>CM040120.1:25807300-26228336 GCA_022559845.1 Amorphophallus konjac
CCACAAGGATCCCAGGTCAAAAAAAAAAGGGTTTAAAAATAGAGATACCCCAGCGGCCTCAGTCAACCCCCTCTACGAGGCGACTGGGGGCAAAAATTGCCACCAACCCAGCTGAGGTGAAAACCCAAGAGGGCGCCTCAGGCAAAATCGGGAAACCCCTCGGTGTGAAAACCCGCAATAACACACCAGAAAAAGTAAAAGGGGGCCAGCTCTGGCAAAACCAGCAAGGGCGGTAGAGCTGGTAAAGAGAAAACAAAAAAAAACTCTTTCCCTCTCTACTCCTCACTGATGAAAGCCGTCAACTGTGACATCCTGTCGACGGCGACCTCAGCATCACTCCACAACACCGGTGGCCACTACGCCCCCGAGGGTCGGCCATCGCCAATTTCAGCTCCAGTTTTTGGCTATACACCTCCACGGTTAACCGACCAGCTCCAGCCCCAGCTACAACGCCTCCACAGGCCAGCCGCCAACTCCCAGTTCCAGTTTCGGCTACAATGCCTTCGCAGGCCAGCCGCCAACTCCCAATTCCAGTTTTGGCTACAACGCCTTCGTAGGCCAGCCGCCAACTCCCAGTTCCAGTTTCGGCTACAATGCCTTCGCAGACTGGCCGCTCAGTCTCCAGTTCCAGTTTCAGCTATAACGCCTTCGTAGGCCAGCCGCCAACTCCTAGTTCCAGTTTCGGCTTCAACGCCTTCGCAGGCCAGTCGCTCAGCCTCCAATTCCAGCTTTGGCTACAACACCTTTATAGACCTTCCGCCCAGTCATCAGTCCCAGTTTCGGCTACAACGCCTTCACAAGCTAGCCGCCCAGTTCCAGTCCCAGCTTCGGCTACAACGCCTTCATAGGCCAGCTACCCAGTTTTCAATTCCAATTTCGGCTACAACGCTTTTACAGGCTAGCCTCCCAGTTCCAGTTCCAATTTTCGGTCCCAACATTCCGGCTATGACGCCTTCACAGGCCAGCCCCCCAGTTCCAGTTCCAGTCACCAGTCCCAGTATCCTGCTACAACACCTCAACGGTTAGCCAACCAGCTCCAGTCCCAGTCCCGGTCTCTGGCTACGCCACCATGGTAGTGTGCCAGCCAACCTCATCTCCAACTCGCCCAGGCTAAACAATACCAGCAACATAGGCTAACACACCCTCTCGGGTCAGCCTCCAGCTTCCAGACTCCAGCAACATAGGCCAACACACCCTCTCGGGTCGGCCTCCAACTTCCCCTCTCCGGCAACATAGGCCGAAGCACCCTCACGGGTCGGCCTCCAGCTCCAAGCCTCCAGTGATATAGGTGTGTACGTGTAAAATTGTACGTCCATATGTCCCGCCAAGCCCCCGCACTAATGCCAAGGCCGAAAAGAGAAGACCCGGGGAGACTGGCCATCCAGGGCTCCGGGAGAATACTACCGCATGGCAAGTCCCCACATTTGCACAGGCGCACTAAATTACAAAGAAAGCACAGAGTACCCTCCTGAATTTATACACTACTATGGACCCACCCTCGGGTCCCAAGCGGTGAAGAATCTCTCAAAGAAGTACGCGGTCATGAGCCACTAAAGAGGGGGTCAACGCTTCTGAAGGGACACCCTTTGTGCCTTTGCCAACGGCACACTTAGTGTGCCCCCCTTCTAACGGCACAATACCCTGGTGTCCCTAGCAGCTGTGGATGCACTAAAATTCGCTTGTTCAAGTGGTTCGTCTATTAAGATGGTTGATTCATCTATTAAGTGCATGGGCATGCCAGTCACTAAGTGACAATTTATTCGGGCTCCAAAGAGCCCATGGTGCGCTCGATCTGACTCGGTCAGACGATTGTGTGGTTCGTGTCGGGACCAAAACCCGCCGCGCCATAAAGGTCACTGCGTCATTTACATCCCCCATACGAGGGAACACCCTTGATTAATCGTCGGGATTCAGGGCCTCATGGCCAGGAAATTAATTGCATGAAAGGTCTGTTACGAGGTATTGAAATCCTAGCGCGAGGGCGAGAAGAAAACCATTCGCGGGCATGTCGGTCGTGTACTGACCATTTAATGTTCGGACGAATGTCCGGCTCGAGGAAAAGCGCGATCGTCGCGGGAAAACCGGAGCATATGTATGCCAGGATATGGCAAATTTATTGTTCGGAAGAGCGGAAAACATTCGGCTGAGTCTCGGTTGGAGCGGTCAAAAACCAGTAAATCTGTTGGCCCGGTGCAAGAGCAAGCTGCGACCATATTGCGGTGGGCCCCCCGCGGTCGAAACAAGACTTGCATGAGCGTCATTAATATTTCCGGTGCCAAGGGGCAACGGGGAATATACCTTGAATCAGCTGAAAAGCCCTGTGTTTAGGGAAGCGAATGTTCTAAACGCGTCGGTCATTCAGGAGACCGTTTAATATTCGGACGGGTGTCCGGCTTGAGAATATCGTAATCGCCGCAGGAGGACCTGGAACATATGTACGCCGGGGTACGGCAAGTTTATTATCCTGAGGGGCTGAAGACATTCGGTTAAATCTCGGTTAGTGTAGCAGGAGACCAATGAATTTATCGACCCGGTGCAAGATCGAGTCAGGACCATGCCGGGGGGCGCCTCCCCTGGTCCGAACGGGGCTTGTGTGGGCATCATTAATGTTTCCGGTGCCGGAGGGCAACGGGGAGGAGTCCCGAGACTAGATTCTAAAACCAAAATGTGTTCAAAGGAAGCGGGCTATAGGCCAAGGATATGGGTCAGACAATGACCATAATCAGGATGGATACGAGGTCTGAGCATAGCCCACGGAGGCCTTATTGATATCCCCATGCGAGGGGTCCAGGGATGACATGAGCCATCTCGTTCTATTCAGATTTCTGTCGGTCACTTGCGGACCACTTGATACTCGGACAATGGTCCATATTGAAGGTATGACGTAGATAGGAACAACCCTGTACAAATGTATGCCGAGTTTGCGGCAATTTCAATGAAAGGGCGGGAACGAATCCCAATAGAATGAATCCGATTCGACGAACTATCGGCCCAGAGCAATACCGGGTCACGACCACGTCGGGGTGGGAGCCGTCCGCCATGTTGGTTGCTCATGGGTCTTTTCTTGTTCAGACACAGGTCCGTAATAGAAACGCGGCGGAAATCGAGGTGAACCCGTTCAAATGTCTGCCGAACGTGCAGCAATTTTTGTAGTGGCTCGGAAGGGATCCGGCCCGAGAAACGAGTCCGATTTAATCGGAATATCGGCCCGAGGTGAGGTCGGGTCGTGGCTATTTCGGGATAATTCCGAAGACTCAGACCCAACCTAGAAGGGCGGCATTGTTGTTCCTTCAGCACCGAGTCACGAGAGAGACGGGGCTGCAAAGTGGATTTTACCATTTTTTATCTGGGTTTCAAATTACATGTATATATATTTTATTGCTTATTTCCCTTTTATGTATTTATTCTGGATGATTTCTCCACTTTGTTTATTATTATTACTATTATATTTTCTCTCCTTTTTTGTTTATTATTATTATTATTATTTTACATTTTTTATTTATCTCTTATATATATATATATTCAGGTTTGTTTATTTATCATAATTTTTATTAATTTATTATCATTATTATCATTATCATTATCATGACATATTTATATATGTTTATAAATATATTTATTTTGGAAGGAAAAGTGGGCCGTTGGGGGCAAAAAGGGGTGTACCGACGAAGGCAGGGAGAGCGTGCCGGTGAAGGGGCTGGAAGAGTGTGCCGGTGAAGGGGCAGGCTGTCGTGCCGGCGAGGGGCGCGCGCGGGCATGCCGGCGAAAGACCCGCAGGCATGTCGCTGGGCGTAGGGGGGAGCGTGCCGGTAAAGGGGGTCGCAGGAGCGTGCCGATGAGGTGGCTAAAGGGGCGTGCCGGCGAAGGGTGCTGCAGGGTGTGCCGGCGAAGGGCGTGGGGAGTAGGTCGGCGAAGGGCCAATCAAGGCGTGCCGGGGAAGCTGGGCCAGGGGCGTGCCGGTGAAGGGCGCTGCATTGTGTAACGGCGAAGGGCGTGCCGACCAAGGGTGGCTAGAGGGGCGTACCGGCGAAGGGCATGGGGAGCCCACTCCTCCTCCGTTCTTATGTCTTTTCTCTCTTGATTTTATTAAGTTTGCATGGGTTTTTTCTCTCTTTCTCTCGATTATCTTTCATTCTTTCTCCCACGAGGATGAGTGTTGAAGTTGTTTAGTTGCCGTTCGATTTGGCTCTCTTTGAGTTGATTGCGGTCCCTTTGCTTTGGTGAACGTATTTTACCGTTGTTCTTTTTATTTGTTTGTTGCTTTCTTTTAGTCCTTTTTAACATATTGTTGTTCCATTTGTTTGTTGCGTCCTTTTATCTTTTAATATGTTATCGTTTCTAACAAAAATTCGGCAGCATCTCCCCTTGACCCGAGCATAAGGGAGATACAGGGAACGCGCCCACAGGGAGTGGCGGAACCCGACAACTGGGGGTGGGCGCCCGAGAGCGGCAACACCTTAATAAAACCTCGGAAAACTTGGAGGGGACGATAGAGGGGAAACACTGGGCTAATGCAACCTAAGGATACCCTGACTGGCAGGGAGAGGGCCAGGTGTGCCGGGTAGAGGCAGGCCAAGGGTGTGCCGGTAAGGGCTGGTTGGGGCGTGCCGCTGGGGCACGGCTAGGGTGTGCCGTTGGAGGCATAGCTGGGGTGTGCCGCTGGGGCTGGGCTGGGGTGTGCTGCTGGGGCACAATTGGGGTGTGCCGCTGGGGCACAGCTGGGGGGGGGGGGTGTACCGCTGAAGGCGCGACTGGGCGTGCCGTTGGAGGCACAATCAGCGCGTGCCGCTAAAGCCGTTGGAGGCACAATTGGGGTGTGCCGTTGGAGGCACGGCTGGGGGTGAACGAAGAGGAAAACGCTCGGCAGGAAGTAAACCCTAAGGAAGGGAAGAAAAGAAAGGGGCGTGAAACACCGAAGGATGTAAACCCGGAAGAAATGCGTTGGAAAGACGTCCGAGGAGATATTGCAAGCCCTCTACTTTTATTCTCACAAGAGGAGTGCCCCAAGGGGGCTAATACATCGCGATGACGGAAAAAAGATATGAAGGGAAAGAAAGTAGAAAAAGAAATACAGTGGGAGGGAAACGGAGCGTGGACTCTTCTCTTCCCTCTTCGCACAAACGGCGGCGGTGGGTGGAGCGGCGAAGCCTTTCTCCTCTCTTCCTCTCTTCCCCCTTTTTCTCTTCTCCTCCTCTTCTTCTCTTCGCCCTCTGCCTGTGTGTCTCCCTCCGTTTGTGTCGAAGGAGAGGGGTTTTTATACCCTCCACGGCGGAAGCGTTCGAGCACGGTAGTCAGAGGTGGGAAACCGGAGGCATTGATTGGGGATTTGACCCGTCGTCCTTGGTGGCAGGGGGATAGGCAGCGTGGCTGTCTCCCTAGGCGACACCTCAGCAAGCCCATTGAGTGCCAAGAATCTGTAGGACATGGGCATCACGTCGTCCTGCCGGAGCGTGCCATTGAAAAGCCTGGACAGTGTGCCGTTGGAAGACACAGGAAGCGTGCAGCTGGGAGGCCGCCAACGCGTGCCATTGAAGGGCCGCGATGGCGTGCCACTGAAGAAGCTCGCAGGCGTGCCGCTGAGGACGCTCGCAGGCGTGCTGCTGAACGGGCGCGGGAGCATGTCGCTGAGCGGGTGCGGGAGCGTGTCGCTGAAGGGTGAAACAGAGCGTGCCGCTGAAGGCCACCCTGGGTGTGCCGCTGGGGGCTGCCTGGTGTGCCACTGAAGAGGCACAAGCGAGTGTGCCGGTGAAGGGGCGAGCAGGGGGCGTGCCGCTGAGACGCCATAAGGGCGTGTCGGTGAGGCTCAGCAAGGGCGTGCCGTTGAAGCGGCTTGTGGGCGTGCCGCTGAACGGGCGCGGGAGCATGCCGCTGAGCGGGAGGCCAGGGTGTGCCACTGAAGGGCCACCAGGGTGTGCCATGGAAGGCAGGCCAGGGGGCGTACCACTGGAGGCTTCAAGGCGTGCCGCTGAAGAGGCCTGAATGCATGCCGCTGAAGGCTTCAGGGCGTGCCGCTGAAGGGGCGTGAGAGCGTGCCGCTGAAGGGCGCCAAGGGCGTGCCGCTGAAGGGCGCCAAGGGCGTGCCACTGAAGGGCCCTGGGGCATGTCGCTGATGGGGCGACGTGGGCAGTTCTGAGCCCATTGAGAGTGCGAGTTGTGGCCCATTCGATTTTCTTCGAGGCCCACAGGTTGGAGTGTATTTTGGTAGTCGATCTCTCTCTTTGCTGTCCTGACTCCGGAGACGGCTTCACTGCAGTGTGTGCGTTTGTTTGGTGAGTCCGGACGGCCCATCTTCCCCGTGATTTTTATTGGAGTCGTTGATGCTAGACTAGTTGGGACGTATGGAGGTGCAATTTTGCATGTCCACAAATGCCCCCCACCCACGGGTAGCGCAGGCGAAGGATGAGCCGGGCGGTGCCCGTGGGTGTACTTGTCTCTTTTCTCTTCGTCGATGCCGACGGGGTGTTGGGAGCTGGCGTAGCATGTTGGTCTCTTCTTCTCTTCGTCAATGCCGATGGGGTGTCGGGGACTGACATGGCATGCTGGTCTCTTCTTCTCTTCGTCAGTGCCGACGGGGTGTCGGGAGTTGACATGGTTTGCTTGTCCTCTTCTTCTCTTCGTCAGTGCCGACAGGGTGCCGGGGAACCGACGTGGTTTGTTTGTTTCTTCTGCTCTTCGCCAATGCCTGACAGGGTGTCAGGCGTTGACATGGTACGTCTGTCTCTTGGTCTCTTCATCAGTGCCGACGGGGTTTCGGGGACTGAAGTAGCATGTTGGTCTCTTTGTCTCTTCGTCAGTGCCGACGGGGTGTCGGGAGCTGACATGGTTTGTTGGTCTCTTCGTCAGTGCCGACAGGGCACCGGGAGCTGACATGGTCTATTGGTCTCTTTGTCTCTTTTCTTTCTTTTCTTCTCTCTTTTCTCTTCTTCTCTTCTTTTCCTTCTCTTCTCTTTTTGTTATCTTTTTTTTCTTCTCTCTTTTGTTTTTTTCTTCTTCTTCTCTTCTTCCCTTCTTTTTTTTGAAGAACTCCGGGCAGCTGCTGGCGTGGATGCCAATGATATAAGAGCTGTCGACACAGCGGCCGATAATTGAAAGCTGTTGACATGAGAGCCAGTAGTTGAAAAGCTGTCGACCCGAAGCCCGATGATTAAAAGCTGTCGTCTAGGGCCGATAATTGAAAGTTGTTGGCTCAGGGGCCGATAAGTGAATAGCTGTCGGCTTAGGGGCCGATAAGTAAATAGCTGTCGGCTCAGGGGCCGATAAGTGAATAGTTGTCAGCTCAGGGGCCGATAAGTGAATAGCTATCGGCTCAGGGGCCGATAAGTGAATAGCTGTCGGCTCAGGGGCCGATGATGGAGGCCAAAATAGCCAAGGCTGGAAGCGAGCTTCAAGAGCCGAAGTTGGGAGATTAACGGGCCGCGAGGGCAAGAGGTAGGCCATGGGGGCCAAGATTGGGCTCTACGAGCCGGAGCTGGGAAAGTTGGCCGCAATAGTCGAAATTGAGTTTATTATTATTATTTTTATTTTATTTATTTCTTTATTCAGGCATGCAGGCATTCGACAGCAGGCATAACATAAGTATAAATAAGACAGCTCCCCCTATAGGGGATAGGATAGGGACATCGCCCATAATTCAAAGACACGGTGTGGGCCACGAGGCATAACTGAGGGGTGGTGCGCCCGTCAAGAGGATATCGCATGTCTTGCATGCATTGCTTAAATTCACGCATTTCACCCGAGGCAATTCTATGTGAAGTGGAGGAGTAAACGTGTGAGCAAAAGGCCCTAAACATAGGGGTATGCAGGTTTTCTAAGCAACACTCGAGGGTTACTCTAGCGCCTACACATGGGTTTCAGGCTCTCGATTTCGGTAGCTTCGCACAGCCCCCATCTGTTTATTTTGGTAGCGGATTTCACCGTTCGGCGTGAGTCTCCTCATGTGTCTCAATAGGGATTCCCGGCTACTAGGATTCATCCTTATTGTAATTCTATTACGGATTCTACCGTTTGGCGCGAGTCTCCTCATGTGTCCCAAAGGGGATTTCCGACTACTAGGATTCGTCCTAATTATAATTCGCTTCACCATTTCGCGCAAGTCTCCTCATGTGTCTCAATGGGGATTCCCGGCTACTCAGATTCACGTTTCTCTCCTTTTTTTTTCTTTCTCTCTTTTTTTATTTTACAGTGGGGGTAGGCAGCATTTTTCTCACGATTACCTTTAACGCGAGTGCAGGAATTCAAGTCTCCGTAGAGTGCTAAGAAGAAATTCGGGCAATCCCTATGGTCGTAGGTTATTGAACACATTAAGTGCTAAGTGTAAAAGGGTTACCTCAGGTTTATTTTGTGAGTTGGGCTTAGCGATTCAGCCATGACTCTTCCCCTTGACGTGTGCACCCGCCATAATTGGGTTCCCTTCGAGCGCGTGCCATGACGCCCATGCATTCGGAATCGGGGCGATATTATTTAGCAAGGAAACACGGTCCTAGAAAATTTCAAGGAGGTGTATTATTCTATATTAAACAACCATGCAAGCAGGGCAATCATGCATTCTCTTTTTTTTATTTTTTTTTATGTTTGTTTTGTCTCTTTTTTTTTGCATAGGAAAATATTGTTGTTACGTATAAGTGTAGCGGCAGTAAAGGTATTAGGGAGGCAGACCGCAAAAGGGCTGAAAGGATATTAGGGAAGCGGGCTATAGAACCCAAAGGACATTACGGGAGTGAGCCATAAGGGCCAAAAGATGCTGGGAAGCGGGCTGCGGGAGCCAGAATCGGGAAACGCGGTGGGACGGATGGATTAATCCTGACAGTGGGCCCCGGCCGAAATGGCCCTGCAGAGGGGCGTTGGGTAGCGGGATGTTAGATTCGAAGAGACGGGTCTCTTTCGTTCTCTGGCCGGGGAAGGGTCCGGACCAAAGTGAAAGGTTTATTCTTTTGTTCTCTGGCCGGGGAAGGATCCGAACCAAAGTGAGAGGTCTATTTTTTTTAACTGGGAAGCTGTCGGCTGGGGTGCCAATGATTAGGTAGCTGTCGGCTAGGGGGCCGATGATGAGGTAGCTGTCGGCTCGGGGGCCGATGATGAGGTAGCTATCAGCTTGGAGGCCTATGATTGGATAGCTGTCGGCCTGAAGGCCGATGAAGGGGTAGCTATCGACCCGAAGGCCGATGATGAGGTAGCTATCGGCTAGGAGCCGATGATGAGGTAGCTGTCGGCTAAGGGCCGATGATGAGGTAGCTGTCAGCTAGGGGGCCGATGATGAGGTAGTTATCGACCCGAAGGCCGATGAAGGGGTAGCTGTCGACCCAAAGGCCGATAAAGGGGTAGCTGTCGACCCAAATGCCGATAATTAAATAGCTGTCGACCCGAAGGCCGATGAAGGGGCAGTTGTCGGCTTGAAACCCCGATGGCTGAAAGTTGGTCGATTTAGCGCCCCATCGGCGGAAGGTCTAGTCGGTTTAACGCCCCGTCGGCGGAAGGCTTAGTCGGTTTAACGCCCCGTCGGCGGAACATCTAGTCGGTTTAACGCCCCACCGACGGAAGGTCTAGTCGGTTTAACGCCCCGTCGGCGGAGGGTCTAGTCGGTTTAACACCCCGTCGGCGGAAGGTTTTGTCGGCTTGAAGCCCCGATGGCTGAATATCTGTCGGCTTGAAGCCCTGATGGCTGAACATCTATCAGCTTGAAGCCCCGATGGCTGAACATCTATCGGCTTGAAGCCCCGATAGCTGAATATCTATCGGCTTGAAGCCCCGATGGCTGGATATCTGTCGGCTTGAAGCCCCGATGGCTGAATATCTGTCAGATTGAAGCCCCCGATGGCTGAATATTTGTCAGATTGAAGCCCCCGATGGCTAAATATCTGTCGGCTTGAAGCCCCGATGGCTGAATATCTATCGGCTTGAAGTCCCAATGACTGAATATCTGTCGGCTTGAAGCCCCTGATGGCTGAATATCTGTCGGATTGAAGCCCCCGATGGCTGAATATCTGTCGGCTTGAAGCCCCGATGGCTGAATATCTATCAGCTTGAAGCCCCGATGGCTGAATATCTGTCGGCTTGAAGCCCAGATGGCTGAATATTTTCAGGTTTAACACCCCATCGGCGGAATGCTAATTGGTTTCTATTTGTTGGGTGGCTGGAGGTCGGAGGTAAAAAGTTTACCTCATAAAGATTTTTTCTTTTCTTTTTTTTTGAAGAGGCAGGTGCAAGGACCATGTTTGCCTCGTGGCCGTTCTTTCTCTTCTTCTCTTCTTCTTTTGTGTGGAGAGACGGGTGCAAAGACCATGTTTGCCTCATGACTGTTCTTTTTCCTTATTTTCCTTCTTCTTTTGTAGAGAGGCAGGTGCAGAGACCATATTTGCCCCGTGACTGTTCTTTCTCTTCTTCTCTTCTTCTTTTATGGAGAGACGGGTGCAAAGATCGTGTCTATCTCGTGACTCTCTTTTTTTGTGGAGAGGCGGGTGCAAAGACCATGTTCGCCTCATGACTGCTCTTTCTCTTCTTCTCTTCCTCTTTTATGGGGAGGCAGGTGCAGAGACCATGTTCGCCTCGTGACTCTCTTTTTTTTTCTTCTTTTGTAGAGAGGCAGGTGCAAAGACCATGTTCGCCTCGTGATTATTTCTTTCTATTCTTCTCTTTTTCTTTTATGGAGAGGCAGGTGCAGAGACCATGTTCACCTCTTGGCTCTTCTTTCTCTTCTTCTCTTCTTCTTTTATGGAGAGACAGGTGCAAGGACCATGTTTACCTCGTGATCATTTCTTTCTTTTCTTCTCTTTTTCTTTTATGGAGAGGTAGGTTCAAGGACCATGTTCGCCTCATGTCTCTTTTTTTCTTCTCTTCTTTTGCGGGATGAGGCGAGCTCGAAGGCCACGTCTGCCTCATGTGCCCCTTTTTTTCTCTTTTCTGCTCTTCTTTTCTCATTAATGCTTCCGTGCTGGAGTGTATTTCTCTTAATGTGCCGCCAGGTTGGGGTGTAGCTTTATTTCGTAGGCATCCCCCTGAGGGGTGTGTTTTGCCTCTTCGCTTCTGTGCCCCCAGGCGGGGTGTATTTTTCATGGCTTCTATGCCCCCAAACCGAGGTGTGTTTCTTCTTCAAATGCCCCAAAGGCGGGGTGTAGCTCTCTTCAAATGCCCCCAAGCCGGGGTATACTCTTCACGGCTTCTATGCCCCCAGGTGGGGTATGTTTCTTCTTCAAGTGCCCCCAGGCCGAGGTGTGTTTTTTTTTCTTCTTATGCCCCTAAGCCGGGGTGTAGCTCTCTTCAAATGCCCCCAAGCCGGGGTATACTCTTCACGGCTTATATGCCCCCAGGTGGGGTATGTTTCTTCTTCAAGTGCCCCCAGGCCGAGGTGTGTTTTTTTTTTCTTATGCCCCTAAGCCTGGGTGATGGAGGCATCACCCACGATTCCCTTTGGCTCGGGTCCACTTCTTCACATTCAGGAGCTGGTTGAGTTTGGGCCTCACTCTATTAAGGCCCCTTATCCATTTTGTAGCTTTCCTTTGTGTCATTTTGATGTATTTTCATTTTATTGGAGTCATTTCCCTAGGTCTAGCACTTATTTTCCTATGTTTTTGTATCTTCATGCTGTCTAATGAGGCTATTGGGCCCAATTCGTTGGGCTAGGCCCATTGGCGCCCCCACCCCCCCTTGGTTATTTGTAGTTTCTTATTTTGTCAGGGACTTATTGTAAAGAGTGGGTTGCCTATAAATAGGACCCCACTCCCCCTCATTTGAAGTTAATGAATGAATGAATCCTTTTGAGTTAAGCCTACAATTTTGTTCAATTTGGAGAGATTCCACTAAGTTAGGGTGAGATACCCTAGGGAGTGATTCCCACACCCCCCCCTCCACTCTCTCTTCTCTCTCCTCCCACTAAGGGGTTCGCCCCCTTCTCTCTCTCCTCCCTCCCCCCTTCAACTCCCAACCACCACCCACCTCATTCATTGCCCCTCCACTTCCCCAAGCCACCATTACTCTACCCCATATTCCAAGAGGGAATCCCCCCACTCCCAACACAATCTCCTCCCTTCCAAGGCAATCCCCCTAGTTCCCACACAACCCTACACATTCCAAGACCATTTCAAAATTTGAAACCCATTCCCTCCACTTGTTTTGGCCGCCCCCATCCATTACCCTCCTCCTTGCCAAGTTCGCCCCCTTCACTCCCCATTTCCCTCTCTCACACCCTCATCTTCCTCCTCCACCTGCTAGCCCTTGCTTCCTGCCTTTCTCCCCCTCATTCCCCATCAACATTAGCTCTTTTCTCCACCCCACTAGAGCCCCCACTCACCCTTAGGTCGCCCCTACCACTTCCCTCCACCAAAGAAGCCACCTCTCCCTCTTATTTCATTTTCAGGTTGGAGCTGTGCAGACCTACAGATCAGCCCTTAGTTGCAGCATTGACTACGGCTTCCTCCTAGGGTTCCTGAAGGCGTGGCCTACCTTTCTGGAAAGGCCTACCAGTCTAATTCGCAAGCGAGGTGGAAGAAACCCGATCCGAGGTCGGAGCTGCCAGATAGAGCCAATCTCCCACCATCGTGCAAGAAGGCCTTCATCCAGAACCAGAACCTAGGAGACTGCCATCTCACGGTTTACTCAGGCTGAATCAGGCCCAAGTTCCTTCAACAAAGTTCTTCCCCGTCCAGTCCTCTTTCAAGATCAGGAAGCGGAGCTGCATTCGGCCACCGGGGGGTAGATTTATCATTTTTTCTCTCCCCTTCTGTCCAGTCCTGCTTCGGCAGTCTGCTTTGACTAGTGAGTATTGTTCCGGGTGCCCCGCTCCCCATCGACATCGGAACGTTGCCCCGTCACTTTCTGCTGAAAGCTACTTCGACCACGAAGACGTCGCCGCTAGTTTCGTGCTGATCAGAATCGGGATAGCGCACAGTGACCTCTGAAAGTTGCTGTTCCAGTCCAGATCAGCCTGCGGCCAGACAGAGCGATCTCCTTCCTGCTGCTGGAGCTGTCACCACCGACCAACAGAGCGTCCCCAAAAATTCTATAGTCATCCCCTTCAAGTTAGGAAGCTGTTGGAGGTGGTTTCACTCAATTCGGAGTCCGGAAGAGTCCGTGGCAACCTCAACCTCATCACCCTGTCCTGCAGGCCAGAACAAGGCTGATATCGCACCGGACGCCACTTAGTAATCGAGAGCTTTTCTCCCCTCCCCGCTTGGCCGGCTGAAGGCCCCACCCTGCATGGTGGTAGTTTTGGTTGTAACACTTTAACCCCCACCCCAACATCCCCCTCCTGCGTGAGGTTTAGTTTTGTACTTCTTTGGGCAGGTCAAGCGACACCGTCGCGGCGTGTGGGGAACCACCGCCTCCCCGCTCGCCCTCGTCTCCGATCGGGACCGGTTTCTTCAAACCGGTCGAGTAAGTGTCTCATCCTTGCTCAATAGTGTTGCTCTTTCAATATTTGCTTCATGCGCCGCTGAATTTGTGAGGGAGCGCCCGGTCCTCAAGTCCATGACTTAGAGTGACCGCCGTGGAGTAGTGCGAAACCGGTGCCTTTGCGCACTTTGTCGGCCCCAATTGAATTGGGCATCCAACCTTTGGGAGTCAAACCTTGGCCTTGCTGGCCCTCTACCAGCAAGGGCCCATTCCTATACTTCACACTTGGTATCGCCAAGTCACTCCGGGTATAGAGTGCGACGGGAGAGTGGTGGCCCATTAAGGCCCATTTGAATGCTATTTGTGAATGCTTGCTTAAGTCCGAGGTTGTGTCACATCAATTGGTATCAGAGCAAGTCCTTGACTTGTCTCTATCAAGTCTAAGTCCTAGGACCTTTGCATAGTGTGTCCAACCACTTTGGCCCTTTGTCTTGCATGGCCACCCGTAGTGGTGCTAGCTATCAACCCGGTTCTTCGTCTTCGGCTCCATCAATGGATCCCAATCCTCACCCACTCAACCAAGATGTTCCTAGGGAGGGACCCCAAGGCCACATGGATAGGGTTGATGCTGCCCTCACAACCATCCTTGCCCAACTAGAGTCCCTTACCAACTGAATTGCTCGGTTAGAAGACCAAGAGTTCCGCCCAAGGAACAATGAGCCTAGAATTCCCCCTCCGCATGATGAGCCTCATAGGGAAGATCCTCACCCAAGGATCAATGAGCCAAGAGCCCCTCCACCACATGGTGAGTTCCATAGGAATGGTTTTCCCCAAAGGAACTAAGGCCCAAGAGTCCACCCTCCACATGTAGAGCCTCATAGGGATGAGTTCCACCCAAGGAACAACGGCCCAAGAGCCCATCATCCACATGCTGAATTTTATAGGGAGGATATGGACCATGACCATTATTATGACTATGAGAGGCCTCGCCCCCATCAAAACCATGACCGGCGTCCACGGGATGATCCGGATGACCCCCTTTTAAGGATGATCAAGGTAGAGGCCCCAAATTTTGATGGTTCACATGAACCTAGTGTTTACCTAGAATGGGAGATCGCCATGGACCAATACTTTGAATGGTACCCCATGTCCGACCAAAGGAGAGTTAGATTGGCTAAGATGCATCTCACTAAGTTGGCCAAAACTTATTGGCTAAACCAAGAGGGTCTAAGACGGGTTAGGCGGGAAGAGCCTATTGACACTTGGGCGGATATGAAAAACCAACTTAGGAACAAATACCTCCCCCGAACCTACCACCAAATGCTCCTAGATGAATGGCAAGGCCTCACTCAAGAAGGGAAGACCGTGGTAGAGTACATTGAAAAATTTGACTCCTATCTTTTAAAGTGTGGAGTCCATGAGGATCCGGACGTCACCTTATCCCGCTTTAGGAATGGGCTTCAAAGCCACATTAAGAGGGAACTATTCATGAGAGACGTTGACAACCTTGAGCTAGCTTATCAAGTAGCTAGAGATGTGGAAAGGTTTTCTAGGAGTTCCCGATTTATCACTCCCCGACCAACCGATCCCAAAAACTTGGGACCACGTCCCATTCTACCCACTCCCATGAGAGCTCCTAGCCCAAGTGGGAATGCCCCTTTAAGGTCCTACAATCCTCCCCCACCCATCACTCCAAACAAGCCCGCTCCTAGTCATCCTCTCCCACGGAAGGATGACAACCCCAAAGGACCAAGTGTAGGAGCCACCCCGGGAAGAGGGCACCAACAATGCTATAGGTGTCAAGGGTTTGGCCATTTTGCGGGACAATGTCCATCTAAGAGGTTATCTAGTTTGCTTATTGAGGAAGAGGTTCAACCCCAAAAGGAACAAGAAAATGACGTTGAGGAACATGAAGCCTCACTAGATTGGGAAGAGGAGTATGAAGCCCAATATCTAGAGTCGGGTCTAGATCACTCCACTCCTTCAAACAACTCCCATCTAGGAGTCATTAGGTGCATCCTCACCCAACCTCAAGAAGAGGATTGGCGTCGGATCTCAATCTTCCACACCTTTATCAAGATAGGGAACCATGTGAGGAAAGTGATCTTGGATAGTGGTAGTTGTGTTAATGCCATGTCACCCGACACCGTCAAGCTCCTTGGGCTTACTCTCACTCCCCACCCAAGTCCATACCGGGTCTCATGGATCAACAACAACTCCATCCCAGTCAACACCCAAAGCCTAGTGCCTCTCACTTTCTCTTCCTACCATGGCCAAATATGGTGTGACGTCATACCCATGGAAGTGGGTAGCATCCTTTTAGGAAGACCTTGGCTCTATGATGTGGATGCCACCATTTTAGGGAGAAGCAACATATGCACCTTTGAGCGTGAGGGTAAGACTATCCGTCTTAACCCCTCCCCACCTCGACCCATGCCCAAGAAGGGCCCTCTCCCTCAAGGATCACACCCCACCACTCCACAAGTCTCGGGGAACTCCACCCCTCCAACCCAAGCCCTTATCCAAACCCCAAAACAAAGTAGAACCACGGGATTGACCAAAGGTCTTCATCTCATCACTAGGAAAGAGCTTGAAGAGGAAATTGCTCAAGGGGTGCCATTGTGTGCGGTAGTCATATGCTTAGGGGAACCTACCCCTTCTAACCCCCATCCCATAGAAATCTAACAACTTTTGGAAGAATTCCATGATGTGTTCCCGGAAGAGCTCCCGGACCAACTCCCTCCCATGCGTGATGTGCAACACACAATCGATCTAGTACCGGGAGCCACCCTTCCAAACCTTCCTCATTATCGCCTCAATCCCACGGAACATGCCGAACTTAGGAGGCAAATAGAGGAACTCATTAGGAAGGGCTTCATCCGCATTAGTAAGAGTCCATGTGCCGTCCCGGCCCTCCTTACCCCCAAGAAAGATGGATCATGGCGGATGTGTGTGGATAGCCAGGCCATTAACAAGATTACCGTCAAGTATAGGTTCCCCATCCCTAGGCTTGATGACATGTTGGATATGCTAGCCGGAGCCACCATCTTCTCTAAGATAGATCTCAAGAGTGACTACCACCAAGTTAGGGTAAGGCCCGGGGATGAGTGAAAAACGGCCTTCAAGACCAAGGATGGTCTCTTTGAGTGGTTAGTCATGCCATTTGGGCTTTCTAATGCCCCAAGTACTTTCATGCGTCTTATGACGGAGGTACTTAGGCCTTTCATTGGGAATTTTCTAGTGATATACTTTGATGATATTCTCATCTATAGCCAAACCCATGAGGCCCACCTTGACCACCTTAGGAAAGTTTGCACCGTCCTCCGGCAAGAAAGCCTATTTGCCAACTTAGGAAAGTGTCATTTCATGACCACTTCCATCACCTTCCTAGGATTTGTGGTGTCAACCAAAGGAGTCTCCATGGACCCCGACAAGGTCCAAGCTATTCTTGATTGGCCGGAGCCCCACACCCTTCATGAGGTTAGGAGTTTCCATGGGTTGGCCACATTCTATAGGAGATTCATTCGAGGGTTTAGCACTATCACCGGCCCAATAACTGATTGTCTCAAGAATGGAACCTTTGTTTGGACCAAAGCCGCCTCTAAAGCCTTCCTTGAGCTTAAGGAAAAGTTGACCCAAGCCCCGGTCCTATGCCTTCCCGATTTCTCCAAAGTTTTTGAGGTCACTTGTGATGCATCCGGGATAGGGATAGGAGGGATTCTTAGTCAAGAGGGACACCCGGTCACCTACTTTAATGAGAAGCTATGTGATGCTAGGACTAGATACTCCACCTATGACAAGGAGTTCTATGCCGTGGTCCAATCCCTTCGACACTGGAGACATTACTTGCTTCCCAAAGAGTTTGTCATCTTTTCCGACCATGAGGCCCTCAAATACCTCAATTCCCAACAAAAGTTGAATGCCCGACATACCCGATGGGTTGAGTTCATCCAATCCTACACCTTTGTCATCAAACACAAGGCCGGGAGTGAGAATAAGGCCGCGGATGCCCTTAGTAGGAAGATGTCCTTGTTATCCACTATCCAAGTGGAAGTGATTGGTTTTGATAAGGTCAAGGATGAGTACCCTAGTTGCCCCGACTTTGGGCAAATCTATGTCAACTTGACCACTCATTCTAGCAAGGAGCATGAGGGATTTATTTTAGAGGATGGGTTCCTCTTCAAGGGGCCAAGGCTTTGCATTCCCCGGACCTCTCTTCGAGATTTCTTGGTTTGGGAATTACATGCCGGAGGGTTAGCCGGTCATTTTGGGGTCCACAAAATCATTGCCTTAGTTGAGGGTCAATTTTATTGGCCGAGCCTCAAGAGAGATGTAGCAAAATAGTGGGTCAATGTCGCACGTGTGCTTCGGCCAAGCAGGTGAAGCAAAACACCGGCCTATACACCCCACTTCCCATTCCCGACCGACCATGGCAAGATTTGAGCATGGACTTTGTGCTAGGCTTACCCAAGACCTCTAGGAAGCATGACTCCATCTATGTGGTGGTTGATAGATTTTCTAAAATGGCCCACTTCATCCCATGCTCCAAAACATCCGATGCCTCCCATGTAGCCCGATTATTCTTTGATGAGGTAGTCCGCCTCCATGGGCTGCCCAAGACCATAGTCTCCGATAGGGATGTCAAATTCACTAGCTATTTTTGGAAGACTCTTTGGCACATGATGGGTACCCTCCTCAAATTCTCCACTGCCTACCACCCCCAAACGGATGGCCAAACTGAAGTGGTCAACCGGAGTCTAGGGAACCTCCTTAGGAGTCCTTTTGAGGATCGACCAGGAAATTGGGATCTCATCTTACCACAGGCTGAGTTTGCATACAACAATTCCATCAATAGGTCAATAGGGATGAGTCCATTTGAAGCCGTGCATGGGTACCAAGAAAGCCATCCGACCTCATTCCCCTTCCCCAGCATGCTAGAGTGTCCATTTCTGCCGAGTCTTTTGCACAACATATTAGGAAATTGCATGAGGAAATTCGCAAGCACATTAGCATGAAAAATGAGTCTTACAAAAGGTTGGCCGACTCTCACCGGCGTCACTTAGAGTTCCAAGTGGGTGACTTTGTGATGGTAAGGACGGAGAGGCTCTCCCCAGGAGCCAACTCCAAGTTAAGGCCACGTGGGACTGGGCCCTTCCAGGTCTTGAGGCGCATTAGTGCAAATGCTTATGAGTTAGATCTCCCTAAGGATTATGGGGTAAGTCCTACATTCAATGTCGCCGACTTAGTGCCATACAAGGGCCCCACGGTGGGACCTAGTGAGGAGATTGAGCCTACTTCTTCCTTTGAGAGAGTACCCACCCGTAAGGAGAGTCCACTAGCCAAGAGAGCTCAGCGCGATCGCATTGAACGAATATTGGATGAGCAGGTCACTACCACCCGGAGCAAGGTATATGAGCGCTATCTCGTCAGGTGGAAGGATCGGCCTCCGTCAGAAGACTCATGGGTGAGTCGGGAGGACCTCTAGCGATTGGATCCGGACCTCCTCGAGTGGTACCTTAGCTGGATGGATCCTTACTCGACGGAGTCGAGCTCTTCGCGGCCCAGGGGATTTGATGGAGGCATCACCCACGATTCCCTTTGGCTCGGGTCCACTTCTTCACATTCAGGAGCTGGTTGAGTTTGGGCCTCACTCTATTAAGGCCCCTTATCCATTTTGTAGCTTTCCTTTGTGTCATTTTGATGTATTTTCATTTTATTGGAGTCATTTCCCTAGGTCTAGCACTTATTTTCCTATGTTTTTGTATCATCATGCTGTCTAATGAGGCTATTGGGCCCAATTCGTTGGGCTAGGCCCATTGGCGCCCCCACCCCCCCTTGGTTATTTGTAGTTGCTTATTTTGTCAGGGACTTATTGTAAAGAGTGGGTTGCCTATAAATAGGACCCCACTCCCCCTCATTTGAAGTTAATGAATGAATGAATCCTTTTGAGTTAAGCCTACAATTTTGTTCAATTTGGAGAGATTCCACTAAGTTAGGGTGAGATACCCTAGGGAGTGATTCCCACACCCCCCCCTCCACTCTCTCTTCTCTCTCCTCCCACTAAGGGGTTCGCCCCCTTCTCTCTCTCCTCCCTCCCCCCTTCAACTCCCAACCACCACCCACCTCATTCATTGCCCCTCCACTTCCCCAAGCCACCATTACTCTACCCCATATTCCAAGAGGGAATCCCCCCACTCCCAACACAATCTCCTCCCTTCCAAGGCAATCCCCCTAGTTCCCACACAACCCTACACATTCCAAGACCATTTCAAAATTTGAAACCCATTCCCTCCACTTGTTTTGGCCGCCCCCATCCATTACCCTCCTCCTTGCCAAGTTCGCCCCCTTCACTCCCCATTTCCCTCTCTCACACCCTCATCTTCCTCCTCCACCTGCTAGCCCTTGCTTCCTGCCTTTCTCCCCCTCATTCCCCATCAACATTAGCTCTTTTCTCCACCCCACTAGAGCCCCCACTCACCCTTAGGTCGCCCCTACCACTTCCCTCCACCAAAGAAGCCACCTCTCCCTCTCATTTCATTTTCAGGTTGGAGCTGTGCAGACCTGCAGATCAGCCCTTAGTTGCAGCATCGACTACGGCTTCCTCCTGGAGTTCCTGAAGGCGTGGCCTACCTTTCTGGAAGGGCCTACCAGTCTACTTCGCAAGCGAGGTGGAAGCAACCTGATCCGAGGTCGGAGCTGCCAGATAGAGCCAATCTCCCACCATCGCGCAAGAAGGCCTTCATCCAGAACCAGAACCTAGGAGACTACCATCTCACGGTTTACTCATGCTGAATCAGGCCCAAGTTCCTTCAACAAAGTTCTTCCCCGTCCAGTCCTCTTTCAAGATCAGGAAGCGGAGCTGCATTCGGCCACCGGGGGGTATAGTTATCATTTTTTCTCTCCCCTTCTGTCCAGTCCTACTTCAGCAGTCTACTTCAACCAGTGAGTACTGTTCTGGGTGCCCCGCTCGCCATCGACATCGGAACGCTGCCCCGTCACTTTCTGCTGAAAGCTACTTCGACCACGAAGACGTCGCCACTGGTTTCGTGCTGATCAGAGATCGGGAGAGCGCACAATGACCTCTGCAATTTGCTATTCCAGTCCAGATCAGCCTGTGGCCAGACAGAGCGATCTCCTTCCTGCTGCTGGAGCTGTCACCACCGACCAACAGAGTATCCCCAAAAATTCTACAGTCATCCCCTTCAAGGCAGGAAGCTGTAGGAGGTGGTTTCACTCAATTCGGAGTCCGGACAAATCCGTGGCAACCTCAACCTCATCACCCTGCCCTGCAGGCCAGAACAAGGCTGATATCGCACCGGACGCCACTTAGTAATCGAGAGCTTTTCTCCCCTCCCCGCTTGGCCGGCTGAAGGCCCCACCCTGCGTGGTGGTAGTTTTGGTTGTAACACTTTAACCCCCACCCCAAGATCCCCCTCCTGCGTGAGGTGTAGTTTTGTACTTCTTTGGGCAGGTCAAGCGACACCGCCGCGGCGTGTGGGGAACCACCGCCTCCCCGCTCGCCCTCGTCTCCGATCGGGACCGGTTTCTTCAAACCGGTTGAGTAAGTGTCTCATCCTTGCTCAATAGTGTTGCTCTTTCAATATTTGCTTCATGCGCCGCTGAATTTGTGAGGGACCACCCGGTCCTCAAGTCCATGACTTAGAGTGACCGCCGTGGGGTAGTGCGAAACCGGTGCCTTTGCGCACTTTGTCGGCCCCAATTGAATTGGGCATCCAACCTTTGGGAGTCAAACCTTGGCCTTGCTGGCCCTCTACCAGCAAGGGCCCATTCCCATACTTCACACTTGGCATCGCCAAGTCACTCCGGGTATAGAGTGCGACGGGAGAGCGGTGGCCCATTAAGGCCCATTTGAATGCTATTTGTGAATGCTTGCTTAAGTCCGAGGTTGTGTCACATCACTGGGTGTAGCTCTCTTCAAATGCCCCCAATCCGGGATATACTCTTCACGGCTTCTATGCCCCCAGGTGGGGTATGTTTCTTCTTTAAGTGCCCCCAGGCCGAGGTGTGTTTTTTTTTCTTATGCCCCTAAGCCGGGGTGTAGCTCTCTTCAAATGCCCCCAAGCCGGGGTATACTCTTCACGGCTTCTATGCCCCCAGGTGGGGTATGTTTCTTCTTCAAGTGCCCCCAGGCCGAGGTGTGTTTTTTTTTTCTTATGCCCCTAAAACGGGGTGTAGCTCTCTTCAAATGCCCCCAAGTAGGGGTATACTCTTCACGGCTTCTATGCCCCCAGGTGGGGTATGTTTCTTCTCCAAGTGCCCCCAAGGCGGGGTGTAGCTCTCTTCGAATGCCCCCACGCCGGGGTATACTCTTCACGGCTTCTATGCCCCCAGGTGGGGTATGTTTCTTCTTCAAGTGCCCCCAAGGCGGGGTGCAGCTCTCTTCGAATGCCCCTAAGCTGGGTGCGTTCCTTTCTTTGTGTGCCCCCAGGCCGAGGTGTGTTTTTTTTCTTCTTCTTGTGCCCCTAAGCTGGGGTGAATTCCTCTGCTTCTTATGCCCCCCCATAGCAGGGTGTATGTTTCTTCTTTTGACGCCCCTAAGCCAGGGTGTATTCTTTCTTCATATGCTCCCAGGTCGGGATGTATGTCTCTTCGCTTCTGTGCCCCCGGGTGGGGGTAAATGCTTCTGCTTCTTATGCGCCAAGGGCGGAGTGTATCTCTTTGTGCCCCCTGAGCAGGGTGGATGCTCTGCATGTGTCCCCGGGTCGGGGTGTAGCTTTGTCTCCCATGGAGGGGGCGTGTTGTTTCTTAAAAAGCCCCCAGACCAGGGTGTATTCTTCTCTTTCTTATGCTCCCGAGATAGGAGGGGTTCTCTTCATGTGCCCCCGTGGCGGGATGTGCTTCTTTCTTCGAGTGTCCCCAGGTCGGGGCGAATTCTTTTCTTCTGCCCAAACACACCGGGGGGGATGTTTGCTTCCTGTGCTCCCAAGGTGGGGTTCATTACTGCTTTTGATGCCCCCAAAGCGAGGTATCTTCCTCTTCACAAGCCCCCGGCACAGGGTATATTCTGCTTCTAGTGCCCCTGAAGTGGAGTGTATTACCACCCCTGAGGCAAAGTGTACTTGCTTCTTTGCACCCAAGGTGGGGTGTGTCCTCCGCTTCTTATATCTGAGACCGGGGTGGATTCTTCTGCTTCTTACGCCCCCGGGGTGGAGTGTATTCTCTTCATATGCCCCTAGCATGAGGGTGTATCTTTATTGCTTGTTGTGCCCCCAAAGGGAGGTGTCTTTCTCTCCATGTGCCTCGGGCACCGGGTATATCTTTGCTTTTTTTTTTGCCCCCGAGGGGGGAATTCTTCTTCTTCTGCCCCGACACACTGGGGGATGTTTGCTCCCTGTGCACCCAAAGTGGGGTGTGTTCTCGATGGCTCCTGTGCTCCCGTTGGTGGGGTGTATGTTGCTTCATATGCCCCCAGGGCGGGGTGTAATTCTTGCTTCTTATGCCCCCGAGGCGGGGTGAACTCTTCTTCTTTGCTTATGTGCTCCCATATCGGGATGTATTCCTTTCTCCATATGCTCCCCTAAGCCGGGGAATGTTGTTTGTTCTGCTTCATATGCCCCCGGGGGGGGAATACATGTTGCTTCATGGACCCCGAGGCCGGGATGCATTCCTTCTTCGAATGCCCCTAAGTCGGGGTGTATTCTTCTCTTTTTATACTCCCAAGGCGGGATGTAGCTTCTTCAAATGCCCCTAAGCCGGAGCGTATTCTTAATGGCTTCTATGCCCCCAGGTGGGGTATGTTTCTTCTTCAATCATCCCTAGGCCAGGGTGTATTCTTCTCTTTCTTATGCTCCCGAAGTGGGATGTAACTTCTTCGAATGCCCCTAAGCCGGGGCTTGTTCTTCATGGCTTCTATGCCCCCACTGGCGGGGTTTGTTTCTTCTTCACATTCCCCCAAGCCGGGGTGGACCTCTCTTCATATGCCCCCGAGTCAGGGCAATGTTCTTTATAGCTTCTAGGCCCTCGAGGCGAGGTGGGCTTCTTCTTCAAATACCCCCAAGACGGGGGTGTGATTCTTGGCTTCATATGCCCCCAAGGCGGGGTGTGTTTTGCTTCTGCTGCCCCGTAGCGGGGTATATCTCTTGGCTTCTTACGCCCCCAAGGTGGGGTGTGTTTTCTTCTTGTGCCCCCGGGGTGGGGTATATCTTTCGCTTCTTATGCCCCCCCCTTGAGGCGGGGTGAAGTCTTTGCTTCAAATGCCCCTAAATCGGGGTATAGTTTTGTCTCATATGCCCCTGGAGCAGGGGCGTATTTCTCTTCATGTGCCCCTCAGTCGGGGTGTATCTTTGTTACTTGTTGTGCCCCCAAAGGGAGGTGCCTTTCTCTTCTTGTGCGTCGGGCACCAGGTGTATCTTTGCTCTTTTTTTATATGCCCCCGAGGGGGGAATTCTTCTTCTTCTGCCCCGACACGTTGGGGAATGTTTACTTCTTGTGCCCCCAAAGTGGGGTGTATGCTTCTTCTTCAGACTCCCCTACGGCAAGGTGTATTCTTTGTTGCTTCATATACCCCCGAGTCGGGGTGGATTCTCTTCATGTGCCCCCAGGCCGAGGTGTGTTTTTTTTCTTCTTATGCCCCTAAGCCGGGGTGTAGCTCTCTTCAAATGCCCCCAAGCTGGGGTATACTCTTCACGGCTTCTATGCCTCCAGGTGGGGTATGTTTCTTCTTCAAGTGCCCCCAAGGCGGGGTGTGTTCTTATGCTTTTTGTGTCCCTCAGGGTGAGGTGCATTTCTCTCCATATGCCCCTAGCATGGGGTGTGCTTTTGTTTCTTATGCCCCCAGGCCGGGGTACGTTTCTTCTTCATATGCCCCTAAGCCAGGGTGAGTTTCTCTTTTTATGTGTCCCCAGGCCGGGGTGAATTCTTTTCTTCTTATGCCCCCATGGCGGGGTATGTCTTTTGCTTTCATGTGCCCCCATATAGGGGTGTATTTCTTCTTCAAATGCCCCTAAGCCAGGGTGCAACTCTATTTCTTCTTATGTCCCCAAGTCAGGGCGGATTCTTCTTCAAATGCCCCGAAGTCGGGGTGTAGCTTTTGCTTTGTGTGCCCCTCAGTCGGGGCGGATTCTCTTCATGCGCCCCTGGGAATGGGGTGTATCTCTTTTTTTTGCCTCCTATGCCCCTATGGCGGGGTATATCTCCTCTTCTTATCTCCCATGGCGGGGTATGTGCATGCTCTCTTCGGGAGTGGTGGCCGTGCTTGGCCTCATTGCGATAAAGCATTCCCCACAGCGGGCAACCATTCACCAAGCTACAATTGTGGCTCGCTGGATCTTTTAACAACCACTCGGGGGGCCGTTTTGTGTCGGATGGAGGCAGCAGGAAGGAGGAACGAGCGGGGTCATTGCACCGCAGACTCGGAGCCTCCTAGAGTCGGGCGGGATGTCAAGTTTCTTCTTGCTCTTTTGGTCGGCGATGCTGGCCAACTTTTCTTCTTTCTTTCCTTTTTTTGTCTTCCTTATTTTTTATCTTTTTTTTGTCCCTGCTTCCCTTCTCTTCTTTTGTATGACTGACCAGGGTGGAGGTGCAGGAGAGCGCTCACCCCCCCAGGAGGGGATGAGTGGTTCGCTCCACCGCATCAACCCCACAATGATAATCTTTATTCAGCATGGGTCTCGACAGACGTGACCGTACAACCCTCTCTTGCCAATTCTTTCTCTCCTTTTTTTTTTGCTTCTTTCTTTTCTCTTTTTCTTCTTTTCTTCTCTTCTTCTTTTCTTCTCTTCTTCTTTTCTTCTTTTCTTCTTTTCTTCTCTTTCTTCTTGAGGAAAGGGGGGGTTTGATTTCCCCTCTCTTCTCTTCTCTTTCTCTTCTCTTTTTTTATAACAGCCCCCATGATTCCTGGAAGCTGCATATGCTTCGAAGCAGCGTCCTCGAGGCCAGGAAGGTAGCTGCACCGAGTCTGGATTTTCTCCCAATAGGGTTGGCGAAGACAGCACCTGCCATTCATCAAAGTAGGCAAACATCGTTAATTAGGAGGCCATGAGGCCCTAAATCCCGGTGAAGAGATGAAGGGTGGTTTAAGTCCCAACGGGCATGCCAGACTTGTGGACGCACTAAAATTCGCTTGTTCAAGTGGTTCGTCTATTAAGATGGTTGATTCGTCTATTAAGTGCGTGGGCGTGCCAGTCACTAAGTGACAATTTATTCGGGCTCCGAAGAGCCCATGGTGCGCTCGATCTGAGTCGGTCAGATGATTGTGTGGTTCGTGTCGGGACCAAAACCTGCCGCGCCATAAAGGTCACTGCGTCATTTACATCCCCCATACGAGGGAACACCCTTGATTAATCACCGGGATTCAGGGCCTCATGGCCAGGAAATTAATTGCATGAAAGGTCTGTTACGAGGTATTGAAATCCTCGCGCGAGGGCGAGAAGAAAACCATTCGCGGTCATGTCGGTCGTGTACTGACTATTTAATGTTCGGACGAATGTCCGGCTCGAGGAAAAGCGCGATCGTCGCGGGAAAATCGGTGCATATGTATGCCAGGATATGGCAAATTTATTGTTCGAAAGTGCGAAAAATGTTCGACTGAGCCTCGATTGGAGCGGTTAAAAACTAGTAAATCTGTTGGCCCGGTGCAAGAGCAAGCTGCGACCATACTGCGGTGGGCCCCCCGCAGTCGAAACAAGACTTGCATGAGCGTCATTAATATTTCCGGTGCCAAGGGGCAACGGGGAATATCCCTTGAATCAGCTGGAAAGCCCTGTGTTTAGGGAAGCGAACGTTCGAAACGTGTCGGTCATTCGGGAGACCGTTTAATATTCATACGGGTGTCCGGCTTGAGAATATCGTAATCGCCGCAGGAGGACCTGGAACATATGTACGCCGGGGTACGTCAAGTTTATTATCCCGAGGGGCTGACGGCATTCGGTTAAATCTCGGTTAGTGTAGCAGGAGACTAATGAATTTGTCGATCCGGTGCAAGATCGAGTCAGGACCATGCCGGGGGGTGCCTCCCGTGGTCCGAACGGGGCTTGCGTGGGCATCATTAATGTTTCCGGTGCCGGAGGGCAACGGGGAGGAGTCCCGGGACTAGATTCCAAAACCAAAACGTGTTCAAAGGAATCGGGCTATAGGCCAAGGATATGGGTCAGACAATGACCATAATCAGGACGGATCCGAGGTCTGAGCATAGCCCACGGAGGCCTTATTGATATCCCCATGCGAGGGGTCCAGGGATGACAGGAGCCATCTCGTTCTATTCAGATTTCTGTCGGTCACTTACGGACCACTTGATACTCGGACAAGGGTCCATATTGAAGGTATGACGTAGATAGGAACAACCCCGTACAAATGTATGCCGAGTTTGCGGCAATTTCAATGAAAGGGCGGGAATGAATCCCAATAGAATGAATCTGATTCGACGAACTATCGGCCCAGAGCAATAACGGGTCACGACCACATCGGGGTGGGAGCCGTCGGCCATGTTGGTTGCTCACGGGTCTTTTCATGTTCAGACACAGGTCCGTAATAGAAACGCGGGGGAAATCGAGGTGAACCCGTTCAAATGTCTGCCGAACGTGCAGCAATTTTTGTAGTGGCTCGGAAGGGATCCGGCCTAAGAAATGAGTCCGGTTTAATCAGAATATCGGCCCGAGACGAGGTCGGGTCGTGGCTATTTCGGGATAATTCCGAAGACTCAGACCCAACCTAGAAGGGCGACATTGTTGTTCCTTCAACACCGAGTCACGAGAGAGACGGGGCTGCAAAGTGGATTTTACCATTTTTTATCTGGGTTTCAAATTACATGTATATATATTTTATTGCTAATTTCCCTTTTATGTATTTATTCTGGATGATTTCTCCACTTTGTTTATTATTATTACTATTATATTTTCTCTCCTTTTTTGTTTATTATTATTTTAAATTTTTTTGTTTATCTCTTATATATATATATATTCAGGTTTGTTTATTTATCATAATTTTTATTAATTTATTATCATTATTATCATTATCATTATCATGACATATTTATATATGTTTATATATATATTTATTTTGGAAGGAAAAGTGGGCCGTTGGGGGCAAAAAGGGGTGTACCGGCGAAGGTAGGGAGAGCGTGCCGGTGAAGGGGCTGGAAGAGTGTGCCGGTGAAGGGGCAGGCTGGCGTGCCGGCGAGGGGCGCACGCGGGCGTACCGGTGAAAGACGCGCATGCGTGCCGCTGGGCATAGGGGGAGCGTGTCGGTAAAGGGAGTCGCAGGAGCGTGCCGGTGAGGTGGCTAAAGGGGCGTGCCGGCGAAGGGTGCTGCAGGGTGTGCCGACGAAGGGCGTGGGGAGCAGGTCGGCGAAGGGCCAAGTAAGGCGTGCCGGGGAAGTTGGGCTAGGGGCGTGCTGGCGAAGGGCGCTGTAGGGTGTACCGGCGAACGGCGTGCCGGCCAAGGGTGGCTAGAGGGGCGTACCGGCGAAGGGCATGGGGAACCCACTCCTCCGTTCTTATGTCTTTTCTCTTTTTCTTTTCTCTCTTGATTTTATTAAGTTTGCATGGGTTTCTTCTCTCTTTCTCTCGATTATCTTTCATTCTTTCTCCCACGAGGACGAGTGTTCAAGTTGTTTAGTTGCCGTTCGATTTGGCTCTCTTTGAGTTGATTGCGGTCCCTTTGCTTTGGTGAACGCATTTTACCGTTGTTCTTTTCGTTTGTTTGTTGCTTTCTTTTAGTCCTTTTTAACATGTGGTTGTTCCATTTGTTTGTTGCTTCCTTTTGTCTTTTAATATGTTATCGTTTTCAGCAAAAATTCGACAGCATCTCGCCTTGACCCGAGCGTAAGGGAGATACAGGGAACGCGCCCACATGGAGTGGCGGAACCCGACAACTGGGGGTGGGCGCCCGAGAGCGGCAACACCTTAATAAAATCTCAGAAAACTCGGAGGGGATGATAGAGGGGAAACACTGGGCTAATGCAACCTAAGGATACCCTGACTGGCAGGGAGAGGGCCAGGTGTGCCAGGTAGAGGCAGGCCAAGGGTGTGCCGGTAAGGGCTGGTTGGGGGCCGCTGGGGCACGGCTAGGGTGTGCCGCTGGAGGCATAGCTGGGGTGTGCCGCTGGGGCTGGGCTGGGGTGTACCGCTGGGGCACAGTTGGGCTGTGCCGCTGGGGCACAGCTGGGGGGGTGTACCGCTGAAGGTGCAACTGGGCGTGCCGTTGGAGGCACAATCAGGGCGTGCCGCTGAAGCCATTGGAGGCACAATTGGGTGTGCCGTTGGAGGCACAATTGGGGTGTGCCGTTGGGGGCACGGCTGGGGGTGAACGAAGAGGAGAACGCTCGGCAGGAAGTAAACCCTAAGGAAGGGAAGAAAAGAAAGGGGCGTGAAACACCGAAGGATGTAAACCCGGAAGAAATGTGTTGGAAAGACATCTGAGGAGATATTGCAAGCCCTCTACTTTTATTCTTACAAGAGGAGTGCCCCAAGGGGGCTAATACATCGCGACGACGGAAAAAAGATATGAAGGGAAAGAAAGAAGAAAATGAAATACAGTGGGAGGGAAACGGAGCGTGGACTCCTCCCCTCCCGGACCTCACTCCCTCTCTCCACTCATTCTTCTTCTGCTCTTCTCTTTGCACGGACGCCGGGAGCCGGAGTAGCAGCGGGGAGGGGAAGGGTAGCAGGCCCTCTCCCCCCTTTCTTCTTCTCTTCTTTCTCTTCCTCTTCTTCTTCTTCTCTTCACGCGGACGGCGATGGACGGAGCAGCAGGAGGGGGAGGCAGAGCCTCCCCTCCCCTTCTTCTTCTCTTCCTCTCTTCCCTCTTCGCACAGACGGCGGCGGTGGGTGGAGCGGCGAAGCCTTTCCCCTCTCTTCCTCTCTTCCCCCTTCTTCTCTTCTCCTCCTCTTCTTCTCTTCTTCTCTTCGGCCTCTACCTGTGTGTCTCCCTCCGTTTGTGTCGAAGGAGAGGGGTTTTTATACCCTCCATGGCAGAAGCGTTCGAGCACGGTAGTCGGAGGCCGGAAACTGGAGGCATTGATTGGGGATTTGACCCTTCGTCCTTGGTGGCAGGGGGATAGGCAGCGTGGCTGTCTACCCAGGCGACACCTCAGCAAGCCCATTACGCGCCAAGAATCTTTAGGGCCTGGGCATCACGTCGTCCTGTCGGAGCGTGCCGTTGAAGAGCCTGGACAGTGTGCAGTTGGAAGACACAGGAAGAGTGCCACTGGGAGGCCGGCAACGCGTGCCGTTGAAGGGCCGCGATGGTGTGCCGCTGAAGAAGCTCGCAGGCGTGCCGCTGAGGAGGCTCGCAGGCATGTTGCTGAACGGGCGCGGGAGCGTGTCGCTGAGCGGGCGCGGGAGCATGTCGCTGAAGGGTGAAACAGGGCGTGCCGCTGAAGGCCACCCTGGGTGTGCCGCTGGGGGCCGCCTGGTGTGCTGCTGAAGAGGCACAACTGAGTGTGCCGGTGAAGGGGCCAGAAGGGGGCGTGCTGCTGAGACGCCATAAGGGCGTGCCGGCGACGCACAGCAAGGGCGTGCCGCTGAAGCGGCTTGTGGGCGTGCTGCTGAACGGGCACGGGAGCATGCCGCTGAGCGGGAGGCCAGGGTGTGCCACTGAAGGGCCACCAGGGTGTGCCGTGGAAGGAAGGCCAGGGGGCGTACCGCTGGAGGCTTCAAGGCGTGTCGCTGAAGAGGCCTGAAAGCGTGCCGCTGAAGGCTTCAGGGCGTGCCACTGAAGGGGCCTAAGAGCGTGCCGCTGAAGGGTGCCAAGGGCGTGCCGCTGAAGGGCCCTGGGGTGTGCCGCTGATGGGGAGACGTGGGCAGTTCTGAGCCCGTTGAGAGTGCGAGTTGTGGCCCATTCAATTTTCTTCGAGGCCCACAGGTTGGAGTGTATTTTGGTAGTTGATCTCTCTCTTTGTTGTCCTGACTCCGGAGACGGCTTCACTGTAGTGTGTGCGTTTGTTTGGGGAGTCCGGACGGCCCATCTTCCCCGTGATTTTTATTTGGAGTCGTTGTTGATGCTAGACTAGTTGGGACGTATGGGGATGCAATTTTGCATGTCCACAGCGGCGCACTACTCAAGTGCCCCCAGCGGCACACCCCCATCGTGCCCTCCAGCGACACAGTCTCAAGTGCCCCAGCGGCACACCCCATCGTGCCCATCAACGGCACAGTCTCAGGCCCCTCAGCGGTACACTCATTTTGGGCCCTTCACTAACATATCCAATTCAAGCCTCAGCGGCACACTGGCAACGCACTCCCAAGGGCACGCTGGTTAGTGCCCCCAGGGGTACACCCACGAGGGGCCTCCTGCGGCACACACCCTCGAAAGCCCCTTCAACGGCACAACATCCCATTGACCTTTCAACGGCATAGTTTTCGTGTCCCGCAGCGGCACACCGTCTGAGCACCCAGCGGCACACCTCAGACTAGCCTTCAATGCCACAGTGCCTTGGCCCCTTCCAGCGGCACAACGTGAACCCTCCGAAATGGCACAGACCGGCAGATGATTCAACGGTCATTAGGCAGACTCCTTGGCGAGCAGCTCGGCCACTTTAACGCCAGCTAGCACCCGCCTTGGTGTCGCCCTCTGGTTTGACGAGGGGGATCCTCACCTGATGAGGAGGAGACAGAAGTCAACCTCGGATGGCAGTGCCATCATGAGGTCCCTGCTTCCAACAGCACACCTATAAAAAGCCTCTCACGGAAGAAAAAAAGAGGAGGCGAAAGGCAGCTATGAAGAAGGAAACACCCGTAGAGAAGAAGAAGAGAAGAAGAAGAAGGTAGAAGAGAGTGGAGAGATTGAGAGAGAGTGAGCCATCTGTATAGGGGAGAGAAGGAATGGGGTGAAGGGAGGCACCCTCCCTCGTTCCAACTCTCCCCCAACACCTTTTCCTTTTTTTTTTTTGCTCCTCTTTTCGTTTCTCAGTTTTCTCTTCTCTTCTCACAGTTTTTTGTTCTGTAGTATATTGTAGTTGGCCTTCGGATTGTGGCCTTTGCCATTTTGGAGTTCTTATCATGAATAAAAGTGCCCTCGGGCTGTATCTTTTGTTGCATTTGTTATCTTCTCCTCGTTGTAGTCCGTAGTTTGCATCCTTCCCTTGGTCTTCTAGCTTGGTTTCAACCACTCCTCGCATCATCGGCCGGTTTAGCTCAACGTGCAGCGTTCTTGGTCTGTCAGCATAGGGCTAGCTCCCCTCCTTTTGATGGCCCTCCATGGCATGAGCATTATCCCACTGCCTCCACCTATGGGTTTGTTAGCACCCACTACCCCCACCTAGCTGTTGGGATTCATCCACTGGCCAGGAGGCTCCTCAGCCTTTCTTCCAAAGGTCATGGTGTGCACACACCCACTCAGATCTCCCAGTCATCACTTTCCCCATTGGCCTGCTCAGCGGCACACCCTTGGCCATACCCTCACCGGCACACCCTTGGCCGTGCCCCAGCGGCACACTTTCCTGTTGGCCTATTCAGCGGTACACCCCTTGGCCATGCCCTCACCGACACACCCTGACCATGGCTTGTCTGGTACACCCCTGGACTGCCAGCCCGGCACACCCCAGTCATGACTTGCTTCCCCGATGCACCCATAGCCTGTGTCAGCCTAGTGATTTTCCCGTTCGGCGTTTTCTCTGAGTTTTCTGAAGTTTTCCTCAAAGGTGGCTCCCTAGGCACACACCTCAGTTGTTGGTTCATGTCACTCCCAGTGGACATGTTCCTTTTTACTCCCTTACCATCCGGGTCAAGGGGAGTTGCTGCAGAATTTTTGCCAGAAATAACGATAAGTTAAAAGACAAAAGGAAGCAACAAATAAATGGGACAAACCACAGTAAAACATTCTAATCAGAATAAAGGAACCATGCAAAGCTCAAGGATTTGGACTGAACAAGACCCAGAGACCTGGACTATTGAACATGACTATAAGGTGCTACAACATCTCGGTGGAAGCCTCAAGGCCGGACGGGGGAGATAAGGGCCCCAAGGGAATCGAAGGGAAGACCGTAACCGCCGAGCCCGGTGGCAAATTGCTAACGGTATTCCTAAACGATGACCCGGCCCTCGGAGTAAGGATCGGAGCCGACCTACCACCCATGGAACAGCAGCAATACAATAAATTCCTTTCTGAGTATGTTCCGGTCTTTGCTTGGTCCGATGATCAACTCCCTGGCATACCAGAGAAGACCGTGATGCACAAGCTCAGCCTCGACCCCACCGTGAGGCCCGTACAGCAACGGAGAAGGAAGCATGCGCCCGAGAAACAGGCGATCATCAAGGCGCAGGTCACCAAGGGACAAGAGACAGGCCTCTTCAGACCAGTCCTGTACCCTACGTGGCTAGCCAATGTCGTCCTGGTGCCAAAAACTACAGGCAAATGGCGAATGTGCGTGGACTTCACCGATCTGAATAAGGCTACCCCCAAGGACTACTATCCGCTACCGAGCATCGACCAATTGGTTGATTCAACCTCGGGCAACGAGATACTCAGTTTCCTAGATGCCTATTCAGGTTATCACCAGATCAGAATGAACCCAGAAGATGTCGAGAAGACCGCCTTCATCACTGACTGCGGCGTGTACTACTACACCCGGATGCCTTTCGAGTTGAAGAACGCCGAAGCCACATATCAGTGACTGGTAAATCACATGTTCGAGGGACAGCTGGGTCGGAACGTCGAGGCTTACATTGACGACATGCTCGTCAAGACCCCCAAGGCCCAAGACCACTTCACCGACCTTACCGAAACCTTCGGCACCCTCCTGAAGTGCAACATGAAGCTCAACCCCGCCAAGTGCGCCTTTGGAGTAAAATCTGGGAAGTTCCTAGGTTTCCTGGTCACTCAGCGCGGGATCGAAGCCAACCCCGACAAAGTCCAGGCCATCCTGGACATGCACCCGCCCACATGCATTAAAGACGTTCAGCGTCTGGCAGGGCGTGTCGGCGCTCTCAGCCGTTTCCTATCCCGTGCGGCCGAACGATGCTTGCCCTTCTTCAAACTGATGAGGGGACCCAAGCTAGCGTCTGCTACGTTCGCATGGGATGAGGAGTGCCAGCCAGCATTCGCCGAGCTTAAAAAGTTCCTGGCTTCGCCACCGGTGCTCTCCAAGCCCGCCCCAGGCGAAGTCTTGCTGCTCTACCTCTCGGCGACGCCATCCACGGTCAGCTCGGTCCTAATCAGAAATGACTCGGGAATCGAAAGACCAGTCTACTACACCAGCAAGGTGCTCAATGAGGCCGAACGGAGGTACCCCGCAACCGAGAAACTCGTGATAGCGTTGGTTACCTCCGCAAGGCACATCCGCCCCTACTTCCAGGGGCACCCCATCACCGTGCTAACCTGCGAGTCGTTGAAGAAGATTCTGGCCCACCCCGAGGCCTCAGGGCGACTCGTCAAATGGGCCATTATGCTCGGGGCCTACAATATCTCATACCGGCCGCGATCAGCAATCAAAGGCCAAGCGCTCGCCGACTTCATTGCCGAAAGCACCATCCCCACCGAGGACAGGCCACCGACCACGACCGGGCCAACCTGGGAACTGTTCGTCGATGGATCGTCCAATTCGGCAGGCAGCGGTGCGGGGATACTCCTGAGGTCCCCCGAAGGGATAGAGCTATAGTACGCCTTGAAATTCAACTTTCAGGCATCCAACAACGCTTCTGAGCATGAGGCCCTTATCTCGGGAGCGCGCATGGCCTGACGGCTGGGGGTCGAGCGAGTCAGGATCCACATCGACTCTCAACTAGTCGCAGGTCAGGTCAACGGCGAGTATGAAGCTCGGGAGGCACCCATGATCAAATACCTTCAGTTGGTCCGGAGCCTGGCCCAACAGTTCGAGGAATTTGGGGTAGTCCGGATAGCTCGGGAGCAAAACTCTCGGGCGGACGCCCTCTCTCGATTGGCCTCCTCCCTAGACCCGGAAGGTACACGATCGGTCCTCCTAGAAGAGCTAGAGCGCCCGAGCATTGACACGGAGCTCCTCGCTGTTGACTCGGTGTGGAACGCACTAGATTTCGTTGGGTGAAAATATCGTGGGATATCGGTGTTCTTTTTATCGGTTTATCTAGTGCGAGGGCGTGCCAGTCACCTAGGTGACAATGTGTTCGGGCTTCGAGACTGGAGTGGTCCGAAGCCCGGGGTGCGCTCCATCTGACTAATCAGATGATTGTGGATATCGGGTCGGGACTGGAGACCCGCCGCGTCATAAAGGCCACGACGTTAATTACATCCCCTCGGAGAAGGGAAGACCTCTGATTAATCGCCAAGAAAAGGGGTCAAATGACCTAAAGATCATTTTTCATTAAAGCATGCGAGTTGGGTTGACATGATTTAAACCCTCCGCATCGGTATGCAAAACGGTGTTCAAAACCATACAAATACTTGCTGCGAGTGCGGCGAATTTAATGAAAGTGCGGGATTAGATCCGGTATATATATATATCAGTCACTAACAGACAATTCCAGTATTCGGTCGAGAGTCCATATTCGAAGCATCGAAGGTAACAACAAAGACATTCGGATATCTGCCGTAGGTACGGCACGCTTCACGTGGGTGCGGGATCGGATCCCGGAAGAAGTGGGTCAAGCTGATGAACTATCGGCCCAAGAGGTGCACGGATCATGACCATGTCGGGGATCCCGAGGTCCACGTCCGATACCACGGGGCATCATTGCTTTTCTCTTCACGCACAGTCCGGGGGAGCGGGTTGTTAAGTGTGAAGCCCAATCTCGGAAACGTGCGCCCTCGCACGCGGATCGACCTGCGCGGTCAGGTCGCGGGGTTCGACCTGCCCGGTCAGGTCGTGGGGGTCAAGGGGGCAACGCCCCTTGCGGGGGTTTTCGGGGGCAGCGCCCCCGGAACAAAATTTGGATTATAGTGGAGGGGAGACTTTTGATTAGTTTTCTATTAACTTGAATTGCATGTTTTCTTTTATTTTCTTGATCACCTTCTCTCTTCCAGGCACGCCGGATTAAGTGATATTGAAGGGGGGGCGCGCCGGTTAAGGATGCCACAACGGGAAGGGCGCGTCGGTTTAAGGACACTACAAGGGGCTGAAGGGCGCGCCAGTTTAAGGGAGTTCAAGGGGGGGCGCGCCGGTTAAGGTCCAGGAAGGGGGCGCGCCGGTTTAAGGCTCAAATAGGAAGAGGTTCCACAGTATAGCGTGCCGGTTTAATGGGCTAGTACAAGGGGGCGCGCCGGATAGCTGCAAGGAAAAAAAAATAGGTTTTGAGTGTGGGGTTAAACCGGCGCGGGGGGTACCGCGCCGGATTAACCCGCGCCGGATTAGGGGGCGCCGGATTAAGCATTGTATAGCTTCTTTCAACCCGTTTGTGCTCTGTTTCTTCTTTCCTTCAACTGTAAGTTGATTTATTGATTGGTTTGTTCATCTTATTGATGAATTATGTTTGTGGAAAGAAGATTTAAGTGTTTTAAGTGTTTGTTCAGGTGGATTAGCGTGGATGCTTAAGTGTTCGTTCAGGGGGGTTCAGTTCACAGAGTTTTACTGTGTGTTGGATTAAAAAACTTAGTTCGTTCTTGAGTGTTCTATTTGTTCACTTGTTCTTGGCCCTGACGAAAATCGGGCAGCACCTCCCCTAGATCGGAAGGGTCTGGGGGAAAAGATGGGGCGCGCCATGCGGAGAGAACTCCGACGGCCCCGAAACATCCCGGTGTGTGCATAAGCAACTGCACCAGTAAAGTTACCCCATTTGGGGCCGGAGATCCCGAGGGCTAGCCTACAAGGGAAACCGGTGACCCATGGGTTGTTGCGATCGTATCGACTCCCCCCGTTCGGGGCCGGAGGTCCTGAGGGCCAGCCTACAAAGGAACTCCGACGACCCGAGGGTTGCCGTGATCGCGTGGCTGAAGACCACGTGAGAGCCGAAGTCGACACAAGAACACGGCGGTAAAAAAAGAGAGAGCCACTATGGGCTGAGTATTGAGGGGGATTGAGGCATCAAGATCTCCCAAAGGGGAGTTTTCCTTTCATTTCACAACAGACCGAACTCCGCTTACATTGAAAGGGAATACGAAGACAAAGGTCTACATATGAAGATCACCAAAAGGAAATCAAAGGGGCAGAAGGAAATGCAAAGACAAAAGGGGGGAAGCGAGCTCTCTTCCCCTCACCTCTCCTTCTTTCTTTCACCCTCTTATCTCTCTTCACACTTCGGAGCAGGGCTTCGCCGCCAGTAGAGCGTCCCTCCTCTTTTTTGCTTCTTGCCTGGGGCTTGTATTTATAGGGAGAGCAGGGAAGCAAGCTTCCCGTTTCTATGGCTTTTGTTCTGTTCGCAGTTGCCGTTGCTGACGTCGCTGGGGTCACCGTGTCGAGTGCCGTTGTCGTGGACGTTACCTCCGCCGCGGCTACAGTGTGATCGGGAGAGGGGCAGAGGCATGGCCTCCTCCTCCGCTGGCACATCCACCGCGAGCCACGTTGCTATCATCATTTGCTGAAGAATGGCCGGCCGACGGACGGAATGAGCACAAGGCGGGATGGGGCTCGAGAACTTCCATTCACGGCATATGCTCGGTTGCCCGCCGGATCGAAGTGGGAGCTTTAACCATTTTAGGCTTGTTTGTCATCATGCCGTTCCCAGGAAACAGGGGACCGCATTGATGACGGGATGGCTTCACTGTACGCCGGATAAAGTCCTCAGAGAAAGGCTTGTTTCTAAACTAAGCGCGCCGTATTAGCACTCCAAGATGGGCGCGCCGGTTTAGTGCATTCAAAGGGGTGACCCTTCAACGGGAGCATGCCGTTTTAACATAAAGCAAGGGAGTTCACAGGGCGCGCCGGACTAGCATCTTGTAAAGGGCGCGCCGGTTTAAGGCCCCCTTAGGGGCGCGCCGGTTTAAGGCTATTGGAAGGGGCGCGCCGGTTTAAAGACCATATAAGGGCGCGCCGGTTTAGACTTCGTCTCGGCTTCGCGGCTATTCGGATGGATGCTTATCCTCCTGTATTGCTTTAGTCGTAATGCACCGCCGTCGGGGTGTTTAGTTCAGGGCCTCTGCATCCCGATTTGGAACTTCGAGTGATCCCCGGCGCGTGCCGAACACGTGTTCGAATTCCTGAGTTTCTTTTGATTCAGCCTTTGGCAATGCCGACTGGAGAGCCGGGGCTGTCTCTTCAACACGAGGGGATTCTTTGTCGGGTGACGGAGCACCGGGTAGGTATTCGTCCTGCTTGGAGGAGGCATAAGGTTTATTCAGCCTTTCCGTCTTTGACTCGCTCTCGAGTGCTGAGACGTGCATGTCGTATGATCATCATCATTTTTTTGACGTCCACAAATGCCCCCCGCTCGTGGGTGACGCAACGAGAGATGAGTGCGCGGGGCCCGCGAGTGTAGAGTTCTTTGGCAAGATATCTGTCCTTCCGAGCCAGTGGGATGCTAGTCCGGTGCGAATTCACGGGAAAGCGCTCACTCCTTCAGCGAAGGGATGAGGGGATCGCTTCACCGCATATGCACACAGACCGACATATCTGAGTGGAGGTTTGGTCGACGGCATGGTGGAATGCCGAAGCAAGAAGGAGGGGTTCAAGTTTCTCCGACTTGGACGAAAGGTCCAGATCAGATCGCACGGCTGAGGCCCTAGAAAGGCCTTAGGCGCCGAGTTAAAGGTGGTTCGTTGACGCTGGGATTGCATCAACGCAAGGATTTCAATCTTCTTCCGACCCAGACGGAAGGTCTGAATCGGGGCTTTCGGCGAGGGTGCCGCATAAAGTGGATTCGTCAATGCTGGGATTACATCAACGCAAGGATTTCAGTTTTCTTCCGACCCAGACGAAAGGTCTAAATCGGAGTTTTCGGCGAGGGTGCCGCATAAGGTGGATTCGTCAATGCTGAGATTGCATTAACGCAAGGATTTTAGTTTTCTTCCGTCCCAGACGAAAGGTCTAAACCGGAGCTTTCGGCGAGGGTGCCGAGTAAGGTAAATTCGTCAATGCTGGGACTGCACCAACGCAAGGATTTCAGTTTTCTTCCGACCCAGATGAAAGGTCTAAATCGGAGCTTTCGGCGAGGGTGCCGCATAGGGTGGATTCGTCAATGCTTGGATTGCATTAACGCAAGGACTTCGATTTTCTCCCGACCCATACGAAAGGTCTGTATCGGAGCTTCGGCAAGGGTGCCGCATAAGTGGATTCGTCAATGCTGGGATTACATCAACGCAAGGATTTTAGTTTTCTTCCGACCCAGACGAAAGGTCTAAACCGGAGCTTTCGGCGAGGGTGCCGAGTAAGGTGAATTCGTCAATGCTGGGATTACATTAACGCAAGGATTTCAGTTTTCTTCCGACCCAGACGAAAGGTCTAAACCGGAGCTTTCGGCGAGGGTGCCGAGTAAAGTGAATTCGTCAATGCTGGGACTGCACCAACGCAAGGATTTCAGTTTTCTTCCGACCCAGACGAAAGGTCTAAACCGGAGCTTTCGGCGAGGGTGCCGAGTAAGTGGATTCGTCAATGCTGGGATTGCATCAACGCGAGGATTTCGTTTTCTTCCGACCCAGACGAAAGGTCTACATCGGAGCTTTCGGCGAAGGATGCCGAGTAAAGTGGATTCGTCAATGCTGGGATTGCATTAACGCAAGGATTTAGTTTTCTTCCGACCCAGACGAAAGGTCTACATCGGAGCTTTCGGCGAAGATGCCGAGTAAAGTGGATTCGTCAATGCTGGGATTGCATAACGCAAGGATTTTGGTTTTCTTCCGACCCAGACGAAAGGTCTACATCGGAGCTTTCGGCGAAGATGCCGAGTAAAGTGGATTCGTCAATGCTGGGATTGCATTAACGCAAGGATTTTAGTTTTCTTCCGACCCAGACGAAGGTCTAAATCGGAGCTTTCGGCGAGGTGCCGAGTAAAGTAACACTAAGGAACAACTTCTTTCTTATTCTTTTTCTTTTCCTTCTCTTTTTTTTCTTTTTTTCTTTTTTTTCTTTTTTCTTTTTTCTTTTTTTTTCTTTCTTTCTTTTCTTTTCTTTTTTTTTGATGATCACGGTGGGACCGGATCACAAAGGTATGATAGTATCGTCGACATTGGGTTCATATCAACGCAATGGAATCAGGTTTAACCGGCTTAGGCGGAAGGTCTAAGCCATGTTACTCGGTTGAGGCCTCGGAGGGCCACGGGTGCCGAGTTGAGTTTTCGGGTGCTTTATGTAAAAAGCTCCATGACGGAATCCTCTTCATTGTGGGGTATTGGTTTCAGTTGATCACCGAGCTGGGGAAGCGGCGCATGGTATAGTTTCAAGTGTTTCCCATTGAGTGGTGGGAATTGAATTTCCCCCCGGTGGTTGACGATGACATAAGCACCGCCTTCATAGACTTTCTGGACCACATAAGGTCCTGTCCAGTTTTCATTCAGTTTGCCTTTGGGGTTGGCCGCCATGACTTCTCTTCGCTTGACCATGACTAGGTCTCCCTTCTTGAATTCACGTTCTTTGACGAGTTTGTCAAAGGCGCGGGTCATACGGGCCTGGTAGACCTGTATGTTCTGCTGGGCTCTGAGCCGCCGTCCTTCCAGATCGGAGAGCTCCTCCAGTCTTCTTTCTATATTGGCTTGGCCATCTTTGACTAATTCGTGCTGGATCGCCACCCGTAGTGAGGGTACCTCCAGCTCTATCGGCACGACCGCTTCTGAGCCATACACCAAGGAGAATGGTGAACAACCTGTCGGGGTCTTGTACACAGTGCGATACGCCCATAGCGCTTCATACATCCTGTCTTCCCAATCCTTCTTGCTAGAGCTGACCGTCTTGGCAAGAAGTGTGCATAGTGTCTTGTTGAAGGCTTCCGCTAACCCGTTTGCCTGCGGATTATACGGAGTGGACGTCCTCCAATCAATCTTGAATTTATCGGCCAATCTATAGACCTTTTGGTTTCGGAAGTGGCTTCCGTTGTCAGAGACAATTCGATCGGGCACGCCGAATCGGAATATGATATTTCGACGGACGAATCTGGCCACGATTTCTCCCGTCACTTCTCTTAGAGCCACAGCTTCCGCCCAGCGAGAGAAGTAATCTGTTGCTGCTAGAATGTATTTGCATCCCGCTGAAGACGCGGGGAGCGGGCCCACAACATCAGTACCCCATTGAGCAAAAGGCCAACTGGGCACCGTTGGGTGCAAATGAGCTGGAGGTCTTCTTGGGATCGCAGCATGCTGCTGGCATTTATGACATGACTTGGCATACTTGCAGCAGTCATCGAACATAGTCGGCCAGTAATATCCCAGCTTCTTGACTTCAATCTTCATTTTCGGCCCAGCTTGATGAGCACCAGGCCGACCCGGCGTGAACTTCCTTCATAACCATCCAAGCCTCCTCCATGGATATACATCGGAGGAGCACCTTTCTTCCGGCATCAGCCATGGTTCGGAACAGAGTTCCATTTCTGACTTCATAAGAATCTTTTGTTCTGATCAATCTGATCCTTTCTTCCCTCTGCTTGGGCAATTCTTGGTGTTCAAACCATTTCATTAGGGGTTCCCTCCAATCAGGAGAGTTAGTTGTTTCTGCTGTCGCAGCTTCATATTCTTCTTCGTCACCTGGCTCCTCTATCATGCTGGGGACCTGGCGCCTGTTTATGACTGTTATGTTGAGGGATTCGCCTGGCAGGGCCGCCAGTGAGCTTGCTAATTTTGCTAGTGCATCAGCCTGGGCATTCTGGCTTCGGACGACATGGCCTACTTCAATGAAGTAGAACCGCCCCATGAGCTTCTTCGCCTTGGCGCAATACGGAAGTAACCCGGGCTTCCGGACGTCGAACTCTCCTTGTATCTGCTTGACAATCAGCATAGAATCACCAAACACCTGCAGCATTCGGATCTCCATGTGGAGGGCTATCTGAAGACCGATAATCAAGGCCTCATATTCTGCTTCATTGTTCGTGCACGGTTTGTTGATCGAACACGATGTATGCAACACTTCTCCTTCTGGGGATTTGAGGACGATGCCTGCTCCAGCCCTTATCCTCGCATGCCCTGATTGAGATGTTTCAGTTCTGGATGCTCCGTCGAAGTATAACTGCCATATGGCTTGACGGACTTGGTCCACTTCCAGTGTTTCATCTTCCGGAAGTTCCGTGACAAGCGGGGAATTCTCAGGCACAGGGTGTGCTGCAAAGAAATCTGCTATCGCCTGGCCTTTAATAGCCTTTTGCGGCACATATGTAATATCAAATTCCATCAAAATGACGGCCCACTTCCCCAGTCGCCCTTTCAGCGCCGGCTGGGACAAGAGATGTTTGGCTGGATCGGCCCTTGATATCAGCTGTATTTCATGTGAGAGCATGTAATGCCTCATTTTCTTGGCCGCAAAGACCAAGGCAAGACAAACTTTCTCGATCGGGGTATACTTTGCTTCTGCCCCGACCAGTCTTCGACTGAGGTAATAAAGTGCCTGCTCCTTTCCCTCGTCGTTGTTTTGAGCCAACATTGCCCCGAGTGAACATTCGGTGGCGGCTATGTAGAGAATTAGCGGCCGCCCTTTGACAGGTGCCCCCAGCACTGGTGGGGTCTTCAAGTATTCCTTCAGCTTATCAAAAGCCTTCTGGCATTCTTGATTCCAGTCGAATGGCACATCTTTCATCATCAGCTTATGAAATGGTTGACATAGCCCGGACAGGTTGGAGATGAACCTGCGGATATAGGCCAATCGACCCTGCAGTGATCGCAGTTCCGTCAGGTTCTTCGGAGGCGGCAGCTCCTGAATAGCCTTTATCTTGGAGGGGTCTATTTCAATCCCCCTATATCGGACAATGAAGCCCAGAAACTTCCCACTGGAAACGCCGAAGGCGCACTTCAGCGGGTTCATCTTCAACTCGTATTGTCGGAGCCTTTGAAATATAACCCTGAGGTCACTCAGGTGATCTTCTTTCTTTTGGGTCTTGACAACCAAGTCGTCGATGTAGCATTCGACCTTGTCATAGAGCAATTCATCAAATATCTTGGTCATCGCCCTTTGATAAGTGGCGCCAGCATTCTTGAGGCCAAAAGGCATCCTTTTATAGTGGAATATCCCCTTGGGTGATCGGAAAGCCGTATGAATTCTATCATGCTCGGCTATCCATATCTGGTTGTATCCGGACGACCCATCCATGAAAGATAAGGCTTCATGGCCAGTGGTGGCATCGATCATGACTTCAGTGATGGGCACCGGAAAATCATCTTTCGGACAAGCCTTGTTCAGGTCTCGGAAGTCCACACATATCCGGATCTGGCCGTTCTTCTTCTTGACGGGCACAATATTGGCCAGCCAGGTGGTATACTGGTTTTCTGCTACGAAGTCGACGTCTATGAGCTTGTCGACTTCCTTGCAAACTTGGCTGATCAGTTCTGGCCTCATTCGCCGGGGTGACCGCTTCACTGGTTCGGCCTTGGGGTCAATGGCCAACATATGCTGGGTAATCGCCGGGTTGAGGCCCGGCATTTCTTTGTAGTTCCAAGCAAAACAGTCTCGAAACTCTTGTAGGAGCTTGATGTATCGCTCTCTTTCTTCTGGGAGAAGGAGGGCGCTGAGGAATGTTGGTCTGGGGTCATCTTTTGTACCCAGATCCACTTCGATCAGCTCATCAACAGTGGCTTGGCCACCATCTTCTATCTCCGGGGGAGCCGGTTGCAAGTCGATGAAGCCTTCATCGTCTTCTTCAGCCTCGAGGGCATCATAGATGTCTTCTTGTACCACCCCGCTTAGTGGCAGGGCTTTGTCATCTTCTTTCAGAGGGGTTGAAAGGGGTGCTTCACTAGCTTCGGGGCATCTTCCATCGGCGGGGCTTGCGACCTCCGTGAGCAAAGAGATCATGTGGACCCCGCTTCTATAAGCGACCACGTCATGCGGACGCGGTGGGTACACTTCATATTTTCCCAGCCTTAGTTCGCCCTTCCTGATTAGGCCTTGAGCGATATTTTTGAATACATAACAATTTTCAATAGGATGCCCCAGCACCCGATGATAAGGACAAAATTCGGGGTCGTCGCTTCGTTCGACATCCTCTGGCCTTTTGGATTCTGGCAAGGTAATCTTGCCGTAACGACAAGCCCATTCAAAAATCCTCTGAGTTTTGTGTCTTGGGAAGGAATAAGGCCTCCTCATTTTCTCTCGCAATGAGGCCGGTTGATTGGTTGAAGGATTGGCTACCTCCTTTGTCTTCTCCTTCGAATGCCCAGAAGTGCTGAAGTTGACACCTCCGGGTTTGTCTTCTTGTCTTGCCAGGGTGATGGCAGGATGGTATTTTTTCAGGAAGGCTTCAATATCAGCCGCTATCATGGCCAAGTGATCAAGGGAGCGGACGTTAAGGCCGACCATCCGCTGCTGAATATCCTTCTTTAGACTTTCCCCGCAAGCCCAAGTGGCAACCTCGTGGCTTAATGGGGACATGCATCTCACATAGAGGCTTCTCCACTTTCTGATGTAGTCCAGGACGGGCTCATCATCTTCTTGCCTGTGGCTGTAGAGTTCTGCCCTGGTCACGAGGAAGTGCTCCGGGCTTGAGTGACTACATTGCTGAGGGAGGATGTCCCCTGCTGGGTCAAACCAGCGCATACTTATTTCGGCTAGGTGCTCCTCCAGCCTTTCAATTTCCTGATGTAACCCGCCGAGCAGTGAGGGCAAGGTGGAGTCAGGCTGAGGGAAATCTGCTTCAGGACATCTTTCACCGGCCGGGCTTGTGACCTCTGCGAGGAGGGAAACCACATGGACTCCCTTTTCACAGACAGCTGCTTCATGGGGTTGTGGGGGCTTCACCTCATAATCCTCCATCTTCAATTCTCCTCTCTTGATCAGGTTCTGGGCGATATCCTTGAAGACATAGCAATCTTCTATAGGGTGGCCAAGGATTCGATGGTAGAGGCAGAATCTAGGGTCATCACTCCTTGTAGCATCCTCTGGCCTTTTGGACTTTGGCAAGGTAACCCTGCTATAGTGGCAAGCCCATTTAAAGATCTCCCGAGTTTTATCCCTCGGGAAGGAATAAGGCTTCTTCATCTTCTCCTGCAACGTGAGGACTCGTTCCGCCGGCCGGCTAGTTGAAGGGCCGGCTATTTCTTTCGCCTTCCTCCTTGAGTGCATAAAAGCACTAAAGTTGGTGGTCAGGGACTGATTCTCCCATCTTTCCGTGGTGGCATAGGAGCCCCCCGGGTTCATGGATCTGCCCTCCGGAGGTGGATACCCTCGGTAAGACCGGACAGTAGTTCGATCATCTTGGCCAACTGCGCCTTCAACATCTCGATCTCCTGCTGCTGCTCACAACATATTGCGAGCATAACAGGGTCACAAAGGGAGAAGTCTGGAGTGTAGCTTGGACTGCTATCTTCTGTTCTGACATCGAGTGGAGGTAGCAGCGCCCCGCCACCGTGACTATCTGGGAGTGGTGCCTCGGAAGTGGATGGTACCCCCTCTATATCCCTGCTTAGAGGTGGGTTCTGGAGGAACACTTCTTCATCTTGAGCTTTGTCGGCTGAAGGCATATGCTGCTCTTTGCTCTTGGTTTCTAGTGCATCTGTGTCTTCTGGGGGACTGTCGCCAACTAGAGTTGAGACAGCTATCATGTTTGCTTCATAGAATTCTTCTGCTGAGAAACCCAAACCAGGGTGCTGTGTAATCTTCAGGAGTTCCCTATCCAGGTTCGGTGGATACCACAGCTTCTTAAACATCTGATTTCGACTTTCGATCTGAAAGAAGGGCAGCTGTTGACCTCTGGCCATTTTCACCACTCTGCCGGATATATCTGGAAGTCCCATGATTGGGCCGACCGGGTCACGGATTTCTTCGGGGAATTTACAATCATCATCCCCTTTCACTGGATGTTCATCAGCCACATAGAACATCGTAGGTGGGCCCTCTGGGTTGGGCACCTCCCAGACCTTCAAGAATTCGACTGTTTGACAGTCTAAATCTGTGGGTGGCTTTGTGATCCCCGGAGGGACCTTCACATACCCAGGTAAATCCTCGAGCTTCGGCACTCCTATCTCGAGGTAAATATTAGAGGGGATGGCTCGAACCACGCCTTCAACTTTAGAAATGTGTGACACTTCCTGCGGTGCCACATAGTCGGGCGGTGGTGGAGGGAACCAGTCGTCGTCCTCTGCTATCTCCTTTTCTTTGCTTTGAGTCGACTGGGGATTCTGCTTCGGCTCCTCCATGTAAAGTGCAGCATCGAGCAGGTGGCATTCAAACACCTCAAAGGGGTGTAAGTCTGCGAATATTCTTTCTTCTTTTCCATTCCGGAGTACTTAATGCACTGGTGCAGGGTCGAAGACACTATCCGATTCTGATGCAGCCACGGTCGGCCGAGCAATGCTTTATATGTGGTATCGGAGTTGATGACGTGGAACTGCACTTTGGTGGTGAAGTCTCCTAGTGACAGCTCGAACTCTGCTACACCCATGGGAACTTCAGACTTCTGGTTGAACCCAGTTATCTTCATATCCCTGACCTTGATCAGGTGCACATTGAAGTAATGTTTCTGGTAAACCTGGTAGGAGAGTATGTTTACTGCTGCCCCTGTATCGACCAAGATCCTGTTTATAGGCTGGCCGTTCAACTGCCCCCTCATGTACAAGGGTCTGTTGTGGCTGACCGAAGGAAAGAGCATGTCTTCTTCGGTGAAGGTGATGGTTGTTCCCAACTGCATCTCAGCAAAACAGCTTTCATAATGCGCCGGGGTTTGCAGAGCCGCAATGACAGCCTGCCTGGTTTCCTCATCCAGGGAGAGTATCTCCCAGACACTGAATCTTGCTGGGATTCTTTTCAATTGTTTCAATATCCGAGTGCCGGCCCGGACGTTAGCTAACTTTGCTTCTTCGGCTTTGCTATGCTTGCCATGTTCTGGTGCCGGAGGAGTCGGCGGGGAAGATAGTTTATCTTCTTCGGGGGCCGCCCGACTCCGGCTTGCTTGGTCGGCTGGTTCTTTCATTTGCACGGGCTGGGCCACAGGGGTGGCGCCCTCATCATCTTTATTCGCCAGAGGGGGCATTCCCGAGGTGGAGGCAAGAGTGCTCTTGGCCTTGGACCCGGGCTGTTGGTATGGTTGTTTGCTCTTCTTTGCGAGCAAAAATTCGGCGAACGAGGGTACCACTTCGCCTGCTGCATCTTCAGGGTACAAGCCCGATGGAGGCGGGATTGCTGCGCCCTTCACTTCAGGTTCGGGGATTTGGTATGGCCGCTCGCCCCTGAATATAATATTGTGATTGGCCGGGGGCAAACGTCCCCACCTTCTCCCAGACCTGGTGACATGTTGGGAAGTAGAGGCCTCGACTTGGTTTGCTTCGGTAGGTGCGAAGCATATTTCTTCTTCTCCCTCCTCTTCAGAGTTTTGGGCCATGTTGAACAAGGCCGACAAGGTATTGCAAGACAAAAAGCTGCATTTTCTTTTATTCTTCAGCTTCTTCTTCTTTTTCTTCTTCTCTTCTTTTACAGCTGGAAGCTGTTCTCGGGGAAGTTCATCCCATATGCCGGTTTCTTGTGTTTCGGCTTCAGCTTCTTCAGCCAATTTTAGGGATTCAAAATGTTCCCAGGGGACATATTCCTTCAGCCGCACTGGCTGGATCTTGGGTTGTTCATATTCTTCTAACCCGTCAATGATCGCCTGCAGCCGTTTAACCGCCGGGCTGACTTGCATGTGCATCCGCAACAAGAGTGGCTTCTTCCTGTTGTCAGTCATTCTTCGGAGGACCAACTGAGGAGCAGTTTCATACCAGACCGGGGTTACAACCGGTGGTGGTGGCTGAGGCGTGACGCCATGAATTCGGACTCCCGGGGTAGGGCGGGATGTCGACTTTCTTCTTGTCTTCTTTGGCACCATCTGCCAATCTCCCTGGCTCTCTGCGGGAGCGAGAACAAATGCCTCATAGGTGTGCTTTGTACAAGTATCTGACACTTCTTCAGGCAGTTGTTGGTATAAGGATATCATATTTACGGTTGCCCCCAGCACTGGCAACTCATGCGGGCGGGGCGGGTCCACCTTGTGTTCGCCCATCTGGAGCTCTCCCTTCCTGATCATGCCTTCAATGATGTCTTTGAAGACGTAACAGTCTTCGAGGGTGTGCCCGAGCATCTGATGGTACGGACAAAATCGAGGATCATCTTTCCTCTTGATGTCACCGGGTCTCTTCGGCTCCGGGAGAGTAATTTTGTTATATTTGGTGGCCCACTCGAAGATGACCCGGGTTTTCTCCTTCGGGAAGGAGTAAAGTTTCTTCATTCTTGACCGCAAGGAGGCGGCCTCTTGTTGTTCAGCCTGCTTGGCCGGAGGAGCACTGGTGACTCCTTTATCAGTGTCCTTCTGCTTCTCGAAATCCTTGAAGTCGACAGTGTTGACTTCTTTGGGCACGGACCGCTTCTCAATTGATTTTCCTTTTTGGGCTGAGGTGGCCGGTGCAGAAGAGTATTTGGAGAGGTAGGACTCAATTTCCACCACCACATTATTTAATCGATCAAATGACTTGATCTCCATCCCGATCATTTTCTTGAAAACTTCACGCTTCAAATTCTGCTTGCAGATTTGAACCGCATCTTCTTGGTGTGGCGGGCGTCTACACCTCATGCTGAGGTTCCGCCATCTCTTGATGAATTCTAGAGCAGTTTCATCATTCTTCTGCTTGGTTGCATAGAGCTCGGCCACTGTGACCTCTCTTTCGGTGACGTGGAACCGCTCCCGAAATTTTCTTTGCAAATCTGGCCAGTCATTAACAGACCCCGCCGGCAAGTTCGAGTACCATTCGAAGGCGAGCCCTGTGAGCGAGGACCCGAAGAACTTCAGTAGGTATGATTCATCAGTCGCCAGATCGCCCATCACATTGACGTAATAGGCTATGTGCTCCTTCGGTGACCCCTGGCCATTAAATTTGTCAAACTTTGGCGGCTTGCTGACGCCAGGAGGCAATCTCTTCCCCGCATGATGGACAGGGTAGGGTACCTTGTACACATCATATGAGGCATATTCTTCACTTCCCCGATCGGCCAGCTTCATCTCGACTATCTGCTCGATCATGAGCTTGTTAGCCGTTGCCGGATCCACTGCTTCTGGGTAGAAATGAGCTGACTGCATCTGTGGCGTCGTCAACACCGTCGCCTGGGGTATAGTGGCGGTGCCTTGGTGTTGAGGAGCCGAAGGGGTCATTGGGGCCGTGCCCCCAGCATAGTTGGGGATTGGCTGAGAGGCCGTCACCTGGGGTGAACCCTCAAATTCTCCAGCGCCTTGCCTGGATGTTTCTGGAGACGGTTCGACCTGCTTCGATGTGGAAGCATGCATGGTCAGTTCGCCCACCTGTCGCTTCAGAGCTTCGATCTCCTGTCGATAGGCTTGAAGCAGCATCAGCATCGCCGGGTCGGAGGTGGAAGGGCTAGGAGCTTGGCCTCCCCCTTCTGTCAGAGTATCTAGAGAAGGTGCTACCCTTTCTCCTTCATCCCCAGTGGTAATCACGTTCGCCGCCATGGCGACCGCATCTGAACTTGTTTCACCGGCGAGGGCTTGTATTATCTCAGCTGCAGCTGCTCCTCTTCTGGTGAGGGGACCCGACCTGCCAGCCAACCTGGCCATCTCTTCTTGGTCTTCAGGTAGGGCTCCATATTGGTTGGCCACTCCGGCCATATTACAGGTATAAACCCGCATCTTTTGGTTTCTTCGAGCCGCCTCCCTGGTTGTCAGTCTAGGAAAGGTTAGCCTGTCAAACACCGAGACTCTTGGTGGAGCTTCTTCACAGAGGGGTGACCCATAGCACCCTGACTCCGCATCTTCGATATCTTCCGGGTTAACTTGTTGCTTCCGGTTTCTTTCAGCATCATTCACGGCTTCTAGGAGCCGCTGAGTTCCCAAGAGGGTGTTTCCAAGGCTGTGGAGATATCCCCTCACGGCTTGAGTGATGTCGTCTTCTCCCCGGCTGGGGCAGACAGTTGGTGGTGATGCTTGCACTGGCGGTCTATAGGCGAGACGCCTCCGCTCGTGCATCATGTTGTATCTTCTTTCCTTCAAATAGATGTTCGCCTGCCGACCGTGAGTACGGAAGGCAGGTCTTCGAGACGCTTGAGCTGACGCCTCAATCTTCTCTTCTTCATCTTCCTTCATCTTTTTCTTGAGCCGGTCAGTCTTGACGAGCTCCAGTTGAGTTGAGGCTGGGGCCCGCCTGATGGGGACCCATGCTTGCTTGAATTTAGTCGGCTTCTGGGCCGACTCTTGCTTTGGCATGGACTTGATGCGGTCTTCTCGCTCTCGGGCCAGTGCTTGGAATTGGTTGTGCACCGGCACCATTGGGATTACCCTATCTGGTGAGATCGTGGCCTGACGGCCATTCAGGTACACTCGGACTCCTCCGATCATTACGGATTTGCCCGAGAGGGAAAGCCGGCCTTGCGGCGTGCTAGTGGTTCTCCTTGCCGCCCTCCTGGTAGCCCAGGTGCATTTCTTCTTTGCTTCAATGTGGTGGACGTAATAGCCCACCATCTTCACGGCTTCGGGTGTCGCCTCCACGGGGGCGACGGGCTCGACCTCCTTGACATCCAGGAGGTCCACAAACATAACCCCGAGGAAGTTGGGGAAGCCAACGATCGGGGGAAAATCACCGAACTGGATCGGCACTGCCAAGTAGCCATGCTCGGCATGGCTCGCCACAACCAATGGACCGAAAGTGATAGGCATTGGTTCTTTGAAAATGGATCCCTCCTGCAATTTTTAAAAAAATGCGGAAGTTAAGACTTTGGAAAAGGCCATTGGGCCCCTAATCTCGGCGAAAAGATGAGAGGTAGACCAGTCCCACCGGGCGTGCCAGCTTGTGGAACGCACTAGATTTCGTTGGGTGAAAATATCGTGGGATATCGGTGTTCTTTTTATCGGTTTATCTAGTGCGAGGGCGTGCCAGTCACCTAGGTGACAATGTGTTCGGGCTTCGAGACTGGAGTGGTCCGAAGCCCGGGGTGCGCTCCATCTGACTGATCAGACGATTGTGGATATCGGGTCGGGACTGGAGACCCGCCGCGCCATAAAGGCCACGACGTTAATTACATCCCCTCGGAGAAGGGAAGACCTCTGATTAATCACCAAGAAAAGGGGTAAAATGACCTAAAGATCATTTTTCATTAAAGCATGCGAGTTGGGTTGACATGATTTAAACCCTCCGCATCGGTACGTAAAACGGTGTTCAAAACCATACAAATACTTGCTGCGAGTGCGGCGAATTTAATGAAAGTGCGGGATTAGATCCCGGTATATATATATATCAGTCACTAACAGACAATCCAGTATTCGGTCGAGAGTCCATATTCGAAGCATCGAAGGTAACAACAAAGACATTCGGATATCTGCCGTAGGTACGGCACGCTTCACGTGGGTGCGGGATCGGATCCCGGAAGAAGTGGGTCAAGCTGATGAACTATCGGCCCAAGAGGTGCACGGATCATGACCATGTCGGGGATCCCGAGGTCCACGTCCGATACCACGGGGCATCATTGCTTTTCTCTTCACGCACAGTCCGGGGGAGCGGGTTGTTAAGTGTGAAGCCCAAACTCGGAAACGTGCGCCCTCGCACGCGGATCGACCTGCGCGGTCAGGTCGCGGGGTTCGACCTGCCCGGTCATGTCGTGGGGGTCAAGGGGGCAACGCCCCTTGCGGGGGTTTTCGGGGGCAGCGCCCCCGGAACAAAATTTGGATTATAGTGGAGGGGAGACTTTTGATTAGTTTTCTATTAACTTGAATTGCATGTTTTCTTTTATTTTCTTGATCACCTTCTCTCTTCCAGGCACGCCGGATTAAGTGATATTGAAGGGGGGGCGCGCCGGTTAAGGATGCCACAAGGGGAAGGGCGCGCCGGTTTAAGGACACTACAAGGGGCTGAAGGGCGCGCCGGTTTAAGGGAGTTCAAGGGGGGGCGCGCCGGTTAAGGTCCAGGAAGGGGGCGCGCCGGTTTAAGGCTCAAATAGGAAGAGGTTCCACAGTATAGCGCGCCGGTTTAATGGGCTAGTACAAGGGGGCGCGCCGGATAGCTGCAAGGAAAAAAAATAGGTTTTGAGTGTGGGGTTAAACCGGCGCGGGGGGGTACCGCGCCGGATTAACCCGCGCCGGATTAGGGGGCGCCGGATTAAGCATTGTATAGCTTCTTTCAACCCGTTTGTGCTCTGTTTCTTCTTTCCTTCAACTGTAAGTTGATTTATTGATTGGTTTGTTCATCTTATTGATGAATTATGTTTGTGGAAAGAAGATTTAAGTGTTTTAAGTGTTTGTTCAGGTGGATTAGCGTGGATGCTTAAGTGTTCGTTCAGGGGGGTTCAGTTCACAGAGTTTTACTGTGTGTTGGATTAAAAAACTTAGTTCGTTCTTGAGTGTTCTATTTGTTCACTTGTTCTTGGCCCTGACGAAAATCGGGCAGCACCTCCCCTAGATCGGAAGGGTCTGGGGGAAAAGATGGGGCGCGCCATGCGGAGAGAACTCCGACGGCCCCGAAACATCCCGGTGTGTGCATAAGCAACTGCACCAGTAAAGTTACCCCATTTGGGGCCGGAGATCCCGAGGGCTAGCCTACAAGGGAAACCGGTGACCCATGGGTTGTTGCGATCGTATCGACTCCCCCCGTTCGGGGCCGGAGGTCCTGAGGGCCAGCCTACAAAGGAACTCCGACGACCCGAGGGTTGCCGTGATCGCGTGGCTGAAGACCACGTGAGAGCCGAAGTCGACACAAGAACACGGCGGTAAAAAAAGAGAGAGCCACTATGGGCTGAGTATTGAGGGGGATTGAGGCATCAAGATCTCCCAAAGGGGAGTTTTCCTTTCATTTCACAACAGACCGAACTCCGCTTACATTGAAAGGGAATACGAAGACAAAGGTCTACATATGAAGATCACCAAAAGGAAATCAAAGGGGCAGAAGGAAATGCAAAGACAAAAGGGGGGAAGCGAGCTCTCTTCCCCTCACCTCTCCTTCTTTCTTTCACCCTCTTATCTCTCTTCACACTTCGGAGCAGGGCTTCGCCGCCAGTAGAGCGTCCCTCCTCTTTTTTGCTTCTTGCCTGGGGCTTGTATTTATAGGGAGAGCAGGGAAGCAAGCTTCCCATTTCTATGGCTTTTGTTCTGTTCGCAGTTTCCGTTGCTGACGTCGCTGGGGTCACCGTGTCGAGTGCCGTTGTCGTGGACGTCACCTCCGCCGCGGCTACAGTGTGATCGGGAGAGGGGCAGAGGCATGGCCTCCTCCTCTGCTGGCACATCCACCGCGAGCCACGTTGCTATCATCATTTGCTGAAGAATGGCCGGCCGACGGACGGAATGAGCACAAGGCGAGATGGGGCTCGAGAACTTCCATTCACGGCATATGCTCGGTTGCCCGCCGGATCGAAGTGGGAGCTTTAACCATTTTAGGCTTGTTTGTCATCATGCCGTTCCCAGGAAACAGGGGACCACATTGATGACGGGATGGCTTCATTGCACGCCGGATAAAGGCTTCAGAGAAAGGCTTGTTTCTAAACTAAGCGCGCCGTATTAGCACTCCAAGATGGGCGCGCCGGTTTAGTGCATTCGAAGGGGTGACCCTTCAACGGGAGCATGCCGTTTTAACATAAAGCAAGGGAGTTCACGGGGCGCGCCGGACTAGCATCTTGTAAAGGGCGCGCCGGTTTAAGGCCCCCTTAGGGGCGCGCCGGTTTAAGGCTATTGGAAGGGGCGCGCCGGTTTAAAGACCATATAAGGGCGCGCCGGTTTAGACTTCGTCTCGGCTTCGCGGCTATTCGGATGGATGCTTATCCTCCTGTATTGCTTTAGTCGTAATGCACCGCCGTCGGGGTGTTTAGTTCAGGGCCTCTGCATCCCGATTTGGAACTTCGAGTGATCCCCGGCGCGTGCCGAACACGTGTTTGAATTCCCGAGTTTCTTTTGATTCAGCCTTTGGCAATGCCGACTGGAGAGCCGGGGCTGTCTCTTCAACACGAGGGGATTCTTTGTCGGGTGACGGAGCACCGGGTAGGTATTCGTCCTGCTTGGAGGAGGCATAAGGTTTATTCAGCCTTTCCGTCTTCGACTCGCTCTCGAGTGCTGACGTGCATGTCGTATGATCATCATCATTTTTTTTGACGTCCACACTCGGCCACTCCAAGTGACTGGCGCTCCCCCTACCTGTCCTGGCTACAAGACAACCAAGAGCCCTCCGACCCTCAAGAAGCCTGTCGAATGAAGTATCAAGCTCGGCGCTTCGTCGTCTTCGACAACACTCTCTACCGAAGATCGTTCTCCGGTCCCCTCCTGAAGTGCCTCGGTCCCGACGAGGCAAGCCGAGCCATCCAAGAGATTCATGAAGGCATGTGCGGAGCGCACTCAGGGGCAAGGTCGCTGGCCAGAATCCTGTTACGACAGGGGTACTGGTGGCCCACCCTGCAGCGCGACTGCTCGGCCTATGTTCAACAGTGCGACCGATGCCAGCGGTTCGACCACTTGGTCCATCAGCCGGCTACAGAACTTGTCACCCTAGCCGAGCCTTACCCTTTCGCTCGGTGGGGAATCGATATCCTTGGGCCATTCCTAACGGCCCAGTCCCAGAAGAAGTTCATCATTGTCGCCATCAACTACTTCACCAAGTGGATCGAGGCCGAGGCTACGGCGAGGATCACCGAGACAGTCGTTTGGGGCTTTGTTTAGAAATCGATCATTTGTCGCTTTGGCATCCCCCGAGTGATAGTAAGCGATAACGGTCGGCAATTCGACTCTCGGTACTTCCGAGATAGATGCGCCGACCTAAATATCCGCAACCACTTCACTTCGGTCGCCCACCCTCAGGCCAACGGGCTGGTTGAAAATGCCAACAAGACTATCTTGAAAGGCATAAAAACCAGACTCGACAAGGCTAAGGGTAGCTGGCTCGAGGAATTACCTAGCGTATTATGGTCGCACCGAACAACCCCCAGGATGGCAACCGGTGAAAGCCCTTTTCAGTTGGTATATGGCACCGAAGCCGTCGTTCCATTGGAGATCGCCAATCCGTCTCTCCGAGTGATCAGCTTCTCACTCGAGGCAAACGGGCAAAAATTGCTCGAGAACCTCGACCTAGCATACGAACTCCGAGAGATCACGAACGTCCAGGCAACGGAGTACCAGCGCCGCCTCACTCGATACTACAACGCCAAGGTCTGAGACAGACGTTTCCAACCGGGGGACTTCGTCCTCAGGAAGGCCGAAGCCTCTCGACCACTAGAGGCGGCGGGCAAGCTATCCCCCAACTGGGAAGGCCCCTACCGAGTGGTCGAGACGCTCGGAAAAGGTGCATACAGGTTAGCGACAATAGAAAGGGAACCTATTCCTCGGACATGGAACGCAGCCGCACTACGCAAATTCTATTTTTGAAATTGTACAGCAAGATGGACGGAATAAATCCCTTTTCTTTTCATTCCAAACCATTGGTACATCAGATAGGCAAATGCCAGTACATCACATAGCAAAAAGTAAAAATCCGTCTAACACCGCCTCAAGGGGTCATCGCTCGGCTGACTCGGTCTTGATCTCCTCACGTCCAGCCACTGACTCTGCCTCGTTCGAAAACTGGCTCGGAAAAGAGGTGGTCAAGCCAGTTGCCTCAGGTGGCCCGTGACAAAGGTGACAGAGGGATTGCAGAAGGGAGGCCACCTTTAAACGTTGAGGAAGGCTACCTCCCAAGTTGGCAACAACCAGGAAAAAGGAGCGCCGTGAAGGCCTCCCCTCTTCCAATCTGCCAACTCCTTGGAAGGAAGGAGAGAGCAAGCAGCCCCCAAAGAGTGAAACAAATGAAGAGCAGAAGAGGAAGAAAGAGGCTGCAGATGGAGGAAGGCTTCGGTGAGGAGGGAGCTTGATACGCCTCCTCCCCTCACACGGAAGGAAGTAACGGCGGGCTCCCCTGATGCCCCCATCCGTCCTCCGCCTCGGCGTCCACCCGGAAGCCATGCTGGAACTGAGAAAGGGCAAGAACCGTGCCTTCACACGTCGAAGCCCTCTCCAGATCTACGCGGCCACCGTCGGACCCGTCTCGTGCACGCGCGGCGACCGTGGGATCCGTTCAACATTATAGGGCAGCGGGAGCCCGCCGCTCCCCGTCGTCGGCGGCGTCACCCTCCGAAGGATCCTCCATGCTCTGAATATAAGGGCACAATGCACAGTGAAGAGGAAGAAGCGAGGAAAGACTGTTAGAGAAAATCCCAAGCAGTGAAGAGGAAAGGGCGCCTTTCGGTCCTTCTTATAGGCCAAAGGAGGCTACACGCCTTAAATGACCCCCCCTCCTCGGAAACACGCCAAAGGATTTCTCCCCTGAATAGTCACCTCCAACTCCTCGTCCCCCGCCCTAGCGGGATTCACGAAGCGGCCTGACATTCAAAGCATGAGGGAACGGAAAGACGCCCCCGTCAGAAGCCTACCAAAATTGCATGCTAAAACCACGCAGGACATATCGGCACCTCCCAACCACTCAAGATCCGCCAACCAAATCACGGCAAGGATGGTACTCAAACAGAGCAAGTCATTTATTATCACACCAAAAGGAAACCCTCTAAAAAGAGGGAAGAGAGACAAAAAGGGAAGGAGGCAAAGTACATCAAGCCTCGGGCCCACTTTGACATTCGGGAACGGCAGAAGGAGACGCGTCACCCCCGGCGCCTTCGGTGACGGCCGGCTCGGACACTGACCTTGCCTGTGCGAGAACTGTCTCGGTCGTGAGCCCTCCCGAAACGCCCAGAGCCGGTGACCCCGATGGAGGCGACCCCTCCGAATCTCCCCCGACCGACGAGGAAGAGCTGGAAACCGACTCATCCGAGTCATAACACTGGCCGAAGGGGAACTCGATCGCGGAGTTTTGCTCATCGGCGTAGTCCACCGCCCGGCGATAACCTTGCTTGAACCCCTTTCGAGCACCCCGGCGTAGTGCTACCTCGTAATAGGGTAGGGAGGCTTCCACCAGGTCGGCCGAGTAAGCATCCGAGCTCCTGTAACGCTCGATTGCCTCCGCCTCGACCTGCCCCGCCCTTCCGACGAGCTCGACCGGAGCCCGCTCTGCCTCGGCCGCGCGCTCCTCTGCACGGGCCCGATCCCCCTCAGCCTCAGCTCAGAGACGCTCCGCCACCTCTGCCCGATCTAGCAGCTCGGCGTGTTCGAGCTCCCAACGATTGTCTAGCTCGAGGCGACGCAGACGCTTGTCCTCAAGGAATCGGCTTGTCCTCTCGAGAGACTCTCGGGTCTTGGCGAGCTGTTCGGCCAGCACCCCGGCTTCCAGTCGGCTCGCCCGCGCCACCTCCCAGAACGCGGAGAACTCCTGCCGGAGCCCCTCATGCTCCCCCTTGAGTCGGGCCAGTTTCCTCTCGCAGCCCCCAAGGGTCCAGGCAAGGTTCGACCGCTCCGCCTCCGTCCGGGCGTGCGCCTCCGCCATCAAAGCCGCCGACCGAGCTATGACCAGGCCGCCCTCCATCAAGACATCAAGGATCCCGGGGGGGGGGGGGGGTATTGCGTCTTTCTCCCCCCTTCATCCTTGGGGCAATCAACCGGCAGACCCGATACAGGTCGCCCGTAATGCCGAGCCTTTCCAAGGGCTCCGACAGAGGGGACCGCTCCGCCCGGGGCACCCCGCCAGAAGACTCCGCTCGAGTGACGAAACCAACCGCCTCGCGCGCCACGGTCGGTTGGGGTTGCGACGCCTCCCCAGGCGAACCCCCAACCTCGACCGTCGCCGCGGGACCGACCGCACCGGGAGCTCCAAGCACCTGGGGCTGCAACGCCCTAGCGGGCGAACCCCCAGCCCTGCCTGTCTTGGCCCGCACCTCGCCGACCGAGACATCCCCGCCTTCGGCCAATCCCCCGGCCTCGGCACCAGCTACTTCGACATCGGCCCCCTCTGCCTCCGTGGGGGGGAGAGCTGACCCATCGCCGCCCTCTGATGGGCCCCCGATCTCCTCGGCCCCCTCTCGCCTGGCAGATGGGGGAGCTGGCCCCGAGGGGTCGGCCCCATCTTGCCCCCGAGAGGGGAGCGCCGCCGAGCAGGAGTCGCCCCCGGCGGTAGGAGGAAGACCGGCCTTCTTGGCCCGTTTCTTGGCCTTCACGGCCTCCCGCAACTTTCCCGCCATGGGATCCTTGCGCTTTGTACCAGTTGGCCGTGAAGACCCCGCGGGAGCCACCCCCTTGCCCTTATCTCGGGCTTGGGCGTGACTCGCAGAAGCATCTGATTCATCGGCCGCCGAGTCATCTCCCAGATCAATGACCTCAGCAGCTTCCTCCAGAGGTTCCCGCCTAACGTCTGCCACAAAGGGAGAAGACCCGGTCAGGAGAAAGAAAGTAACTACCATCCCAGGAGAAGAGCCTCGAGAGCGGTACCTGTCGACGTCAACCGCGTAAGCAAGCACCGTTCGATGTTCTCCGGCGTCACCAGCTCCTCGGTCGACTGGCGGTTACCCAGCAGACGAGCGGCCTGCCGCTCCACGTGGGAAGGGAACTCCTCCGGGCGAGGGGGAAGATTCGGATGAAAATTGGGCGAGATCGGACATCTCCAAAACTCGTCTGTCGCCTCCGCCTTCACCCAGAAGAATTGGGTCTTCCACCCCTTGTGCGAGGAGTCCTTCGCAGCGAGGGAGATGCAACTCCTGTTCCTCCTCGCCTAGATGAAGTAAAAGCCCTTCCCCGCCGATGGGTGCGCTTTCAGCTGGAAAAAATAATGAAAGAGGTCCAAGGAACGAAAAATGTCGTGCTGACGACAGAGAATCCGAAAGGCGGAAAGAAGGAGATATGAGTTGGCCACCAACTGAATAGGCGCCAACCGGAAAAACTCGAGAAGCTGGAGTACAAGAGGCTCGAAGGGAAGGCGGAACCCACTCTTCCAAGCCAGAAGGAAAGTGCAAATGTGCCCCGTACGGCTATCCAGACTCGTCTCATACGGGGTGACGGCAGCAAAGCTGTACCTGAGAGGCAAGCGAAAGCGATGCTCCAGCTTCCTCACCTCGGCCTCCCCCAACTCACTACAGTTGGAGACGGGCTCCCGCCTCACCTGCCCGATTTCCAGAGGCAGACCAGCCATCGAGCCGGAAGATGATCCCTCGCGCGAGCTCGAAGACTCCGGAGGGGAAGGAAGTTGCCGGACCGCCTCCGCGGTTATCCTCGCCAACTCCTCAAACGCCGCCGCAAGACTCTGCACCTCCACTGTGCCCTCACGGCGCATCAAGGAGCCCCAAAAGTAAAGAAACTAAGGAAAGCCCAAAACCCTGAGAAGCCTAGAACGACGAACATCGCCCAACGCCTATAAAACCCTGGAGGAAGGCGGCGCGTCGTTTCGTGCTCCGAGAAAAGGGGGGCCCCTTCTGTTCAAATCCGTCAGGATCATCATTACGGGCCCAGGCGACCACTATACGTGGCTCCATCACGCCAACAGAATTCCACCCACCTGAGCCACGCCGGTCCAAAGCCTCAAAAACTACTCGACCGAGCCTCCATGGCTCGGGAGTAGGAGGGGGACAAGTGGAGAGGAGGATTTCTGTAGCCCACCCAAAGAGCAGCCCAACAAGACCCAACAGGGTCCAACGAGGCGAGCCAACCTGAGTGACAGCCCACGGGGCCCACTCAGGAAAGAAAAGCCCAATAAATAAACACTCGAGGAACTAACTCTCCCCGGCGGCCTCTAGGCTCGGAGGGCCCGAGTAATGGTCAGGTCATAAGGAAGGTCCGGCCCAAGCCGTTTCCCCGCCCGGGAGAGACAGGCATTAGCCGACCTATCCGACCCCTCTTTCACTGAGCTATGCTCATCGCCCGGACAGGGCTGGCGTTTCAGGAGCTCGGCCAGACCAAATATCATCCGTTCAAGAGTCCCCAACGGATAGGGGAGTCAAGAAACCGCCGGACTTCAAGGCGATAACGTTCCCACGATAAGGCCATGAAAGCCCACGTTGAGGACGTAACTCCCGCCGGAGACCCCTCAGCTTGTAGGACTCCTGAAGGTGGCACACTATTTAAACCAGGGCTACCCTCCGATGGAAGAAGAGAGCCATCCAGGTACTCATAGACCCAAACTCCTGAGCAATCCGCTTCACCCTCTGGTGGAGAGGAATCTCGCGCGCTAGCTTTTCTCCTCCCCATTATTGCTTCCACCACAGCTCTACTGACTAAGCCATCGGAGGGTTTTACCCCAGGGAAGCCCCATGGGCCCTCTGATACGTTTCCCTGTCTTGCAGTTCATCTTCAGGTGATCCACAGCCCGCTCAGGATACAAGCGCGAGATTTCGCCCGTTCAACGCCTTTGTAGGCTGGACTTCACCCTCGGGAGCTACCCCTCTCGTCATGGTCATCGCCCGACCTTGTCTCGGGCCAATATCTCATCAAGGTCCCCTCTCTCATCGGGATCTGATTCCCCTCTTTGTACTAAAATTGCCATCCCCTAGCAGACATTTGTCCAAATTCGTCCCCGTTACCGTCTTGTTTTCTGTATAGACGTTTGTCCAAATAAGAAATGGTCCACCAGTGGCTGACATAATCTGAGTGCTCATGCCCCAATATAAGTTTTCAGTGTAGTTTGACTGCCCTTTTTCTTCCAGCATCAATTAGTAATTCTTTCGGTCATGGAGCCCTTATTTTCGACAATTAATCAAGGGTATTCCCCTCTCTGAGGGGATGTAAATGACACCGTGACCTTCATGGCCTGGCGGGTCTCAGTCCCGACACGAACCACACAATCGTCTGATCGAGTCATATCGAGCGCACCATGGGCTTCTATGAAGCCCGAACGAATCGTCACTTTGTGACTGGCACGCCCACGCAATTAATAAACCAATAAATAAATAAATCGAAGGAGATAAATTAATCGATAAAATAAGTGCGTCCACAAGTCTGGCACCCCCGGTGGGACAAGGATCACCCTTCATCTCTTTGCCAGAATTAAGGGCTCCACGGCCCCCTTCTTGTAATACTAATTCCACAATTTGCAAATACAGGTTGCATTCTGAACGTCAAGATGTCCCTCGCTTTCGGCCAGCAGCCCGTCGAAAGCCATGTTCGGAATGGCTACTTGGCCGTCCCTCTCACCTTCGGGAGCTTCCCTCCCTTAGTTGGCTTCCCCAACTTTTTGGGAGTGGCCTTCACGAACCTGTTGGACGTGGAGGCATCTGACGGGATCGAAAGCAACCCGCCCATCCGGGGGGCCACCAAAGTTGCTGCCGGCCAACCAGTGGCTGAATCTCCCAAGACCGTCCCCGCGAGGACGCTGAGCTGCAATGTGCACCATGTGCACAAAATTGGCAGCCCGTCCCGCTAGGGCTCGGCCTCTCATCAGAGGAGGCTCCGGAGGAGCCATGCCACTACATCACCTCGGGGCCGGTTCTCCAGCACCGGCAAGTCTACTGTTATCGAGACCGTCTGAGTGCACCTCATCGAACCACGCTCCGAGATGATCCCGGAGCGCGTTATCCCCACCGTACCAGTGCGTAACTCTTTCCAGCCGCTAGAGAGGATGAAGGGCAGGATGACGCCCACAACTCCGGCAACAGCACCACAGCACCAATCGGCCTCTAGGCCAACCAAGGGCAAGCAGGCATGGGTTCCCAAGGCAACCTGGTTCACTTCACCAACCTGGGCAGGGCCCAGCACCTTTCACCCGGCAAGGGCTCAACAGGTAGACCGGGTCAAGACATCGGCCCCCGTCTACCAACCGGCACTGGCCGCACTGGCCCCACCGGAGAACACTCGCCGTCGATGCCACCGGCGTCACTATCAGGCTACCCACGTGGAGCCTGCGACCGACATGCCCGTTGCTGTCAACAGGGCAGTATCACCCGCCTCTCCTCCTGATCAAGACTGGGAAGGAGTGGAGCAGGCCATGAGAAACTACTTGCGTGGCCCGGGGAGCACTCCCCTGGGTCGCCAGAGACAGCTGGGGGCAGTAGCCTCCGCATTTGAAGAAGAAGAAACCCGACCCGTGCCTAGCGCCGAGTCAAGAAATTGCTCTGAGGAGCGTTACCAGTCCCTGCTGAGGGGAGAAGTGAGGTCACGGAGATCGGTCTTTGAGAGATTGGTCTTCCCGGGTAGGCCATCGAGAAGAGCGGCGAGGAGAGGTAGAGACCTAAGGGTCTATACTTGCAACATGGCTGGCGTATTTGGCCGGTATGGAGCCTTACCGACCGAGCCTGAAGAAATGGCCAGACTTGCAGCAACGCCAGGACCTCTCACTAGAAGAGGGAAAGCAGCAACTGAGAAGACACAAGCTCAAACTGGAGAAAGTGACTATGGGGAACCGCCAATGGCCCTGGCTGCCAATGTCATTACTGAAGGCACCATAGGAGGACCATCCATGTCGTCCGAGGAGACGCCGGTCGAAGAAAGAGGGGGCACCCCTAGCCCCTCCATGAGCGACCCCGCAGTTTTACTTATGATGCAGCAATATCAGCGGGAGATCGAGTTGCTAAGGAAGCAGTTGACCGACAGAGCTGCTCAGCCCTTGACATCTGGGCAAACTGAAGCATTACCAGAGACCCCTGGAGGCAATGGTCAGGCCTCGAAAGCTTCTCCACAGGCGACGGTGTCTCCACCGATCCCCAGCTATACTGGGGGCATGCCCCTACACCAGCCGCAGCATACAACTCCGGCGCCGCCACAGAACCTGCCATTCCAGGGGTCCACCATTGCACCTCAGGCAACAGTGTTAACAACGCCGCTGGCACAACCTGCTCATTTCTACCCGAACCCGGTCAACCCGGCGACGGTGAACAGACTGATGCTTGAACAAATGATAGACATGAAGCTGGCGGAGAGGAGCGATGGTGATCACACGCCCTTCGATGTGTATCGAGTACCTTATCCGGCACACTATGCTGCCAGGAGGCTCTCGACCGGTACCACCAAGCCGCCGAAATTTGAGAAATTTAATGGGCAAGGGTCTCCCATGGAGCACATTGCCTACTATGTGAATGTTATGGGGGATCTAGCTGCAGATGAGGCCTACCTCCTCAAATTCTTTGGCTCAACACTTACCGGGCTTGCTTTTGAGTGGTACCCAAGCTTGCCTGTCGGGTCCATCGCAGATTGGAATGACATGCAGAAGAAATTTAAAGAAAGGTTCTACATAGCAGAACAGGAGGTAACCGTGGCAAAACTCTACGCCACGAGGCAAAGAAGTGATGGGTAGGCACTCGACTACATAAAGAGGTGGAGGAACCTCAGCATGAGATGTAGACATCTCCCGCATCAGGAGGACACAGTGTAAATTTGTAAACAGAACCTGAAGAAGGAAATCCTTGAGAGGATGATTGCCGCCGAGGTGCGATCATTTGACTGTCTAAACAACATAGTGGCAGAGATTGAAGCGTTCCTTGCTCGATACTCTTCTGCTCTAGCTGCATCAAGCCAGAGGGCCAGGCAGGCCGAGAAGAGACTGATACCGCCAGAAGTCCACACATTGGACTTCGAAGCTTTTAAGAAATAGAAAGAGAAAGCCAAGGAGATGGCCAATCCTTCTCCAGCCAGGTCTACTGAACGGAGAGAAGGTCCTTCCCTGCGGGAGAAGATGAGGAATAAGTTGTATTCTTTTCCTCGAGATAAATCCCGGATCCTATTTGAATGGGCCACCAGATATAATAAAATCACATTGCCAGAACCGAAGAGGCCTAGTGACATAAAGAAAAAGGATGATCCTCATTTCTGCCCGTACCACCAGATGCTGGGGCACACTATCGAGGAGTGCTACATCTTCAAGGATGCCATTGAGTCCTTGATCAAGAAGGGAGAACTGGACATGGGGGAGCACAAGATAGATCCTCCGCAGCCACACGAGATGCCGAGCCTCGGTACTAGTGTTAACATGGTATCTTTATACCAGCAGCTGCCTGAAGAATGGGCGGAGGCCAGTACAAGTGCCACATATGAAGCCTTTATCATGGCGCCAGCTCAAGACCAAGGAGGTTGGCAGATTGCGCTGACAAGGAATAGAAGAAGAAGGCAAGCTCCCCGGCCCACACCGGAGGTTCACATAAGGGGTGTCGCACCCCGACCAGCACTGCCACCAGTGACGCCTGTTTGGCATGACACAGCCCCCCGGCTAGTCATGAAGCGCCCTACTCACAACAAGAAGAAGCATACCCCGATGCGGGTGCACAAAGAGACCAGTTCTGCAGTGGAAAGACTCCAGGCCATTATTGATGGGCTTGAAGATTATGAACAGCCCAAGATCCGGCCTGTGGAGTTGAAGGAGTATGTCCCTTGGAAGGAGTTCGAGTCGCTTGAATTAGCTCCAGAGGCAGAAGCTGAGGTGAAGGAAGAACCCCTCTTGTGGGGTGAGCCTCCCCAAGGGCAGTTGCCAGCCACTGAAGAAAAGAAGAAAAAGAAGAAGAGAAGGCCCAGAAATAAGAAGAAGAGCGGGGTTGTCCTTTCTTGCAACACCCTCTCAGCATTATTTGACACGCCCTCTCCCTGGGAGAAGAAGAGCAGGAGTCGCCCGCCGAGCCATCAGAAGCAAATCAGGTTGAAGCATCCACCTCCCAGCATGCCACCAGGTCGGGAAGGAAGTGGGGACGCCCTCCTCAGGCCAACCACAACATCCTGCTCAGGGGAGAACAACCGTATCACATCCCTGAGCCTAGGGTCCAAGGCATGGAGATTCCCCCTCCCTCGGGTCTCTACCCCTGAGAGCCGGTCGGCCAGAGTACCCTTTCATTTATTGAGCTTCTCACGACTCAGGGGGGAAGGCAGTCATGCCCCCGTGAGTCTCGGCAGATCAAAGAAGCAAGTAGCCTCTCGGCCCCGTTGGTAGTGATTCCTTCTCGGTCAAGGGAAGAACCTGACAACATCCCAAACCTTGCCGAGTTCATGCAAGAGAAGGAAGTGACCCAACAGGCTCCGCAAACTCAAGTGATACCTGACCCGGTGGAGGAGGCACCCGCTGAACTGGCTCCTCAGGCCCAGACTGGGGGCAGGCGCAGTAGAGCCGAAGAGATGAAGTTGCTCAAGGTCCGAGCTAGCAATAGAATAGTCAAGCACCTGAAGAATATCCCAGCCAGGTTCACCGTCTGGGAGATTCTATCTCTAGATGAAGAGACACGGCAAGCCGTCATCGCAGCACTCCAAACGCCAGCATATATGGAAGCTTGCCTTGCAGAAATGTCACCCGAGGTGGCTGTGGCCTTCACAGAAGAAGATATGCTCCTACCCACTTGCAGTCACAGCAGGCCACTCTACATGAAAGGGCAGCTGAATGGGCATCCCATCAACAGAGTATTAATTGACCCTGGGGCTGTAGTGAACATACCCCCCCATCGAGTGTACCAGAAACATTACTTTGACGTACACTTGATTGAGGTCAAGAATGTTAAGATTGCTGGCTTCAACCAGAAGTGCAAGGTCCCCATGGGGGTTGCGGAGTTTAACCTTTCCCTCGACGACTTCACTACCAAGGTCCAGTTTCATGTGATCAACTCCAACACCTCTTACAAGGCGTTGCTCGGCCGGCCATGGCTACACCAAAATAGGGTGGTGCCGTCCACTCTGCACCAATGCATCAAGTACCCCTGCAATGGGAAGGAGGAAAGAATCTTTGCTGACCTCCACCCTTTTGAGGTGTTCGAATGTCACTTGTCAGATGCCACTCTGTATTTGGAAAAGCCAATGCAAGCTCCCCAAGTCACTCAGGACAAAGGGAAGAAGAAGGTAGAGCCCGACAACTGGTTCCCTCCACCATCGCCAGGCTATGTGGCTCCCCGTCAGGTGTCATTTGTCTCTGAGGCAGAAGGAGTGTTCAAAGCCACTCCCCTTTCCATCTACCCTGCACCGGGGACGTCATACCTCGAAGACTTGCTGGAGGACATCAGGGTCCCGCCTGGGATCATCAAGCCTCTCGCAGAAGCTGACTGCCAAGTGGTTGAACCATTGAGGACCTTTGAGGTGCCTAACCCCGGAGGACGGTCTACTACCTTCTATGTGGCTAATGAGCACCCGGTCAGAGGGGACGATGATTGTAAACTCCCTGACGAATTACATGACCCACTCGTCCCGATCACGGGACTGCCTGACATAACCGACCGTGTAGCCAGGATGACCAGAAAACAAGGGATCCCCTTTTGCCAACTCTCCAGTCGGAAGGACATGTTCAAGAAGATGTGGAATCTACCAAACCTGGACCGGAGATTGCTACAAATCACCCAGCATCCAGGATTGGGCTTTTCATTACAAGACTCCTATGAAGCCGACGTGATATCAGTCTCGGCTCCAAATGGCAGTAGCCTCACAGGTGCCGCAGGCCCGCCAGAGGTTGAAGGTCGCCAACACCTTAAGCCTTCAGCCAACGAAGAGCAGGATGAAGAGGTATTCCTATGGAATCCACCTCCCTGCAAAAACAAGGGGAAGGCCCCGTCCTCCTCTGAGGGACCAACCCCGAATGACTACAGCAACGGGCCGCCATTACCCTCATCGGATATTGATGCAAAAGATGGGGAAGCAAGCCAGACTCCGGGCCTCCCTCGGTGTGACTCTACCCTGTTTGCCCTATGCTATCAGCAGCAGCAGGAAATTGAGATGCTGAAGACTCGCTTGGCTGAAGTGACTGCACTCGTGTCTGACCTAATCAGGGGCATCTTCCGCCAATAGAACATTGACACGCACCAGTCCCCGAGCACCGTCCTGAATGCCCCCATGCACCTGAAAAGGGAGGCTAGGGATGTAAATGTTTCCCCAGTCAGACGATCGGCCGAGCGAAACCCTACACTGTAAGAGAGGATGCGGAGACCCTACTCTTTCCCGAGGAATAAGACCCGAGGAATTTTTCAGTGGGCTTGCTTCTACGGTAAGGTCCCCCTCCCAAGGTCCAAGAGGCCGCAAGATGCTCGCAGAAGTGGTGACTCCTTGTTTTGCCCTTATCACCAAATACCGGGCCACTCTATCGAAGACTGCTACGTCTTCAAGGATATTGTTCAGGATCTAATTGAGACAGACGAGCTCAGAATGGGAGATTATGTAGTGGGCCCGCCACGCCCCCACGTGACGGGTGGCCATGAAAGATGTATCTACATGGTGTCAGTCCAGCACCAGATTTTTGAAGATGCAGTTGAGAACGGGCAACCTCGGCCACCGACAGTGAATCAGCCCCCGGTGTGGCAATCCATCACTTCGGCCCCTGCTGCAGTCGTCTATGATAATTACCAAGAAGACCCCGGAGAAGTCCTTTATTTCTCCGCACAAGAGGACCCCTCGAAGCCACAGCCCGCAAGCCAGGAAGCGGGGGAAACCAGCAAAGCCTCATTGCCCGACGAGGCAGAGCAGGGTGACACCTATGGTGTCCTTGAAGCAGAAGATGGCGAAGATCAGGATTACGTCAACTTATTGCCGGCACCGCCGGAAATTGAAGATGGCGGCCAGGCCACGGTATATGAACTCATTGAAATTAACCTGGGCACGGAAAGCGACCCCAGGCCGACCTTTCTAAGTGCCCTTCTTCCTCTACGAGAGAGGGAGCAATATATCAAGCTGCTGCAAGAATTCCAGGACTGTTTTGCCTGGAATTACAAGGAGATGCCCGGCCTAAGTCCTGGTGTGACCCAACATATTCTGGCCATTGATCCCAAGGTGGAACCGGTGAAGCAGTCTCCCCGGCGCATGAGGCCGGAGCTGATAAACCAAATTTTCAAAGAAGTCGACAAGCTCATAGATGTTGATTTTGTAGCTGAAAACTAGTATACCACTTGGTTGGCCAACATTGTGCCAGTGAAGAAGAAGAATGGACAGATCAGGATTTGCGTGGACTTCCGCGACCTGAAAAAAGCCTGCCCAAAAGATGATTTTTCGGTGCCCATCACTGAAGTAATGATTGATGCAACTACCGGCCATGAGGCCTTGTCCTTGATGGACGGGTCGTCCAGCTATAACCAAATCTGGATAGCTGACTGAATTCATACGGCCTTCCGGTCACCCAAAGGGATATTCCACTACAAAAGAATGCCCTTCGGCCTCAAGAACGCCGGCGCTACTTACCAGCGGGCGATGACCAAGATATTTGACGAGCTGCTATACAACAAAGTCGAATGCCACATTGATGATTTGGTCGTCAAGACAAAGAAAAGGGAAGATCACCTGAAGGACCTCAGAGTCATCTTCGAAAGACTCCGGCAGTATGAGCTGAAAATGAACCCGATGAAGTGTGCCTTCGGCGTCTGGCAGTGGGAAGTTCCTCGGCTTTATTGTCCGATATAGAGGGATCAAGATCGACCCTTTTAAAATAAAAGCCATTCAGGAGCTACCTCCTCCAAAGGATCTGGGAGAGTTAAGATCCTTGCAAGGTCGACTGGCGTACATCCGAAGATTTATCTCCAATTTGTCAGGGCGCTGTCAGCCATTCCACAAATTGATGATGAAAAATGCACCTTTTGACTGGAACCAAGAATGTTAGAGGGCCTTCGATCGGCTGAAAGATTACTTGAAGACTCCGCCCGTGCTGGGGGCACCTGTCAAGGGGAGGCAGCTCATTCTATACATAGCCGCCACCGAATGTTCGCTGGGGGTAATGCTCGCCCAAAATAATGATGAGGGGAAGGAGCAAGCTCTCGATTATCTTAGCCGAAGACTGGTGGGGGCAGAAGCAAAATACACCCCGATTGAGAAAGTTTGTCTCGCCTTAGTCTTCGCAGTCAAGAAGCTGAGACATTACATGCTTTCGCATGAAGTAAGCCTGATCTCCAAGGCCGACCCAATCAAGCACATTCTCTCCCAGCCAGTCCTGAAGGGACGTCTCGGCAAGTGGGCCGTATTATTAATGGAATTTGATATCACCTACGTGCGGCAGAAGGCCGTTAAGGGTCAGGCCGTGGCTGAATTCTTCACAGCACATCCTGTGCCTGAGGATTCCCCATTGGCTACAGAGTTGCCTGAAGATGAAACACTGGAGGTGGACCAAGTCCAACAGATCACCTGGCAGCTACACTTTGATGGAGCTTCGAGAACAGAAACAACCCCGTCCGGACATACAAAAGTACGGGCAGGGGCCGACATCATCCTTAAATCCCCTGAGGGAGAAGTATTGTATACATCCTGTTCCATCAATAAACCCTGTACAAATAATGAGGTGGAGTATGAGGCTCTGATCATCGATCTCCAAGTCGCTTTGCAAATGGAGATTAAAATGCTACAAGTATTTGGCGATTCATTACTAGTCGTCAAGCAAGTCCAGGGACAGTTTGACGTCCGAAAACCCGAGCTGCTCCCTTACCATGCTAAGGCAAAGCGGCTCATGGAGAAATTCTACCTCATTGAGATAGGCCACGTTACCAGGGGAGAAAATGCGCAAGCTGATGCACTGGCAAAGTTGGCAAGTTCACTAGCGGTCCCGCCAGGTGGATCCCTCAGCATCCGGGTGGTGAATCAACGCCAAGTGCCTAGTATGATAGAAGAACCAGAAGAAGAAGAACTGGAGATCGTTGCGGCGGAAGCCGTCGGCCTACCTGACTGGACGGGCCCTCTTATGCAATGGTTTAAATACCAGTAGTTGCCCAGGCAGAGAGAAGAAAAGATCAGGCCGATCAGAACAAAGGACTCCTATGAGGTCTGGAACGAAATCATATTCCGAATTATGGCAGATGCCAAACGGAAGGTGCTCCTGCGATGCCTATCCACCGAAGAAGCTTGGAGAGTCATGAAAGAGGTCCACGTCGGGACAGCTGGTGCACACCAGGCGGGACCGAAGATGAAAATTGAAATAAAGAAGCTTGGCTACTACTGGCCGACAATATTCGATGGCGGTTGCAAGTACGCCAAGTCTTGTCAGAAATGCCAGGAGCATGTCACGGTGCCCAGGAGACCGCCCGTGCCACTGCATCCGACATTGCCCAGCTGGCCTTTCGCCCAATGGGGAACAGATGTCGTGGGTCCACTACCCGCATCATCTATGGGGTGCAAGTACATCCTGGCAGCAACTGATTACTTTTCCCATTGGGCAGAAGCTGTTGCTTTGAGAGAAGTGACTGGGGAGATTGTCGTCAGATTTGTCCGACGCAATATCATATTCCGATTTGGCACCCCAAACAGAATTATCTCAGATAATGGAAGCCACTTCCGCAACCAGAAAGTCTACCGGCTGGCAGAGAAGTACAAGATCGACTGGAGGACGTCAACCCCCTACAACCCACAAGCCAATGGCTTGGCTGAAGCTTTTAACAAAACTCTCTGTATTCTCCTATCCAAAATTGTTAATTCTAACAAGAGGGACTGGGAAGAGAAAATGTATGAGGCCTTGTGGGCATATCGAACTGTATACAAAACTTCGACGGGTTGTTCACCCTTTTCCTTGGTATATGGTTCAGAGGCAATTGTCCCCATCGAGCTGGAGATACCCTCCCTTCGGGTCACAATCCAATACGGGTTGGTCCGGGAAGAGCAAACAAATGTCAAGCGGAGGCTAGAAGAGCTTTCCAGCTTGGAGGGGAAACGGCTCCAGACCCAACAGAATATCCAGGTCTACCAGGCCCGGATAGCTCGCGCCTTTGACAAGCTTGTCAAGGAACGTGAATTCAAGAAGGGTGACCTCGTCATGGCGAAGAGAAGAGAAGTCATGGCTTCCAATCCCAAGGGCAAGCTGAATGAGAATTGGCTTGGACTCTATGTAATCTAAAAGATCTACGAGGGCGGAGCGTATGTGATAGTCGATCATCGGGGGGAGGTTCAATTTCCACCCCTTAATGGTAGGCATCTGAGATTGTATCACACCCCAATTCCTCCATTCAATGAATAATACGTTTCCCCGCCCCACAGCGGGCGGATTTACATTTCAATCGTTTGGATGGTTTGTCCACTACCTACTATGCATTGCAAGGGAATCAACAAAAAAAAGAACAAAATAAGAAGGAAAAGAGGAAGAGAAATAAAAAAGAGAGAGAAAAGAGGAAAAGAAGAAAAAAGAAGAAAAAAGAAGAAAAAAAGAAAAAGAAGAAAAAAAGAGAAAGGAAAAAGGAGAAAAGAAAAAGAGAGAAAGAAAAGAAAGAAGAAAAAAGGGGAAAGGAAAGGAGGAGGAGGAGGAGCCAGCCCTCCTTTATCAACCCTCACTCTCATCCTCGAGAATATTTCAATAAACGAATCAACCATGTCAGCCCTTGACATTCTGTCGGCGCTGACGAAGAATATCCAACCCAGACCTTTCGTCCGAGGTTGGGGAATCAACCCTTCTCCTTGCATTGGCACCAGCCCGTACCAATGAATATTTCAATAGACGAATCAACCATGTCAGCCCTTGACATTCTGTCGACACTGACGAAGAATACCCCACCCGGACCTTTCGTCTGAGGTTGGGGAAATGACCCTTCTCCTTGCGTTGGCACCAGCCCATACCAACGAATATTTCAATAGATGAATCAACCATGTCAGCCCTTGACATTCTGTCGGCACTGACAAAGAATACCCCACCCGGACCTTTCGTCTGAGGTTGGAGAATCGACCCTTTTCCTTGCATTGACACCAGCCCGTACCAACGAATATTTCAATAGACGAATCAACCATGTCAGCCCTTGACATTCTGTCAGCACTGACGAAGAACACCCCACCCGGACCTTTCGTCCAAGGTTGGGGAATCAACCCTTCCCCTTGCGTTGGCACCAACCCGTACCAACGAATGTTTCAATAAACGAATCAATCCCTGTCAGCCCTTGACGTTCCATCGGCACTGACAGAGAACACCCCACTCGAACCTTTCGCTCGGGGTTGAGAATTAACCTACCTCCTTGCGTTGGCACCGGCCCCGTACCAATGAATACATCAAGAGACAAACAAACCACAGCTGCCCCTGGCACCCTGTCGGCATAGACGAACGACCCCCTCTTGACCAAGACCTCCCGTCTAGGTCATCGAATGAACAAACTCTTCTCTCCGTCCCTTCGGGCGATGAACAACCCCCTCTCGACCAAGACCTCCCGCCTAGGTCATTGAATGAACAAACTCTTCTCCCCATCCCTTCGGGCGACGAACCACCCCCTTTTGACCAAGACCTCCTGTCTAGGTCGTTGAACGAACAAACTCGTCTCTCCGCCCCTCCACGGTCGGATCGACCTATTCGGGCTGAACATACCGGTGATATCATTTGTTTAATCGCTCGACAGACATGGTGGAGTGGTTCCCTCGTCCCTCCTCTGGAAGGGCGGGAACTCTCCTATGCTCCTACGTGAACCCCACCGGGTTCTCCCCGAATGAGCTACTAGTGCGGGCCCGCATTCCATCACATAGCAAAAAAAGAGAAAAAAAAAGAGATTTCCCAACACCATACACATACAAGAGGCACATGGAACAATTGTATTGTATTCTTTTTTGAAAGAAGATTACATTGGCCTCGGGGCATACCCCGGTGTTACATGCAAAAAGAGAAAAAAGGGATAACAAGAGGAAGGCCGACGATTAGTCTATTCCCTGGAATATTTCCTCAAGGGGGAGGATCCCAACACAGGGGAAGTTCACCATTTCGCGTAGGCGGCCCTCCTGCGCATCGAGGCGCTCCAGCTCTGCTGTCATGGAGGCTACCTCTACGTCGACAACACTTAGCCCCTCGGCCTCTCTAACCTCGGCTACCTCCGACAAGATCGGACTCGGCCTTGGCAAGCCAGCCCTTGAGCTTCTCAATCCTGTTCTCAAAGGCGTGGATGTTGGCGCGGCACTCGTCCAAAGCCCTCTGGAATTGGTCCCTATTATCCCGCCCGACTTCCAAGGCCTCCAGATATTCATCCCTTTGGGCCCCAATAGCTGTGAATTCGGTGGGAGCCTGTGTCTCAAGAAACTCACGGCGGTTGACATATTTCAACAATAATATGACCCATCGCGACTATTCCTACAGAAGACAACCCATCATCTTCAAGGCCCCGGTCAACTGCATGACCACGGTGTGGATCCCTTTGTACATGAGCGAAAGGTCCGCAACTATCATCGACCGTAGCGTCAGCAAAGTCTGCCGAACCGATAAGTCTGATGCAGCATGGCCTATTAAAGGCACGTCAGGCAGCCTAAACACGACACGGCTGTCTACCATTGCCCATAACTCCGCATACACCGCTATTGATGAAGACGGGAGAGTCAGCATCGAACGGCTGGATCTTGCTGGTTCGGAAGACGGTTCCTGCCTGACCACCGTGAGTGGTGAGGACAAGACTGCAATGGAAGCACCCGACGTCGTCGTGACGAGGGACTGTCCCATTCCTACTACAGGGACAAGGCCCACGTCTGAAGATGACGCCCCTACCACCGCGGGCAGATCTACCTCGGCTTCCGCCTCCTCAGTACGGCTCTGACTCGATGTCGCCTCGCAAGTCGGGAGCGCGAAAGTCACTACCTCGATCGAGAAGAGGGTGTCGAATACAGCCGCGCTCGAGGTTACTTCTGAGGAAACTTCACTCCCTTCTACCTGAGGTTCTCCTGAGGGGATAGCAATGAGTGTCAATATCTTCCCCATAAGTCGGGCCTCCTCCGATAGGACCGGCTTCAGGATCGGCGGGAGCGGGATCACGAGCCACGGGATAGCTACCATCCGTAAAAGAGACGCCAAGGATCCTACGTCCGGTTCCAGGAGCATCTTCAGTCTTTTCGCCGCGTGTACACAGAAGGATGAGCTCCACCTGGGAACGGCATTACGAGCTCGAGGTGCGCGCGCTCCGCGGGGTGTTGTCATTATCTGACCATGTAAAGAAAGGTTAGCCGCTTGCCAGGTGAAGTAAATCACTGAATTCTCAAAGGAGCTGAATGGGTCCCCATGCTTACCTCACCCGCCGGCACTATGCCGCTCTCCGGCGTCGTCTCTGCCCGGGTGTCGGCTTTAGGCACCGTCTCCTCGCGGGTCTCGGTCGTTGGCACCACCTCTCCCTCTTCCCAAATTTTGACTTCGGGTACTATTGTCTCTCGGGCCTCGATCTCGGGCGCTATTTCCCCTTCCTCTAGGGCCTCAGGTGCCAGAATAGAGGTCTCCACGACTCCTTGGGAAGCATGATCCTATATGGCCTCAAATAAATCAGCAACCCCGAGAAAAGACGTAAAGAGGAGAGGATGAGAAAGGAGGAGAAAAGAGGAAGGCATGCACTTACAGCCACTACCACTTCTTCCCGGGGTAGGACCTCGACCATCGAGATGGAGGTGCCCGAGCTTACTGCGGCCTCTTCCTGCCGTAAAGCCTCGACTAGGGACGCCAGTTTGTCCAAAGCCGCGGTGCTCTTCTCTTGTCTGGCGGCTTCTGAGCCCGGGACATGGACTTCTATACTTTCTGGCGGAGCCCGTTCCTGTTTGAAGCCAAAGAGTGACAACAGTAAAGAGGTCAGTCGACAGCCTCAAGAGAGAAACCTGAATAAACAGGTTCGCACTTACAGGTGCTTGCTTCACCAGGCTAAGAGAAACGGGTAGTACCGGGGCCTTCCAGGCGGGAACTTGAAAGCTGGGCTCCCCGGGTACACCCTCAGTTGAAAGCACTTCGTCAGATGAGTAGCCACAATCTACCTTCTCGCCTGATGAAGATTTAGTGCTAGTAGGCACCTCTTTCGCTGTCGAGGGAACCCCCACCTCAACATCTGGGGTCGACACGTCATCGCGCTGTACCGGCAACCGCGACTTCCCTGACCGCCGCCCCTTTCTCTGATATGTCCGCTCGAATCGGGATGTCTCGGGGATCACCTCCGGTTGAGGGACTGCTACATCATCTCCTGCCAAGCAAAGAAAAACCTAAATTCAGTCTGGCCCGTAGGGCTTCAAGGAACGAAAAAAAATTAATCAAAGTGACCAACAAGGAAAATGACATACCTCCTTCAACTTCGGCAGCGGGAGTTGGGGCGAAGAAGGTCTCTGCAACGGACTCTACGGCCCCGTGAGTCACAGCTTCGCCCACGCCAGGGATAGATACGGATGTGGGCCTCTCGACGACAGCTAAAGCAAAAAAACATGTGTTACAAGAAAAGTCCCTCTTGACATCTAAATAAACCTCGAAGAACCATAAAGATCGGAAAGGCCTAACCTGTAGGCCGGCTCGACTCCGCCCGAGCAGCGGCGAACTCCTCAAAGGATGGGGGTAGAGGAATGGAAGGGGGCGTCGAGGCGGAGGTGGCTTCCTTCTTCCTCCGCTTCGCTCTCTGCCTTTCGGCCTCCTTAGCAGCATCCAGGGATTTCCTGACAGGTGACTTCGCCCAGAGCCGCTTGCTCGGCTTTGGCAGAGGTGTTGTAGTGGGGGCTGGCGGCGCCGCCTCGAAGTGGGTGGGCATCTGCACCAGCCGGAAGAGGTTCCGATACTGTGCCAATTGATTGCTGGTGGGATGGTCTGACGAAGGAAAGAAAGAAAAGAAAAGAATCGGTTAGCATTCATCATCATGAGGGGCCGCAGCTAAGGAAGACAAAAAAAGGGAAGCATCATACCATGAGGGCCGGTGTACAGTCGTAGGGTTATCGGCCAGTAGGTCAGGGCCGATTCTTTGTCCCGACGAGCAGCCTCTCGCACCAACCAAAGGATGTCCCCAATCTTCACACAGCGATCAGCGAGATGCGCCAGGTCTGTGTGCTGCATGAAGGCAAGGTGACAATAGAGGCTGAAGTGGTCCATGCCCCATCCGTCAGCATAATGGAAGGAGATGCTTAGGCGCGTGTCCAGGATAATAGCCGTCAGGTCGTCCACTTTCAACCCATGAGCCCGGAAGAGAACGTACAGCCTTGTGGTCTCCTTGTAATTCTCAGGCCTTCGCTCCTCCCTCCTCAGAAAGGTGCGATAGGGGCACGTCGTGTCCGTCTCCAGGCGCCAGGTGTGAGCCGTCATGCCTTCTTCTTCGATGGGAAAGGGATAGTTAATGTGATGCAGCCGGTCTGACCGATCTTGCACAAATGGGTCAGATTCTTCTTGAACTCATCCTTGGCTATGGGTGGCAACTTTGGCTGCGGCGACGGTCTGGCCTCCCGGGCTTCCTTACGGGCGGCCATGTATGCTGCCACCTCCTTCTCTTTGCCATTCATCAGTCGGAGTAGATGCCCCAGATCAATATCTAAGACGGGCACCGGTTGCTTGCTCAAGAATTTTCGCTCGGCGCCGTCCCAGCAATCGGTTCTGTAAAACCGATAGAAACCCGTCCTAGCGTTCCACCATTTGATGTAGTCCGCCGTCACCTGTGGAATTCGGCCAGGCGCCGGCACTCTAAATGTGGACTCGTCGGTCCGGTGAAAATAATCCCACCAGGACCGGGCATGCTTAGCAACCGGGCTGCCCCGAAGACTCCGTACGGGCAAAGGAAACTGTGCATTGTGCGTAGGGATATGCTGGTCATACCCTAAATTACGCCCGAAGCAAAAAGGGTAATAGGGTTCCAGCAATAGAGCATCCCCCTTCTTGAAGACCAGCACACTTGGGCGAATAGACAACGCCTAGTCACGGAGCTCCGGCTCTATCAGAGGGCAAACCACGGTCTGCTGGCTGATATGGTGGGGATATTTCTCCACTTGGTCATCCCGGCATTCCATTTTGCTATTGACCAAGGGACTGGAATGGGCAGCCATCGTCCATAAATGAATGCTACCGGGAGAGTCCTGGGGGACAGTTGTAAGCCTGCCCCGAATGTTGAACAGCTGCATCGTCGTTGAGCCCGTCTCAGCACTTGCGAACTCTAACATCCATGAAAACAGGCCCCAGGATTGTATGACGTGCAGGGTGTACTCTGGAATACAGAACATACCCAGGCATTGAAAAAGTGCAGCGGGCCGATGAAGCGAGCCTGGCGCGAGAACTGGTGTACACCGACATCTCCCAACGTCTTGAAAATAAGACACAGCGCAGCTGGGCAGAGTAATAGCTTGATGCCCCATGCCATCTGGCAAGCGGGGTAAATGGAGTCTGGTCGGATAACGGTCTCATCTCCGTAAGGCAGAGCAAAGGAGCAGAGCCAGTACGTGAGGAAAGCTGCACAATGGGTCATCGGGTCAACCCCTGCCGGGTTAGCACCACTCCAACGCCCTTTTGAGGTTGGGAGCGTCATCTTAGCCTTGCTCTGAACGCGCTTCTTTCGGACTGCAGAGGCGCCAACGCAAGGGAAAGCTTCATACTTCTTCGGCCCATCAAAAAAGTACTTCAGCCACAGGCCCAGCCGGAACCTATTACGGTCCCCACGCGGAGGCTACTTCCCGCCGTGGGATGATTGATATAGTTCTCGGTAGGCCTTCATGAGGAACCTGTAAGAATTCCCCAGGGCATAGATGTCGTTCCCGTCGGTCTCATCCTTGATTAAGTCGGGGAGACACACCTCCTAGTACGGCTCCCCGTCAATAGGCAAGCCACTTAGCTGATGCAGACTTCACAAGTCCAGCGAGGTCTTGCCCTCCACAGTGTAGAATGTGTTTAGCTCTGCATTGAAGACCTCCATCATTCCGCAGCAGAGGCCTTTTGAGATCAGGTAGTCATACCGGGAGGCACAGACGCTATGGTAAACCCCGTCCCAGAGCAGCAAGGGAGCATAGTTGAACAAGACATAGTCAGTAAACTCCACCGCTCCCTCCCGGAAAGAGTGTGCAGGTTGAATCTTGAGCTCCCCGAACCAGCCTAGGGCGAGCTCATTCTTGAATCTGATAGCCAAGTAGTCCAGGATGATGGGAATCGACGCCGAGCATGTACATTTACTTTTACATTTATGTCCTTTTAGTTTGTGTTATATCCTTGGGAAAGTATATGCGTAATTGTACGGCTTTATAAGCCAATGCGTCATTCCCATGGATTGTATGGGTTTTTATGCAATTATACAGTAGGACTAGCAAGGGGGCCCTCAGCCCTTTCCCATTGGTCCATGTCACCTATGTGGGGCTGGTCAACCATCCTAGGTGGCCATCTAGAAGGGTTGAATGTCAAATGCCACATGGGTAGACAAAGGTAGTAAAAAGTCTAAGGTAGGCTACCTACCATGTCAAGCTTGTCTCCCACTTAGGTTATTTTATTTTTTTTGTGTGTGTTGGTCACATTTAATCTAGGCCATTCATTCCCCATCCCTAGATCCAACGGTAGAGATTGGATTAGATTGGAGGCATATAAATACTTGTATTTTCCATTTGAATATTAATGAAAGTGAAAAAATCATTGTGCAAGAACCCCTCTCTTGGAGAATTTTGACCTCTCCTCTCTCTCCCCCTGGTTTCTTCATCCCCAACCCCCATTCTAGAGTGATATCTCCTTCCCCCCACCTCCGGTGATCATCGGTACCGCCGCCGTCGCCGTTCGTGCCGCCATCACGCCCCCGCGGAGCCGCCTTCGGTGTTCTGTCTATCCTGGACAGAGGCTTCTTGTCCGAATATCTTCTCTCCTCCACGTGAAGATCTCAAGCTGCAATTTTTATGGTGTGTTCTACCCTTGCATCCCAAGTGCCATCTAAATTTTCACGCCCAAAATCCACCGTTTAGTATTTTTACATTTTCGTCCAACCTGTCATCCCAGATCTGCCAGGTTTCTGTCTACAGTGACAGAACCTTTGAGTTCTCCCCATCCGACCATTTTTTTGATTTGTCCAAACCCTCCCAATTTTACTAGGAGTTCTGTCCATCACCCCCTACCTCCACAAATTTTCTTAATTTTTTATCAGCCCTTTATCTATTTTTAGAAATTCATGTTCTTCCTCTGATACAGTGTTTTTAGTCAGATCCCAGATCCGACCACCCTCCACTTCTAAACTCAGAACAAATCACCACCACCTCCAAATCTAGATCCAAAAATATTCCTGGTTTCCTTGTTCGATTTCCTACAACCTTGCTGAAGAAACATCTTCAAATTCGGACATCTACTTCACGGTCAAAGGCAATCAACAGGAAAGTTCTCTACAGATCTGAGTCTTCGATTACTGTACAACAGCAGCATATAAAATTCGCCAACACAAAGTACAAATCTGGTGAATTTTTCTGAAGGCCACTAGATTGCAGTACTTCGAAGCAGCTTTCCAACGACTCTGATCTCGTCGCATTCCGACACCGGTGCTGATCGCAGCGTCCGTTCTCGCCGGAGCGCGTGCTGAAATACAAAACCGGCAGATTTTCGATCAATTTTTCCGACCGGTGCCGAACTGAGCCGCCCGGCCTCCGGCCGGCGAACCAGCATGCCGCCAGCCCGGGGAGCGCTTCTCCAAGTGTCTCAACTACAGCGGTACCACCGGGTCCCACACGGCCCCTCCGGACAGCACGTGGGCCCCACGGTCGTGAACACGCGTGTAGCCGAATCAACACACGAAGCTGCTCGTCAACCCGAATTCGGTCCTCCTGGGCCCATTTGTATAGCCCTTTACCTCCCTGCGTGGAGTGGGTATGTTCCCATTGCTGTAATTATTGTGTGTTAAGTTTCCCGGGAGTACGAGTTTTCGGCCGGGTCCGTCTTCCCCACGCCGAGCGCGTGGAGGTATCGTTCTCGCTCCCTACACTCGGCATTTGCTTATTTTCATATATACTTGTTTATGCCGCTGCTAGAGAGCATGCTTTAGGTCCGTTAGCTCGCTATATTATCATTCACCGCTACTGCGAGAGAGTGCGAGATCATCCCGTGACCCGATCCGGGCACACGAGAGAGCCGATCACCCTAGCTCATTGCCGGTTTCTCAACCGCGCATGTCCGACGCTTCCCTCGTTAAGGGACAACCGCGAGCTTGTCGTGTCCGTGGTCTCGTCTCGCATCACAGGAGATAGGGCTCCTCCCGATACCCCCACTTCAATGGCGCCAGGAATAAACCAAAGCGGGGCTGCTCCCGGTGAACTTTACCTGCTGCATTATATCCCAACGAGCGGGAGTAAATTATGGCGCCCGTACCAGCTTGCCCTCCACAGGGGTCACTGCTTCCAAACCCAGCACGGGGTTCCACTCTCTTGGCTCGCCCACTAGGTACATCGGTACACTTCAACGAACACTGTATGATAAGATGTCCCGAAACTGTAGAATGGCGTGTTCGGTAGCCCGGATGGTCTTGAAGTCCCTCTTGTCGTGACGGCGGAGATACCTCAAGAAATGAAGAAGGTGCTGGTCCTTCGGGAAGTCCCTCCAGTAGTCACAATCCCGGTCGAATGTAAAGTTATTACCGGTCAATCCGACATGGCTAAGGTCCAGAGTGTCGGTCTCAGAATCAGAGGATTCGACCAGCTTCGCCACCTCTGCATGTTCCCGTTCAAGCTCTTCCACGTTATGCCACGTGACGGCAGGAACGGCCAGTGAGAGGCCCGACGCGACGCCAGCAGCGGCAGGAGCAGAAGAACCGCTGGGAGCAGCCATTTATCTGCAAGATGGAAAAATTTGGGGTCAGAACAAGTCCTGAGTAAAGACAAGAAGAAACTACTATGAAGGGGCTACATTACAATTAAAATAAACAAGATGCCAAAAATTTTGACAAAATTTTGGCAGAGTCTCCCCTAGGTCGGAGGCGTAAGGGGAAGACACGGGTGTGCATCCACAAGGAGTGATGGCCACAACAAAAATCACAGTGTGCCCCAAGGGCGACACCGGATGGCTTCGGTCCTGAGTTGAGCTCCCTGCACCGGTATACCCATGCTGCACCTCCACCGGCACAGCCCTGCGAGCTCGGCCCGGCACACACCCTGAAGGCTTCCCCAGCACAGCCCTGCTGATGCCCTCGCCCGGCACACTGCCCAGTGCCCTTGCCCGGCACACTCGTGCCCATCTGCCCTAGCACACTCCGTGCCCCACTCTCCGCTGCACAGTCGTGCCCCACTCTCTGCGGCACATCCGTGCCCCTTTCCCACCGGCACACCCGTGCCATCCCGTCCACCGGCACACTCCGTGCCCGCCATCTCACCGGTGCACTCCGACGCACCATGACCGCCCCGCCATATACTAAAGAGAAGAAGAAGAAGAGACGAAGAGGAAGAAGAAGAGAAGAAGAAGAAGAGAAGAAGGAGAAGAAGAGGAAAGAGAAGAGGAAGACGGGGGAGCCTAGGGCTCCGTCATCCCCCGAGCGAAGAAAGAAGGAAGAGAAGAAAAGGAAGAAGAGAACGGAAGAAAAGAAGAAAGGAAGAGGAAGAGAAGAAGAAGAAGAAGGGAGAAAGAAGAAGAGGAAGGGGAGAGGGGCGCGGTGGCCTCACCCCTGGCGCCGGTGAGCAGCGGCGGTGTCCGGCGGCGAAGGGGAAGAGAGAGAAGAGGGAGTGGGAGCCGAAGAGACAAGGAGAGAGAGAGGGAGAGAATTCGAAAAGAGAGGGGGGGAGTTTTGAACTCCCCCGCCCCGTTTATAGCGGCTTCAAAAAAAAAAGAAAAAAGGAAAAGAAAAGGGAAGGAAACGAAAGAGAAAAAAAAGGAAGGAAAAAAAGAAAAAAAAAGAAAAAAGGAGGAAAAAAGAAAAAAAAAGGAAGAAAGAAAGGAAAAAAGAAGAAAAAAAAGAGAGAGAAAAAAGGGAAGAGAGAGAGAAGGGAAGAGAAAAGAAAGAAAAATATATATATACACACATATAAATAATAAATGATAATAATATAATGAATATATATAATAATGTCTATGTCACATATTTTACGTACGTACGCCCAGTAATGTACGTTAATTCCATGGTTACACCCGTAAACACCATCCGGCTCATCCTTCGCCCGCGCTGCCCATGGGTGGGGGGCATTTGTGGACGTGTAAAATTGTACGTCCATATGTCCCGCCAAGCCCCCGCACTAATGCCAAGGCCGAAAAGAGAAGACCCGGGGAGACTGACCATCCAGGGCTCCGGGAGAATACTACCGTCCGGCAAGTCCCCACATTTGTACGGGCGCATTAAATGACAAAGAAAGCACAGGATACCCTCCTGAATTTATACACTGCTATGGACCCACCCTCGGGTCCCTAGCGGTGAAGAATGTCTCAAAGAAGTACGCGCTCATGAGCCACTGAAGAGGGGGTCAACGCTTCTGAAGGGACACCCTTTGTGCCTTTGCCAACGGCACACTTAGTGTGCCCCCCTTCTAACGGCACAATACCCTGGTGTGCCTAGCGGTGCACTACTCAAGTGCCCCCAGCAGCACACCCCCATCGTGCCCTGCAGCGGCACAGTCTCAAGTGCCCCAACGGCACACCCCATCGTGCCCTTCAACGGCACAGTCTCAGGCCCCTCAGCGGCACACTCATTTTGCGCCCTTCACCGACATATCCAATTCAAGCCCCAGCGGCACACTGGCAACGCCCTCCCAACGGCACGCTGGTTAGTGCCCCCAGCGGTACACCCACGAGGGGCCTCCAGCGGCACACACCCTCGAAAGCCCCTTCAACGGCACAACATCCCATTGACCTTTCAACGGCACAATTTTCGTGTCCCCCAGCGGCACACCTCAGACTAGCCTTCAACGGCACTGTGTCTTGGCCCCTTCCAGCGGCACAACGTGAACCCTCCGAAATGGCACAGACTGACAGATGATTCAACGGTCATTAGGCAGACCCCTTGGCGCGTAGCTCGGCCACTTCAACGCCGGCTAGCACCCGCCTTGGTGTCGCCCTCTGGTTGGACGAGGGGGATCCTCACCTGACGAGGAGGAGACAGAAGTCAACCTCGGATGGCAGTGCCATCATGAGGTCCCTGCTTCCAACGGCACACCTATAAAAAGCCTCTCACGGAAGAAAAAAAGGGGAGGCGAAAGGCAGCTACGAAGAAGGAAACACCCGTAGAGAAGAAGAAGAGAAGAAGAAGAAGGTATAAGAGAGTGGAGAGATTGAGAGAGAGAGAGAGTGAGGCATCTGTATAGGGGAGAGAAGGAATGGGGTGAAGGAAGGCACCCTCCCTCATTCCAACTCTTCCCCAACACCTTTTCCGTTTTATTTTTGCTCCTCTTTTCATTTCTCAGTTTTCTCTTCTCTTCTCACAGTTTTCTGTTCTGCAGTATATTGTAGTTGGCCTTTGGATTGTGGCCTTTGTCATTTTGGAGTTCTTATCATGAATAAAAGTGCCCTCGGGCTCTATCTTTTGTTGCGTTTGTTATCTTCTCCTCGTCGTAGTCCGTAGTTTGCATCCTTCCCTTGGTCTTCTAGCTTGGTTTCAACCACTCCTCGCATCATCGGCTGGTTTAGCTCAACGTGCAGCGTTCTTGGTCTGTCAGCATAGGGCTAGCTCCCCTCCTTTTGATGGCCCTCCATGGCACGAGCATTATCCCACTGTCCCCACCTATGGGTTTGTTAGCACCCACTACCCCCACCCAGCTGTTGGGATTCATCCATTGGCCAGGAGGCTCCTCAGCCTTTCTTCCAAAGGTCATGGTGTGCACACACCCACTCAGATATCCCAGTCATCACTTTCCCCATTGGCCTGCTCAGCGGCACACCCTTGGCCATACCCTCACCGGCACACCCTTGGTCGTGCCCTAGTGGCACACTTTCCTGTTGGCCTGTTCAGCGGTACACCCCTTGGCCATGCCCTCACCGCCACACCTTGACCATGGCTTGTCCGATACACCCCTGGACTGCCAGCCCGGCACACCCCAGTCATGACTTGCTTCCCCGGTGCACCCATAGCCTGTGTCAGCCTAGTGATTTTCCCGTTCGGCGTTTTCTCCGAGTTTTCCAAAGTTTTCCTCAAAGGTGGCTACCTAGGCACACACCTCAGTTGTTGGTTCATGTCACTCCCTGTAGGCATGTTCCTTTTTACTCCCTTACCATTCGGGTCAAGGGGAGATGCTGCCGAATTTTTGTCAGAAATAACGATAAGTTAAAAGATAAAAGGAAGCAACAAATAAATGGGACAAACCACAGTAAAACATTCTAATCAGAATAAAGGAACCATGCAAGGCTCAAGGAATTGGACTGAACAAGACCCAGAGAACTGGACTATTGAACATGACTTGGGACTCAATCACATGACAAAAAATTGGAAAGCGTGCAGTTTGGAGCCTTCCACCTGAACTCCTCAAGCCAGAAATCTCCCTTTAAACCTCACCTCAATCACGTGGTTTTGCCCCAATGGCATTGCCTCTAACTTCCCTTGGCATGGCCCAGCGGCACACCCCAATTGGCTCCAGCCCGGCACACTTTCAACCTACGTATCCCGGCACACTCGTGCCCCCCTGTTCCCCTAACTGCTTTGCCCGGTGCACTAGCACCTTCCTTCAGCAGTACACCCTCTCTCACCCTCCTAACCATGCCCCAGCGGTAACACACCATCCCCAGCCCATCAGCGGTACACTCCATAGCCCATCAGTGGTATACCCTCTCTCACCCTCCTAACCACGCCCCAACGGTACACTCTCAACACACCATCCCCAGTCCTTCAGCGGTACACTCTAGCTCACCCCCCCTTGGTTTCAGCGGTACACCCTAGCCCACTCCTTTTAGCGGTACACTCTCAACACACCCTTCCTGGCCGGCACACTCTCACCTGCTTCCAGCGGTGCACTCCTGAATCATCCTCCAGCGGCACACTCTCCATCTCACCAACTCCAACACACCCTATATCTAAAAGCCACGCCAGAGAAAGGGGAATACAGTAATAAAAAAGGGGAAGGGGTTCTAGGCAAGAGAATAAACAAGAGGAAATAACAAAAAAAGGGAATAATAATAACAATAAAAAATATATATATAGTGATGAATAGGAGAAGAGCCCATGGCCAGTGAATGATAGAAGACACTCAACAAAAGATGGTAATATTAATAAGTGAATGATAATAGCAAATATTAACCAAAACAAATCATTGATGCAATGATGTGGCTTTCGTCTCTGCCTCTTGGATTCTGGACCCTGGGAATATCAATGACGCCTTTGTAGGCCGGACTTCACCCTCGAGAGTTACCCCTCTCGTCATGGTCATCGCCCGACCTTGCCTCGGGCCAATATCTCATAAAGGTCCCCTCTCTCACCGGGATATGATTCCCCTCTTCGTACTAAAATTGCCATCCCCTGGCGGACATTTGTACGGATTCATCCCCGTTACCGTCTTGTTTTCCGTATGGACGTTTTTCCAAATAAGAAATGGTCCACCAGTGGCCGACATAATCTGAGTGCTCATGCCCCAATATAAGTTTTCAGTGTAGTTTGACTGCCCTTTTTCTTCCAGCATCAATTAGTAATTCTTTCGGTCGTGGAGCCCTTATTTCCGGTAATTAATCAAGGATATTCCCCTCTCTAAGGGGATGTAAATAATGCCGTGACCTTCATGGCATGGCGGGTCTCAGTCCCGACACGAACCACACAATCGTCTGACCGAGTCAGATCGAGCGCACCATGGGCTTCTATGAAGCCCGAACGAATCGTCACTTTGGGACTGGCACGCCCACGCACTTAATAAACCAATAAATAAATAAACCGAAGGAGGTAAATTAATCGATAAAATAAGTGCATCCACAATAGGTCAACACACCCTTACGGGTCGACCTCCAGTCCCCAGCAACGTGGGCCAAAACACCCTCGCGGGTCGGCCTCTAGCCTCCAGTCACTAGCAATACATGCCAACACACCCTTACGGGTTAGGCTCTAGCTTCCAGTCCCCAGTCCTCTGGGTCAACGCCGCCTTGTGGGTTGTCCTCCAACCTCCATTCTCCAGCCATCCAGGCCAACATGCCTCATTGAGGCAGGCCTCCAGCACCCAGCCTTCAATATCCAGCTTCCAATACCCAATTTCGAGTACCCAGCTTCCAGTATCCAGCCGCCAGTATCCAATGTCTAATACCCAGCTCTAAAATCCAGCTTCCAGAATCCAGTTTCCAGTGCCTAGTTCCAGTACCCAGCCTCCAACATCCAGTTCAAGCACCATGATTCTCAGTATCCAGCACCAAGACTCCGCTTCCGACTTCCAGTTCCAGCCTCCGATTCCAATGCCTAGTTCCCAACATCTAATTTCCCATTTCCCATTTCCAATTCCAATTTCCAGCAATGGGCTAGCACGCCTCATAGGGGCGGGCCTCCAGTTCTAGCACCCAATATCCAATTACCAGTTGTCATATCCAACATCCAATTCCCAGTTCCAACCTTCCATCCCAGCACCCAGTGGCCAGATTCAAGTCTCCATTCTCGGTATCCAGTCCCGATATCCAATTCTCAATTTCCAGTCTCCAATCCCAGTATCCAGTCTCCCATCTCAATATCCTGTTCCTGACCCTCAGTTCCAATTTCCAGCAACAGGCCAGCACACCTCATGCAGGTGGGCCTCCAGTCCCAGCGTCTGGAACCCAGATCCTGGTCTCCAGTCCCAATACACAGTTTCTGACCTCTGAGTTCCCAGTCTCTAGTCTCGATGCCCAGTCTCCAGTCCTAATATCAACTATCCAAATCCTAACCTCCAAATCTAGTATCTAGTTCCTAGTCCCCGTCTCCTAATTCCCAGCCCCAGTCCCCAGCCCTAGTACCAACACCCAGCTTCTAGTCTCCGGTTCCCGATTTCTAGCCCCAATACTTAGTCTCCTATATCTGGGTCACAATCTCCAATCCAAGCATCCAATCTTTGCCTTTCAACCTCCAGCCTCTGACCTCCAGTTTCCATCAATAGACCAACATGCCTTAACCAGGCGGACAACAGGCTTCGCCACAAAGCCCCGGTCAGAGTGGTAGTCATCTTGTCGCCAGCCAGCAATCCCAGGGGTTGAGGGATAGGTGGCCCTCCAATTCCCAAGACATGCAATGTGACGACCCGAGATTCGGAAACCGGGAGGAGCCCGATACCAGTCAAATCCCGGCCCGCCGCCCACGAGCGGGAGGCTCGGAAGGGCTAAAAAGGAGTGTGGAGGTACAAAGAAATAGGAAATTAGGCAAGATAATTCAGCAATTAACAGAAATAAATAAATAACTACAATAGAGTCCAGTCCAACAGAAAGTACAGTCTAAAGCAGTAAAACGTACCACATGCCAAGTGAACACTCGGCCCGGCAAGATGGCAACTAAGAACATCCGGAAATTCTAAAAAATACCAAAAAAATAAGAAAATCATATTTCCGCGATCCTCGGAATGCACCGATCGCAATGGTACCACTCGCGCCCTGGTGAATGGCCCGGTTCACCCGCAACGAGGCTCCAAAAGAATTATCGAAACACACACCGGGAATCGGAAAACACACGCGGAAAGGCCGCGGAACACTTCCGGGCCTCCGAAACAACTCCGGATCGCGCCGATCCGAACACGAAAGATATCCGAAACTAAATTTCAGACACAACGGAGTCGGACACTCCAAGAAACCAGATCCGGGACCCACGAACAAGGATCTAAAAATCTGGGACATTACAGCCCTCCCCCCTTAAAGAAATTTCATCCTCGAAATTTAGGACTGGCACCAAGCCACAGGGGAAGAACGCCTCGACCAACTGACAACGCTGTCAGGGTCCCAGCACAGAAAAACCTTGATTCTCGTAAAAGCACCGATCATGAGGGATACGGTCAGACCATAATCACGAACGACGCCACGCTCCGCACACCGCACACACATCGGTCACCAGAGCAGGCATAATACAAAGGCGCAAGTCTGGTATCACCTCAGACACAACGGAAACAACTCACGGCATCGCTGCCACCCTCTCGCCCACCGCGGGAACGAATCCTCCCCATAAGAACCAATCCACCGGTCAACGCCCACGCTCGATGGATCAACCAAACTGATGAGGACATCAAGAGCTTATGGGTTGTATTGTATGTATTGGCTTATATAGGTGTGTAGTATGGGTTGTATTGGCTTGAAAGTGTGTAATTTTTGATTTCTTTCATTTGGGCTCTCTTTGTAAGGCTTAATTAAGCCATTGGGCCACATTTCTAGGAAGAGTCCATTACTAGGTATCATGGTTTAGGTCCACTTAAGGGTGCTACTTCATATTGGGTCATTTGGTTTTAAATGGGTCATTAAGGCACTTAAGGCCCAAATTGGGTTCCACTCTCCCATGGGCCATCTAAGTGGGAGTGGCCCATGACTAGCATGATATATAGGGTGGCTCTTGGCCCATGAATGGCCCTTGGCCCATGAAGGGGGGCGCCCTCTCTTTTGACCTTATTAGGCTAGTTAGGTGTGATTTAGGTGAAGTGGAATGGAATTAGTCTAAGGTTGAATGGAGATGGTCAAGTTAGATTAAAAAATTATATTTGGTGTGTTATTCACACTTCATCTCAGCCATTCAATCCCCAACCCTTGATCCAAGGGTCCATATTAGATTTGATTGGAGTCATATATAACCATGTATTTTCATGAGAAAATCAATGGAAAAATCAGAAAATTTGTGAGTGTTCTTGGAGCTTGGTGCGCCCCCTTCTTATCTCCCCCTGGTTTCCTCTTCCCCAACCCCAGATCTACAGTGTATCCCCCTTCTATCATCCCCTCTCAACCTCTAGTGATCGTTTGTGCCGCCGCCGCCGCCGTTCGTGCCGCCTTCGAGCCGCCACGGGATCGTCTTCGGTTTTCTGTCCTGCTGGATAGAGGTGCAGTTCGTGAATTCCTGAAGCCAGCCACGAGCTCAGATCGATTTAAAATTTTGAGGGTTAGTTCCTATCTTCTATCCCATTCTCCAAAAAAACATCCAGGTTCAAAAGCCACCGTTTCATATTTTTACCATTTCGTTCAACCCTCTATCTCAGATCTGTTCTGTCACTATCTACAGTGACAGTAGCCCTGAATTCTCTACCTTCAACCACCCTTTTGATTTTTTTTAGACCTTCCAATTTAACTGGGTGTTATTTCCATTGTCCCCTACCACCAAAATTTTTATTAAATTTTTATCATCCTTCTACCTATTTTTAACAATTCATGTTCTACTGAAGCTACAGTACTTTTAGTCAGATCCCAGATCCGACCTTCGTCCAGTAAACAAATCACAGAAAATCATAGACACATCCAAACGTGTCCAAACCAATTTTTCTGTCTTCCCAGCTCAAATTCCAATAACTTTTCTGAAGAACACAACCCCTGATTCGAACGTCTCCCTCGCGGTCAAAGGCAATCCACAGGGAAGTTCTCTGCTGACCTGTGATTTCAGGAACTGTACAATAGAAGATTGAAAATTCCATAAGTCAAGATCGAAGCAGATCCAGGCCAGATCTTTAGACCTAGGTTGAAGAACTTCAATCTAGATTTCCAACAGCGCCAGTCTCGTGTCGATCCGACGTCGGGGCTGATCGCAGCGTCCATTCTCGCCGGAGCGCGCGCTGTAAAACAGCAACCACCAGTCCGTGGGCAGCAAACCCGACGGGTGCCAATCGGAACCGCCCGACCCCCGGGCGACGTTCCGGTGTGCCGCCAGCCCAGGGAACACTTCCCTAAGTGTCCACACTACAGTGGCGCCACCGGGTCCCACACGGCCCCTCCAGACAGCACGTGGGCCCCACGGTCGTGATCACGCGTGTAGCCGAATCAACACACGAAGTTGCTCGTCATCCCGAATTCGGCCCTCCCGGGCCCATTGTGTCGCCCTTTACCTCCCTGCGTGGAGTGGGCATATTTCCATTGCTGTAATATTCATGTATTAACTATCCCGGGAGCACGAGTTTGGCCGGGCCCGTCGTCCCCACGCCGAGCGCGTGGAGGTATCGCATTCGCTCCCTTACTTGGCATTTTACTTAATTTTCATATATACTTGCTTATGCCACTGCTAGAGAGCATGATAGGGTAATTAGCTCGCTTTCTATTTATATCACCGCTGCTGCGAGAGAGAGCGTTACCGTCCCGTGACCCGATCCGGGCACGAAAGTGCGAGCCGACCACCCTAGCTCTTGCCGGTTTCTCAACCGCGCACGTCCGACGCTTCCCTTGTTAAGGGACGATCGCGAGCTTGTCGTGTCCGTGTCTCGTCCCGCATCACAAACGCCAGCTTCTCTACCTGCTGACCACCACAAATTTGTCGGCTCCATGCCGAGGACCACTCCACACTCGGCAAGCCGAACGCCACAACAGCACGGGACCAACTCTATCAGAAGTCAAACTTCGACAAAGCTCAGATCCCATCTGGGAAAACACACCTCAGCGCCTCAGGGGCTGGACAATCCTCAGACTGGAGTGGCCAAACTCAATAACTGCTCCCTCAGAGCACACTCACAGCCACTTAACGATGAACAATCCTCACCAGCCACCTGACCTAGCTGCAGACTCCTCGAACGCAGCACCACAACAGCACGCCTACCGGCAACCTCTGCCCAACGCAACACGACCAGGGCCACCACCCAAGGGAGAAAGCTCTCGACCTCGATCTACAGACCCCACGCCGGCACGAAAGCCGCGAACAGCAACCACCTTCACAGCGCCGCACAGCGCACTCAAGCTCTCAAGCGAGAAACTAGGCAAAAATCGAACAAAAAACCCTAAGCCAGCTGTCGACTGTACTAGACATTATGGACTCTAATCACTGCAATATCTCGAATTCCCATGTATGTCCACAACCACGCTCTGATACCAACTGTGACGACCCGAGATCCAGATACCGGGAGGAGCTCGATACCATTCAAATCCCGGCCCGCCGCCTACGAGCGGGAGGCTCGGAAGGGCTAAAAAGGAGTGTGGAGGTACAAAGAAATAGGAAATAAGGTAGGACAATTCAGTAATTAACAGAAATAAATAAACAACTACAACAAAGTCCAGTCTAACAGAAAGTATAGTCTAAAGTAGTAAAATGTACCACATGCCAAGTGAACACTCGGCCCGGCAAGCTGGCAACTAAGAACATCCGAAAATTCTAAAAAATACCAAAAAATAGGAAAATCACATTTCCGCGATCCTCGAAACGCACCGATCGCAACGGTACCACTCGCGCCCTAGTGAACGGCCCGGTTCACCCGCAACGAGGCTCCGAAAGAATTACTGAAACACACACTAGGAATCGAAAAATACACGCGGAAAGGCCACAGAACACTTCCGGGCCTCCGAAACAACTCCGGATCGCGCCGATCCGAACACGAAAGATGTCCGAAATGAAATTTCAGACACAACGGAGTCGGACACTCCAAGAAACCAGATCCGGGACCCACGAACAAGGATCCAAAAATCCGGGGCATTACAGGGAAGTCTCGAACCCCCTTACACAGCATCATTGGCTACGGTCACAACCAAAGGGGAATAGGCCAGGGAGTGAAAAATACTCAAGGCACTCCTCGACTCAGACAAGGTGGAAAACCTGAGAAAACACAAATCTCAGTCCACGAGTCCACCTCTTGGGGCAAGACATGGCCCCCGCCAATGTAACCCCAGATAATGAAAGGGGAGCCACAAGTGGTCTCCCATTGCTCGCCAGCCACCCTACGAGACGGGATGGATTCGACGGTCTTGGCCTACCCCTGTCTCAGATTTGTAATGGGGGAGGGTCCTTTCCGATGAGCCGCCTCTCCTCAAAAAATCCACAAAGCCCGCTGCGCAAGGCAGGCCCCAGACGTAGGCAACAAAGCTAGAAGCATTGTTATGCCGGGCTCCCCTGACCTCTTTATGCCATCGGCATTGGCATCCATCCCAGTCATATCATCAACTGCCAAAGTGACCACCTGTATGGTGAGTTCGAAGTCCAGACCAGATTACTCCCGCGACGCGGGCCCTACACACCTCTGCCACAAGCCCAACACGCGAGACAAACGGGAACGGAATTCCCAAGTCGAGAATAGCGGGCTACAACTTCAAGCACCACGCATGTATCCAATACATGCCATCTTCATCAGCTCCATGCCCTCGGTGGCTTCAGCAAATTGCCCACCAGCCACTCGAATCTCTCTAGAATCCAGCTCTATAACCTCCCAGGTTCAACGGTCTTCTGCAAACGCACCACCATCGCATGAAAGATCGCAACGGGAGCGTCAACCCTCAGAACAAGTAACTCCCACACGCCAATAAGGTCGGGAGAAATCAAACTTGAAAGGCGCACGGGCTGCACGCCGTCATCTTTACCTCCGACGCACGCCTCGTGGGGGGCATTTGTTGGCACCGGCTTATTTTCTCGAATTACGAAGATTAAGCATAGGAAAATACTCCCTAAATGGAGCAAAATGGCACATCGCCAAAGTTTCTATACCAGTCGAGTTGTGCTCGGAAATCGAGACGTGTCGTCGGGTCAAGCGGCGCAACATAACAACCGGGCATCGGCCCCGAGCAAATGGCACTATGCTAGCCAGTTTCTCGACAATCGGGTCAGTTTCGGGATTCGGGACAACCTGCTGTACCTTACGGCACTCTGTGAAGATTCGGGGTTTACCCCTGGACACCCTGCATACGGTGTCATACCACCAGCGTCTCAACAACCAGGTTAACCCGGGACTCAGAACAGCCTGCCGCATCATACGGCTCTTCGCCAAGGAGCGAGGGTCACCCCGACCACCAGACAAACGACATCATCATGTCGATGCCCCAGTCAGCGGACCCAACCAAGGGTCCTAACCAGCTAGCCGTGACCCGTGGCAACATCAGCAATCGATCGGGCCCACCCCCGATCACTCAGTTTGCGGGTTTACCTGCGTTCAACACAGCTACCCGAGCCGACCCTGGGGCGTCCTGACTACAAGCCACACCGTGTGGCACCCAGCAATGAGGCCGGGGTCTACCCCCGAGTCGCCTCCATCTAGCCCTCTGAAGTCAAAGGAAGACCCACCTGGGACCAACCATAAGCTTCAGGAGCTCACAACACCCGTATACGGCCCACGCACGCGCGTCGGGAATTTCCCGAGGCACCTGGTGGGTGCGTATGCTCCAAGCACTCTACAGCAAGTTCGAGCCCGACTCGGGACTCCCAGCAACCCATCGCATCATGCACCACCATCGTGCGCCCTCACACGCGGATCGACCTGCCCAGTCAGGTCGCGGGGGTCAAGAGGCCAGCGCCCATTGCGGGGGTCTCCGGGGGCGGAGCCCCCGGAAGAAAATCTCTATTTTATAACAGGTCAAACCCTCAGTCCAATCCCAATCTAACCCTCAATCAAATCCCAGTCAAAACCCACGGTCAAACCCGCCTAAACCCCCCATTGGGGGGGGGGGATTTACGCGGACAAACTCACCCCCCCTTGCTGGTCCGCATAAACCCCCATTCAATTAAAAAAAATTAATTTTTTCAAAAAAGAAAAACCGGAACCACTCCGCCTAAACCCCCCCAGGGTGGGGTTTAGGCGGACCAGCTCAGGCCCCCTAGCTGCTCCGCGTAAACCCCTTCCCCCTCTCTCTCTCAGCCCGTGTAACCCAAGCACTATTCACTTGGGTTTACGTGAACTAGCTCACCCCCCTTAGCTGGTCCGCGTAAACCCCCTATGACCCTTCACCTTCCACTATAAAAGCCCCCCTTTGGGAGCCCAAATGCATGGATGAAGCGCCAAATGAATCAAGCTCCAAAAGGAGGCTGAACTCTACGTTATACTAACTTCTCTCTTCGTTTCTAGTGAGAGAAACTATGAGTGTTTCCCGCTCCAATCTTCCTTCGCATTGCAGAGCTCCCTCCCCGCCGGCCATGGTGGATGCGGCGGGGGAGGCACAACCTCCCGGAATTGGGACCGAATCTCCAGCAGAAGACGCTCCTGCTATTCCTCGGAAGTCTTACGCTCAATCTCTACTGGAATCTCGTCAAATGCCTCATCGTCGCATTTCGGTGAAGCTCCCTGCGTTCACTGACCAGGGAGAGCCGGCAGTGTTTTTCTCGCAGGAAGATATTCAGGTATCTTGCGATCATCTCCAATATGCTATAATTTCTAAATGCTCATATGGCCGTCCTTCGATTCCTGAAGTCAAGGCATGTTTAGTTCAATACCTTCATCTGACTGCCGAGCCGATCATCAGTCGTATGAACCCTAGACACCTTTTAATTCGTCTGGGAAACGAGAATGACTATCTGAGGGTTCTTTTACAGAAAAGTTTTTTCATAAAAGGTTTCATGTTCAGATTTTTCAAATGGCAGCAGGATTTCGATTTTTTGTCTGATCCGCCAATTATTCCAGTCTGGATTGGCTTTCCGGAGCTTCCTGTTAATTTCTACCATGAAGACATGTTGCGATCTATTGCTGGTAATATCGGTCAGGTGCTTCGAATTCATGAAACCACAGCTGCGATGAAAAATACTTCAGAAGCCCTGGTCTGTATAGAATTGAATCTCGACAAACAAAGGAGAGATAGGATTTGGATTGGTATTGGCAATGGAGGATTCTGGCAGCCGGTTAACTACCATAGAGTCCCTCAGTTATGTTCATTCTGCCATAAAATAGGTCATTCGGACAAGGAATGCAAAAAGAAAAAAGGTAAATTTCCCTCCAATAAAATCACAGAGATTCATGAAGAACAGAGGAATATACGGCAAGCTTATAAGCCGAAGAAGGTCATAACAGATGAAATTCCAGTTACAGATGCAAATAGATTTACAATCCTCAATCAAGTTGCTGAGGAAATTGATTCGGAGATTGTGAATATCCAAGTTAAGAAAGTCGATAGAGCTCCTTCAGGAACAGAAGGATATTGCAATGATCTGTCTTCTGCTTCTTCTGATTTGTTGGAAGAAGATGAAATTAATGGTTCTAAGCCTATGAAATGCTGTAAAGCTTCCTCAACTTCAAATCCTGTCTCCCTTCCTTGTATTTCAGAATATGAGGAGCTGCCTTCAATCCATCAATCTTCAGGGAAGATGCAGGGGACTTTCTCTGATCATAGTCTGGAAAATTCAGCAGTGGATCAGATAACTCTTAAGGCTGTCAATATTGATGTGGTTTCAAAACTATCTGCTGCTGAGAATGCTAAAATGGTATATCAATTTGGCGACTGTTCAAAGAACTTACCTCTGAAATCAAATTCTGACTCTGTTCTGCCCGGAGTTTTATTTAGTGATGCCCGATTGACAAGGGCCAAAGCCAAGGTATTGGCTATTCATTCTTTCTCTTCCTTTAATAATGATTAAATCAGCATTGGTGTGGAATGTCAGAGGTATTGGAAATAAGGCCACCATCCGGAGTCTTGCACAGCTAGTTAGAGCTCATGATGTTAAATTGGCTGCAATATCTGAACCTTGCATCAATTTTAACCGTGCTCCTAGAGTAGTCAGGAAAATCAATATGTAGTCTGTGATTGGAAATAATGGTGACTCTTCTAAAATTTGGCTATTTTACAACTCTAGTTTAAATTTGCAAATAGTGCAATTGCATCCTCAGTACTTGACTGTGGGCATTCAGGAAGAAGGCTCCACTTCTTTGCTGTTTACTGCCATTTATGCTTCGTGTAGTTGTGATATTCGCAGGGAAATGTTTGACTCCTTATTGGCTTTTAGTCAAGGGGTCTCAATCCCATGGATTATAGGAGGTGACTTTAATTGTGTCCTGTCTCCTGAAGAGAAAATTGGGGGTGACCTCCCATCAGTGGTAGCAATGTCTGATTTTCAAGGATTCCTATCAGCTGTTGGTTTTGTTGATGCTGGTTATTCAGGCTCAAATTTCACTTGGTCAAATAATCAGTTAGGTCCCACTCACATCAGAGCTCGGCTGGACAGAATCCTATACAATTCCTCTTGGTTGGAAAAAGGAGTTAATTTGTCAGTGAAACACTTTCCTAGGGGCCCCTCTGATCATGCCCCCCTTTTGCTCTCGATAAGCTCTATCAGGTCAACCCCGGGGAGGTTTATTTACCAACATATGTGGCACACTCATCCTGAATTTCTAGATTTTGTAAAGATTCAGTGGAATAAAGTCATTCAGACTGATGTTCATCCTTTTCATGCTCTTCAAAGTAAATTGAAAAGTTTAAGGCTTCATCTAAAAAGCTGGAACAAAGATATTTTTGGCAACATTCACAAGCTTAAAGAAGATACTAATCATGCTGTGGAAAGAGCTCAGGCTTACTATGATGAAAACCCTACTACTGAGAATAGAGCCACACTTAACAAAGTAAATGCAGAGATGAAGATGTTATTGGCTAGGGAAGAGATATATTGGTATCAAAAATCTAGAATTCAGTGGTTGCAGTCCGGAGACAGAAATACACAGTTTTTTCACCATTATACTAAAGTCAAATAGCAGAGGAATTTTATCCAAAAACTTAAGGTGAATAATATATGGGTGGAAGATCAAGCCTCCTTACTTAACGGGGCAGCTGATTACTTTAAGTCTCTGCTTGCTTCAGAAGAACACATTCTAGATGAAAACTTATTCTCAATAATTCCTTCTCTGGTTACTGATGATCAGAACACCTCATTGTGCTCAACTCCTTCTGCTGATGAGATCAAGAATGCGGTTTTCTCACTGTCAGGAAACAGTTCTCCAGGCCCAGATGGCTTCACAGGAGGATTCTTTACCTTTTGTTAGGACATTGTTTGCTTGGATGTGATTAAAGCTGTTCAAAGTTTTTTCCATGGATGGGGTCTTCCGCAGGGGATCACCTCCTCTATTATATGCATGATTCCTAAGGTCAAGAATCCATCTTCATTTGCAGATTTTAGGCCTATAAGTCTATGCAACTTTGTTTATAAAATAGTGTCTAAAATATTGAGTGACCGGCTGAGGCATGTCCTTCCTATGATAATCTCAAGTGAGCAAAGTGGGTTCATCACTGGAAGACTGATAACTGATAATTTCCTTCTGGCAAGGGAGATTTTTATGGAGTTAGACAGACCGGTTAGAGGGCATAATATGTTAATTAAACTTGACATGGCCAAAGCCTATGACCGCATTGAATTGGATTTTCTTCTCCATACAATGAGAAAATTTGGTTTTTCTAACAGGTTTGTGTCTCTCATAGCTCAACTTTTGATGAATTGTTGGTTCTCTATATCCTTGAATGGACAGATTCATGGTTATTTTAAGTCATCTAGAGGGGTTCGACAAGGAGATCCTTTAGCACCTGCATTGTTCATCTTAGCAGAGGAAGTATTGAGTAGAGGGTTAAGTTTCTTATTTTCTTCTGGTAAATGCAAATTTTATCACCTGCCTCGAGGTTCGCCTCAGTTATCCCACATCCTTTATGCTGATGATTCAATTATCTTTCTGAATGGGAGCATCCCCTCAGTTAAGCAGCTATTGTCTTTCCTTGGAAAATATGAAATGTCCTCTGGACAAAGAATAAATGCTTCCAAAAGCTGCTTTATTGTTGGAAAAGGAATGCCAGCCTCATCTATCAACAGATTAAAGCAGTTGTCTGGGTATCAGCACAGAACAAATACAATCACTTACTTGGGGATTCCTTTGTTTAAAGGAAAAACTAAGGTCACTTATTTCAAATATCTTATTGATAAAATGAACAACAAACTAGCAGGTTGGCAGAGTAAATTTTTATCTCAGGCTGGCAGAGTTGTTCTCATTCGTACTGTGCTGTCATCATTGGCAATATACTCAGCTAGTGCAGTTTCAATTCCTTGCACTATCCAGAGACAGATTGAAAAATTGTGTGCCAATTTTTTTTGGCAAGGGATTGACACTTCTCACAGGAAGCATTGGGTTTCATGGGACAGAATTTGTAATCCTATTGTCAATGGAGGCCTGGGCATTAGAAGTATTGCTGATATTCAGATCTGCCGCCAAGTAAAACTCATGTGGCTTTCTATATTCAGTGATTCCCTGTGGGCTCGGTTTGTTAGATGCAAATATTTGCAAGGCTGTCATATTTCTGATTGCACCTCCCCATATCCAGCAGGAATTAGAACTAGAGATTTTGTAAAAGCTAAAACTACTCTTCTATCTGGCTTTCGGATGATCATAAAAGATGGTTCATCTATAAACTTCTTTAAAGATACCTGGTACAAAGATAAAGCCTTAACTGAACAGGCTTCTTCTCAATCTTCAATTGAGGATTATTCGGCAAGAGCTGTATTAACAGATGAACAACACAATGCTTGGAATCTTATAACTGATCAGCAGACCCGAAGGGATCTTCAGAACATTATTTTACAGAATGGCAGAGATATTCCCATCTGGTCATTATCTAATTCTGGAAAATTCAGCATCAAATCTACTTACAGATATATAAAGGGGCAAACAACTCAACAGGACAGCTCAGGATTTAGCAAGCTACTGAATATCAAATTTCCTCCAAGGGCAGCTTTATTTTACTGGAAGCTCATATAGCAGGCGGTTCCCACTGACAGTAGAGTACAATCATGTGGTGTACAGATGGCATCTTGTTGCTCTTGTTGTCAACTTAATAGGAATAATGAAGATGATGACCACCTATTCCTGAAAAGTGAACCTGCTGCCTTCCTATGGAATAAGTTTGGACCCCTCTTACCAGACTTAAAACCTTCATCTAATTTCCGATTATGGCTAAAGCAATTCATTTCAGAAATTCAAATTACTTCTCCTAAAAGCTTTATATCTCTTATGATGGTGATTTTGATAACTTGGGAGATTTGGAAATATAGATGCTTGGTCAGGTATGAAGGAATTTCTTCCAATATTTTAAGGATGGCTGATATCATCCTTTTGGAGATTAAACAAACTGTGCAGCATTCCCATTTCAGAAAAGGCATTAGTCATAGTCAATGGAAATTGATTCATGAATTTGGTATTGAAGTTAACACCAAACAGTCGGCATTTAAGATCATTAAATGGATGCCTCCTTCTGTTAACTATTCTCTAAATATTGATGGGGCTTGCAAGGGCAATCCAGGCCCGGCTGGAGGGGGTGGCTGCATAAGAAATTCTTATGGCCAAGTTCAGTTAAGTTTCTCCTATTTTTATGGGAATGGCACAAATATGCTTGCTGAAGGAAGAGCTCTCTTGGATGGATTACACCTAGCCAGCCAGTATTCTATCCCTCTATCAATCATCTATACAGATTCTATGGTTATGGTTGATATGCTAACCAATAAGAAAGATCCTCCTTGGTCCCTTCTTCCATGGTGGGCAGATATTCAAGAAGACTTTCAGTCATGTGGCTGCCCCATCTCTCACACCTATAGAGAGATCAATCAGGTTGCGGATGCCCTTGCCAACCATGCTATACTCATTGGCTGCAACAAGGAGTTCTATTCTTTCAAAGATTTGCCCATACTAGCCAAAGCTTATGCTTTGGCGGATGCATCTTCTGTTCCCAACTTTCGTAGAATTTTTGTATAGTCTTTTTTCATACTCATTGTACTAGAGACTTGGTCTCTTCGGTCTCTATTGACATGTACAGATTCTATACAAAAAGACAAGTAATAAAATCAGCATTTAGTGGTTCGCTTGGTGGAGTGAGAACATTCCCTTCCTCTGGAATGGGGGTGCACTCTCCCTTCGGCCACTAGATGACTTTGTGATTGAGAGAAAAAAAAGAATCAAGCTCCAAAGGAGCTCAGCCCCAGACTACAAAGGCGCGCTAAGGAGATTTGTGTGTGTGTTTGCTTGGCTTACGCCGAGGGCATGTCGCATGATCATCCCTCATACGGTGTCTAGCCCAAACACCCACCTCCGGCCCCCTGTTGTGATGAACGTATGTCATCTCGATAATCGTGCATGACCCCAGATCTTGCTTGGTGAAAGGACTCTGCCTGGGTCCCGTCCCGATATTCGTGCACGACCCTGATGCCACCTGATAAAAGCACTATGCTCGAGGCTTGTCTCGATAGTCATGCGCCCCCAGACGTTATTCGACAGGGACACCCTGCTCGGCCATGTCTCGACGTTCGTGCATGACCCAGATGCCGCTTCATGAGAGCGCCCTATCTGGTTCCACCGCCTCGATGATCACGCGCCACCTTGGCATCATCTCGATAAGCGTGCCCTCAGTGTCGTTACCCGAACAATGGGCATACTTTACAAGTCCTGGCGCAAGATGAAGTGTCAGGCCATTGCTAGTCACATCGGGGCCCCCGTCACCCGACCATTCAACTAGCTTAGTCACAATGGTGCCCTCGGCACCCGACTGCTAGCTACTCCAGCCACATCGGGACCCGCGGCACCCGATCATTCAACAACTCCAGTCACACCGGGCCCCAAGCACGACCATCGAGGTCTCCCGACGCCTACCTCCTCCAGTCATAACGGTGCCCCCGGCACCCGACTATCTAGCTACTTCAGTCACAACGGTGCCCCCGGCACCCGATTGCCAACTCCTTCAGTCGCAATGGTGCCCTTGGCACCCGGCTGCCAGCCACACCGGACCCCGAGCACGACCATCGAGGTCTCCCAGTGCCCGCCTCCTCCAGTCACAATGGTGCCCCTGGCACCCGACTACCCAGCTACTTCAGTCACAACGGTGCCCCCGGCACCCAACTGCTAGTCACCCTAGCCACATCGGGGCCCGCGACGCCTGACCACTCAACAACTTTAGTCACAATGGTGCCCCCGGCACCCGACTGCCAGCCACTCTAGTTACATCGGGGCCCACGGCACCCGATCGCTCAATAATCCAATCACATCGGGACCCCCGATGTCCGACAGCTCAACAACTCAGTCACAATGATGCCCCGGGCACCCGACTGCCTGCCATCTCAGTCACAACGGTGCCCCAGGCACTCGAACACTCAACAACTCAGTCACAACGGTGCCCCAGGCACCCGAACACTCAACAACTCAGTCACAACGGTGCCCCCGGCACCCGACTGCCAGTTACTCCAGTCACGCCGGGACCCGCAACAACCGATGGCCAACAACTCCAGTCCCACCGGTGCCCACGGCACCCGACAATTCTAGGCTCGATGACTTTTGGTCACTCCAGTCATGGCGATGCTCACGCCGTCCAGCTACTCCAGTCACATCGGGGCCCGCGGCACCCGACCACTCAACTTCCCCTGCACAACAGTGCCTACGGCACCCCTACTGCCCCGACCTCGACACTGTCCCATGTCGGGAACACATTGCGACGCCCCTCGAGCGCCATCCTGCTGAGTCACAGGTCCTCTGACGGACGCCACGTACAAATGCGTAAATACCCGTACAATAACGCAATGACCCGGGGACCATCATGAATGGCGGAATCGTCCCGTGGCTTGCAAGCAATTGTAATCGGGCTCTCATGCCCCCGTATAAACGCATTTCACGGCATATAAGTCATGTAATCCAGTCAGGGAGCGGACCCCCCTCCTCGCAGGCACCAGTCTCTCTGCCCCCAGTTATCCCTGTTGTGTTGTTGTTGCCATGTCGCTGTTGCACGGACTAAGCCCTCCCGACGTCGCGGCTCCCAGGGTCCCCGACTCTCTCTTCGGTAGTAGAAACAAAGGTATTCGGATTCAATCCGATGTAAAATAAACATCAGTTGCTTGCGACCGGTGGAAAAAGACGTCCAGTACATGAATCCCCATAATCGCCTGCGCACTCGCATCCGTGGAACCCCTTCTATCCACGTGTCACCTGATCCCTCGAGCCACGTGCCATGTCCTGGCGACACTTCCCCGGTCAATCCTCGGTTCCATGGGTGGTTGTCGAGAGATCGATTGGCACGCTCGCATTCCACCCAGCCATCCCTATCCCAGTCTCCAAGAACGATTAACCATACGCCATCCCTTCCAGTGCGTTCATATCGTTCTCTCTGCCTTCTTCTCAATACCCCCGGAATCCCCGCGTGCCCAGTCAACCTATCTCGACCTTCCGTAAAAGGTGAGTGAACACCCCCGCCGTGAGGACAAAACGACAAGTGACTCCCTGCGGTCGCAAACACCCGATTGTCTAGAAAGCACTCACATGACCGGTGTTTTTCTAAGTCCTGGCTAGTTGCAGCCATCAAGGAGACCGTTATGTTCAGTTAGCGGCCTTCCCATGACCGCTATCTCCCAGAGTTTTCCCTACGTCGACCCATCTTTCTTTCTGGCGTCGACTTTGTCTAGTTGCGGCCATCCCAGGACCGCTACCTTTTTGGTTGCGGCCAGGCTAAGACCGCTATCTCAAGAAAACGGCCCAGGCATGACCGTTTTAGTCTCATATGTTCTTAACCCGAGGTTTTGACCAAAGTGTTGATTTTCCTATGTTCTCAGGTGGTCTATTGATTACCTAGACTCTAAAACCTTAATCAATAATTTACTAATAAAATATGAAAAATTTTAAATATACCGTTATGCTGCCAAATTCTTTCCGTGACGTAACCTTGTCTTTAATTCGGTCTTTGAACTCTCATGATCATATTTTGTACGTTCTTACCTTGATCTTGTTGTCATGAGCTTATTGTTTGATTTGTTACATTTTTGCCGTACTTTATTGTTATATGTCGTAGAAGTGGCTTGATTTATAACTTGAAGATGCGGATCGGACACTGATTGTGTCAAAGGGCTCGACTCTAGCCCCCTCGGCTGATTGCCGGAAACATGCTATAAACCATGGTATATGATGAACACTAGCGTCATATTGCGCCGGGAGTACTTTTTTTATAGACGAGTGAAAACCATGAGCCTCTACATGAAGTTATTACATGCTTATTACATCACTTTCTAGTGCATGGCCGTTATGATTATGAAAAGTATATTCTCGTTACATGCAGGTGCATTTTTGTTACATGAAAGGCCACGTTACATTCTTGCTTGATCATGCTCGTATATCTTCTCAAATCTCTTATCTTGGTCATATCATGTTGTTGTGTTACGTTGGTTTTATGCGTACGAGTATCGCGTTTTTCCTCTATCTTATTTTATAGAGCTAAAATGTTAATCATTTAAACATTTTCTTCATATTGATACGGAGATACCTATTGGGCAAATGTGTTTATACCTATTTTTCCAATCTTTTCAGGAAATTCAAGTGAGTCGGATTTAGACTATGCTAGTGATGGGTCCGAGAGTGATGATTAAAGGTATTAGAGGAGACTTAGAGTGTCACGAGTCTTTAAGTAGTCTAGAGTCACATCATGTAATTTTTATTTATCGAGTCATACTATGTAATTTTCATCTTTATTGAGTCTAGTTGTCATTATGTCAAAAGAGAGTCAAACATTCATGTACTTTGATTATTATCAATAAAAATTAGATTTTTGATCAATTATTGTGCATTCCTTTTTACGTGGATGTTTATTGCTCTCTGATTATATTACTAACTTGAGACGTATTGTCGACTATCCACGTATCCTTGAGTTACTTCCGTTGTACACGTCACTCGGGGGCATGACACAACTGATAGAAACATGCAATCGTAACGACTGATGCCATTAGGCGCAATGTCATCAACTGAAGCTGATTGGTGAAAAGTATCGACTGGCAAGAGTAGGCACGTGGAAGGTATATCAACTAAAAGCAATAACCACAAAGGCATCAATAAGTGAATCAGGTGAAGGCTACCAACTAAAACTTGTTCCGACTGTCGATAGGCAAAAGGATATCAACTAAAAAGATATCAGCTAAAAGATAAGATGGTAGGCAAAAGGCTTATCATCTGCTATTGATATTAGCTTAACCTATCGAATAACCTATCAGCTGAAAGAGTTAGGCATAGGAGTATTAGCTGAAGGATGATAGGTGAAAGGTGTTATCGCATGCAAGGACTATCGATTGATTCTAACGACAAAAGATAATGTTTGTTAAGATACAAAATGATAGGCAAAAGGGTAAAGACTGATGTTTAGGCCAGAAGGAATGATAGACGATACAGATCACCTACTATAATGACCAAGGGCACCTGAGTTGAAGGTTTTACATGTTCTAACATTCGAACAAACTGACTAATATAATTTCTAAGTGTTTGCGTAGATAAAATACTTGTTTTTAATTTTTGTTTCAAAATATTTAAAAATAATATTTGTAGATATTGGTCCCATTGATTAAAAATGAATTTTTCTTTCAAAATCTTAAAAAAAAATATTTGTCGAAATCGGGGCCCTTGATTAAAAAGGAATTGCACTGGGATGCTTAAAATGTTATATATTTCACATAAACATGGCCAGTATATCTAACAATAGAAAGAAGTAGATGGAGTAAGTATCTATTTAATTCTAACCAAGCCTACACTAGTCAATTTTCTTCATAATTGTATCTTTTTCTCTACCGTAAGAAGCTAAAATTTAAAACCTTTATATTGAAGGATAAAGAGTCCTTGACTACCATTCCTTCATATGCTTCCCTTGGGACAAACTAGAACTCATAGAAACTCAAAGATATTTCTAATTTGACATCGCTTCCTTGCATGTTTCCAAAAGGGAACTTCCAAGGAGATGCATTTCTTACGGTGGAAGTCTTGGACCCAAATTGGATTGACATGGAATGAAAGAGACAAAAGTGCTGGACTTGGACCATTGCAGTGGGAATGCGAGTGAGTCTCTTGATGTCGATTAATATGCATTTATTTTTATAGTCTCCCTCATCCATAGGGCACAATGATAAGTGACACGGAAACCCCGTAAACACACCATGCCCTCGATCACCATCAAAGGAGCCAGAGGGCCAAGGGGGACCATCCACAAGGGAGGAACATCTTTCTTGGGTAGCTCAAGAAGATACCTCCAATGGTCCCTTGCAACCAAATGTACACTCACGCATATCTACACCATGTCATGCTGACATCATCATCAAGGCCTATCACGGTGGGGGCAGGTCCCCCACTCCACCTTAAAATTCCCCCGCGAGTAAGTACACCCCGGCAGGATCCAATGCTACTCCTGCCGACAGTTTTGTTTTTGGTGTGGAAGGGGGAGGGGGGACGAGGGGTTATGGGGAGAGATCTCTCCAAGGTCTCCAAAACGGGGTCAGCCCATGATTGACTTGTTTGCTGTCCCCTCGCGTTTCCTCTTGTTTTCCATCCTCCGCATCCCTCTCGACATCCTCCTCCCTCGTCACCAAGACACTAAACCGATGCATACTTGTACGTGATGTAGAAAACTACACTCTATTACCGTTTGATTGGTGCAAGAGTACTCCACACAAAACGCCCTGCTCTCTTGCTCTCAAGATTGCCCATCTTCCTTGTACCATGTCGTGGGAACTATTTTTTTCATCTTATTATCTTAATAATTTATTCATTTGTTCTGTTTGATTATTTTATTTCGATTTATTAGTGCGCAGGAATATCAGTCACAAGGTGACGATTTATTCTGATTCCTAAGATCGAGATGGCCTGGAGTCACTAGTGCGCGCGCCGTCTGACTAATCAGACGATAATGGGTAACGAGTCGGGACCAAAGTCCGCCGTGCCATAAAGGTCACGACGTTAATTACATCTCCCCGGAGGAGAGAAAACCCTTGATTAGTCGTCAAGAAGAAGGGCCCTATAGCCTAGACTATGAATTGTTGAAAGCAAAGAAATGACTAGGAGTCGAAAGTGGCGAGACACTCCATGCTGAAGGTAGGTGTGTTCGAATCGTCTCATTCAATTATGATTTATCCCTCTTTTTACATTTGGGAAAAATGTTCTGGGTTAAGAACATGATAGTGTTGAAGAGAAGCTCTCGGAATAAATGTTTGCCGAAGATAGGACATAATTTAATATATTATTTAGCTCGCAGGAGGGTCGCTCTTAATTATTATTATTTTTCCTCTCGCGACGGTGATATACACTCGCCAGTTGCGGAAGGCTGAGACATGTCAACTTGGCACGTGAGAATTACGGGGGTACCGACGGGGGTAAACAAACAACGATGTAGACGCACAGGAACAGTGTGGTCAATCATCCTAGGTAGCTGGAGTTGGGATGACTGGATGGAATGTGGGCGTGCCAGTCGATTTCTTGACGATGACCGGTGGAACCGAATTTTTACCGGGGAAGCACCGCCAGGGCGCGGCACGTGGGCACGGGGCTATCGGGCTACACGTGGAGAGAAGGAGGTTCTGCTGGTACGAGTGTGCAGGTGATTGCGGGGATTCGTGTGCAGGACGTCTTTCCCCACCGACTGCAAGTAGTCGGTGTTTATTTTACATCGGATTGAATCCGAACATCTTTGTTCTGTGCTGAAGGAGGGCTAGGATGTTCCTGAAGCAATGGGTAGAGGACTGGATGGGCCCTGCAGCTATAGGGCGACCGTCGCATTTGACTGGTAGGGTTGACCTGGCTGGACTCTGGGAGACTGGTCGCATATGGGCCGATGTGAAGGCTATGAGAGTACACAGGCACAGACATGCGTGAAAGGCCCATTTTCTGGCTATTCTTTCATTATAGATGCCATGAAGGCTTTATAGGTGGGCCTTAAAGGCCTGAGTACATCTGGTGCAAGCCACGGGACAATCCGACATACGGGTCCGTCCCCGGGTCAATGCAGGATAAAGCGGATGTCCGTGTGTTTTTACAGAGGCTCTCCACGAGGAGTTATAGGAGTACGGAGTTGCTGAGGGAGGGATAGACTAGATGGAAGGGGCGGACACTGGCTAGCACCCGAGGGAGGCCGGACGCGGCTCGAGGTGAGCAATCGGGTACGGGTCCCAAAAGGTGACTGTCATCATGTCGGGGAGTTAGATCCGGTCCCCGGGATGTTACTTCTGGGCCAGGGTCCGGCTAACTTGAGTTAGCAGTCGAGACCATCAGTGGCCAACGTGGGACAAGCGACAGGCATGTTGTCCCATGGTAGGAGCAAATTTGACATTATGATGTCCGCATTGTTATCATAATGCGCCATACGCGTGCGGACCCGATGTGCGGGTGTGATCGCTGTTATCATAACGCCCCATACGCGAAAGGATGGACTTGAGTGAAGCGGCCAGACGCCATGTGAGGGGAGTACGTGTGACACACCCTCGATGTGTACAAAGTCGATCAACAAGCCAACCAACGCGCCTTGCTGCTCGCGCTTGCTGGAGTGCTGGAAATGCTTTAGCCCGTGCTTCCGTCGAGTCTCCATGTATGAGTATGCATGCCCCTTGAGCTTCTAAGGGGGGTTTTATAGAGAAGTTGAAAGGTTGAGGGGGGGTTTACCCGGATTGGAATGGAGGGGGTGCCCTAGTCTGGGTAAACTCCTTTCAATCAAATAAAAAATATTTTTTTTTTGTGAGTTGGGGAGGGGGTTAACGCGGACTAGACCGGAAAATAAAAAAAAATTGTGAGTCGGGGAGGGGGTTAACACAGACCAGACCGGGGGGGGTCTGGTCCACATAAACCCCCCCCCTATGGGGGTTAACGCGGACTGGAAAAGCTCTTTTTTTGTTAAAAGCTTTTTTTTAGAGAATGGGGGTTTACGCGGACCAGACTGGGGGGGGCAATTTGGTTGGCATAAACCCCCCCCCCTCGAGGATTAATGCAGACTGGAAACCCCCTTTTTTTTTGTTAAAAAACTTTTGTTTTAGAGAATGGGGGTTTTACGAAGACCAGACAAGGGGGGCCAATCTGGTCCGTGTAAACCTTCCCCCCCTGAAGGGGGGGTTAACGCGGACGGGAGGAGTGGTTTTTTGTGGGGCCTATAAAATCCCTATTTTTGTTCATTTTGGGCCCACTTTGACCTAGTGTGACCGCAAGAAGAAAATGATACGAGATACGAACTGGTTGGCTGGCTGCATGCACGTAGAACGAGTAGGCTAACCCACTCTTTTGCGTGATCTCGAGAGTCCTTCGCGAACACTCCCGAGCTAGTACGTGGACTGATTCTGAGCAGGATTGGGACCGGGATGAGCTTGCGCTGGGACGAGTGGGGCTGGGTGGAGGGCCCCCAGGGGGAGTTCACCCCCACCTGGGCGCGGCCGCGCTTGGGGCGAACTCCCCCCGAGGCGGGCTACCGTCGTGAGGGGTGCCCCCAGTGGTCTTCTGATGTCATTTGTCGTTGTCCTTTGATGGACTTAGGTCTCCGAGGCGCTGGTATTGACCCATGGGGGTCAATTGTTTAATGTCGTTGGAGCCGCTCGCAAGGTGTTTGAGGAAATTCCTGATGCACACCGGGTTGTTGAACGGCCCGGATAGCTGGTTCATCGGGCATAGACTTAGCCTCGGGGTGAGGGTAATAGCTTGTAGGGACTTAGGGAAGGCGTCCTGGGCATGTGGGCCCAGCCTTGGTGAGGTATGCTGCATTCTATGGCGGATTGACGAGCAACCCCAGGTTGGCCCAGGGGTTGAAAGCTAACAGCTCGTTGCCCTGTGTCTGAGGGATGGGGGTGGCCCTAACTTGCTGGGGGGTTTCCGTGTGATGCGCTAGCATGTCCAAGCCATGGGTTGGCCCCGACTTGTTGTAGGATGGTTGGAACGTACACGCCCACAAGGTGCTCGGGGAAATTCCCGACACGCGACCACGGGCCGTATCAGCGTGTTAGGGGCTCACCCATAGTTGACTTGGGGAGGGACTCTTTTGGCTTTAGGGTGCTGAAGGGCGGCGTTATGGGGATGAACCCCTGCCTCGTTGCTAGGTGCCGCGTAACGCGGCTTGTTGTCAGCCCCCCCCCCCCCCCCCCCCCGGGTTGGCCCAGGTGACTTAGTCGAAGGTGGGCGAAACCACGTACTGGGTGATCGGGGGTGGTCCCCATTAATTGTAGGTGTCACCGTGAGTTATGGCAAGCCGGCTAGGGCTTTCGACTGGACCCGGCATGTCATAGAAAGGGCCGGACAAATAGCACCCAGAAAGTGTTTGGGGAAAATCCTCAGCCCCTATTTCTTATTATTTTCTCTGGGAAACTGTTTGGGTACAACATATATGCAGATGGAAAAGACAAAGACCAATCAAATTCAAAAGATTATTGGCCTGTAGCAAGGTTAGGTTCCGACCATGACGATAGGAGACCTCGAGAGGCTCGACCCTGACCTACAATAGGCGTCGTTTATATCCCTTTGGCCGGGGTCTGAAGGATGGGTGCCCCGGAACCAATATCGCTAGCTCATGTCACATGTCTAAGTCTGTAGCTCGACTACATGTCATTAAAATTTTATATCTTTGATTTTCTTGTCATTTTCATTTTCTTGTTTCCTTTTTTTGTTTAGTATTTATTGCCGCAATTTTTTTAATGGATTAGGGGTTATTAGACCTTCCTTCCCCTTTTATTCCATACAATCTTTTTTTTTGGCAGAGGAGTCGAGGACCCTGATAAGTCCGTCGATAGGGTTCTTACCCTTGTCGACAGACCTCTGCCTGATCTGTCAACAAGGTCTTTGACTCTGTCGATAGAGTCTTTGACTCTACTGACAAAGTCTTTAACTCTGTTGATAGATCTCAGCCCTTTTCCCCGTCTTTTACTTCTTGTTTTGTTTTGTTGTTTTTTTTGTCTTCTCTTCTCTTTTTATTCTTTTTTTTGGTTTGCCTTATTATTATTTGTTGTGGTGCATGAGACACTCATAGGGCAAAATGGACAGCTTAGAGTCAAATCAGTCGATCGGTGCCACATTTCGGTCGACCGGAGCCATAGTCGAGTCGACCTGGCCATGGGTCAATCGACTGACCTCCATGGGTAGGTCGACTGACCCTCATGGCAAGTCGACTGACCATGGCAGGTTGACTGACCTCAATGGGAGGTCGACCTGGCCATGGGTCAATCGATTGACCTTCATGGCAGGCCGACTGACCCCCATGGCAGGTCGACTGAGCCCCTTTTTTTAGTTTGTATATTTACATATACGTTTATTATTATTATTATTAACCTTCTGTTCTCTTCATTGTTATCGTCCATTATTATTATTATTATTATTATGTTATTTCATTTATTATTTTCTTTTATCTTTTCTTCAGAATTATGATTACTCCGCCATTTATTTATTTATCAGTTGGGCCTCTGATGAATTTTCGGCAGTATCTCCCCTAGACCCGAGGTGTTTGGGAGGATGTAGTGGGTGCTCATCTACAGAAGTATAAGACGGTCTCTTAATCGTTCAGGTGTGCATGAAATGACAACACACATGCCCCTATCAAGTATAGCACCCCCGAGGACTAACCTACTAGGAAGTTCAGATCATTCGAGGGGCTTCTTGATCATGTTTGCGTGAATCTTTCGACTCACCGTCGACACCGTCGCATACGCATGCAGGTTCAAAGGTGAACCGGCGTAACCTCGGGCCATCGAGTCTGGGATTAAAAACGTCGTAGAAAACTTATTCGGACATCGATCTGGGATTGATTTATGCTGACGATGCAGCAACGTCACGAGGAATCCCTGGGGCACATGTTCGCCTATGATCCGACGTGACTTAATATTAAGAAAGGGGGACGAAACCTAGCAGGGGTAGGTCTAACTCAAAGGGTTATTAGCCCCAAAGTGAGGCCCAATCATGGATGCGGCGGGGCAAACCCGCAGGCCCAAAATGTGCTCGCAATAGGCCTTGTTTATATTCATTTTGTTAATGATTTAAGGGCACCCGGTTGGGCTAAACAACTGCAAAAGGGCTGACCCGGGAGCTCCGGCCGGAGAAGTACGACACATAGTGAAGCCCGGTGGTCGAGGGTCGCGTGAGCGATGAAAAGAACTCGTTTCGGGGCATAAAATCGCAACGGTGGTGGAGATAACAAAATTTAGCCATTAATGGGCCCAAAATGAGTAACTAAAGGTTACTATTCATTAATGCTCGCTTTTTCTCCGATATCCGACTATCCGGCAATATGGAGAATCTCGGTTTTAAATAGGGCGTAGGGAATCACTGACTCTATCCTATGGGACGAATGGGGTGGCGATTTGAGATCAGGTGGATCCCCGGTGAAATAAATAGTGCAAAAGATGAATAGTTCTTTGAATAAAATAAAATAAAAAAACTTGCATTTAATGCATGAACAATGCCTCAGCTCATTTAACGTTTTGCTTTATTTTTTTCTCTGTATAGGAAGAGGCCGATCGATAGGGGGTTGAGACCCTATTGACACGGTCTCAGCCTTGTCGACAGACTTTCTTCCTCTATGTTTTGTTTTATTTTATGTTTTTTAAAGACGGGAGATGAGGGGTGCCGATTATACAAGCGTGGAGCTGCCGGATGACATACATGCACGCAAATGAGGGATGAGTGAGCGGGGCTTGTGAGTGTAGCCTCCTTTTTTTGGGTTAGGATTTTGAGAGTGTTTGATATATGTATATATATATATTTTTTATTTTTTATTTTCGTTTCTATTATTATTATTATTATGTTTTTAATTCATTTTGTTATTTTTTGTTTTTGCTATTTTTTCTTATTGCTATTTTTTCTTATTTTTGTTGTTGTTATTTATTTATTTTATTATTATTTTATTATTTTATTTAATATTTTTTATTATTATTTAATTCAATTGTTGATTATTTTATGAAATTTCACTCAAGCACGCAGACATTCATTAAGAACAAGCATAAAGTAGATATATAGTATAACTCCCCCTTATTGGGAGCAGGATAATAACAATGTCCATGACTCACGGGCGGAGTGCAGTCCATGAAACATAACTAAAGAAGATGTGCATTCGTAAAAAGGACATCACATAGTCCATATATATAGTTAAAGTCACAGCTTACATCTAATACAATTTCTCCATGATGTGGAAGTGCATGTATGTGAGCAATGAACCCCAAACATATGGATATGCAGATTTTCTAAGTAGCACTAGAGGATTACTCTATTGCCTACACATATATTTCAGGTTTTCGACTTTCGGTAGCTTCACACAGCCCCCTTGTTTATTTTAAATTTTGGACTTCACCGTTCGACGTGAGACTCATCATTTGTTTAATGAAGAGACTCGGTTACTAGGATCTATCACTTTTTTTGACTGTAAAAATGTATTTCATCGTTTTACGTGAAACTCCTCACTTGTTCAGTGGGGAGACCCGGTTACTACGATCCATATTCCACTTATTCATTTTTCCCTTTTTTTTACAAGGAGGTAGGTAACTTTTTCCTCACGATTACCCTTCATGTTCGTGTAAGAATTTGAGCATCAATAAAGTGTTAGAAAGAATTTCCAAAATCCCTATGGTTGGAAGCCATTAAACACATTATGTGCAAGGTGTAGGAGTTTTATTTTGGGTGCATTCTGTGAGTTACGCTAGAGACATAGATATGACTCTTCCCCTTAATGTATGCACTCACCAAATTTGGTTTCTCCCCTTTGGTATATGACATGATGCACACCTGTCCAGAATCAGGGCAACATTATCTATTCAAGGAGATATGGCCTTAGAAAATTCAAAAGAAGTGTATTAAACAATATTACAATCAATCATGCGAGTAGAATGAGCAAACACCCAAAATCAAAATCATGTAAGAGTTTTTTTTAATTTAAACTGTTTATTAAGTATGCAGTATATATGAAGTTTTATTCATATTTACAAAGTACGCAACCTATCGATTATCTATTTGCAAGTTCCATGTTTTCACCTTATGTTGGAGAATTATTATTTTCTATTTTTATTTAATGGTTTGATAAAAATATCTGCAAGTTGATTATTTGTAAGTATAGGATTAATACCGAAGCAACGAAGGTAGGGCTTTATGTATTGACTTAGACGGAAGGTCTGAGCCAAAGGAGTGGGGTGAATCCCGGTAGGACTGGAGGTTGGCGTTACCCAAGGGGAGTCATTTTGTTCATTGACCTAGATGGGAGGTCTAGGCCAAAGGCAGGATAGTCGTCGGCTTAGACGAAAGGTCTTGCCGGCAAGGGTAGGATGCCTGTCGACTTTGACAGAATGTCATGACTCTGAGGTCAGAATATGTGTCGGCTTCAACGGAATGTCGTGACGCCGAACTACTTGGCTTAGACGGAAGGTCTTGACGCCAAGGGTAGAACGATTGTCTGCTTTGACAGAAAATCATGACGCCGAGACCAAAGGCGTCATTTTGTTCATCGAGTTGGATGGATGGTCTACGCCAAAGGTAGGATAGTTGTCGGCTTAGATGAAATGTCGTGACGCCGAGACAAAAGGGATCATTTTGTTCATTGGCCTGGACGGATGGTCCTAGTCAAAGGTAGGATAGTTGTCGGCTTAGATGAAATGTCATGACGCCGAGCTATTTGGCTTAGATGGCAAGTCCTGACGCCAAGGGATAAATATATGTCGACTTTGACGGAGTGTTGTGTCGCCAAACTACTTGGCTTAGATGGAAAGTCTTGACGTCAAGGGTAGAATATATGTCGGCTTCGACGGAATGTCGTGACATCGTGCTACTTGACTTAGACGGAAGGTCTTGACGCCAAGGGCAGAATATATGTCGACTTTGACGGACTATCATGATGCCGAGCTACTTGGCTTAGACGGAAAGTCTAGACGCCAAAGGTAGAATAGTTGTCAACTTCGACGAACTATCATGACGTCGAACTACTTGGCTTAGATGGAAAGTCATGACGCCAAGGGTAGAATGGTTGTTGACTCCGACAGAATGTCGAGGTCAACCTACTTGGCAAAGATAGGAGGTGAAGGCGAAGGGAAGACTAAATGTTGACTCGACGGAATGTCGAGGCCAACCTATAGATTATGGAAAATCCACTAAGGAAATAAGAATAATAAAGCTATGAATGATGGGAGAAAGAAAAAAGAAAAACAAAAGAATGGGAAAGAGAGAGAAATAGGGGGCATGCGTGGATGCTATATGGAGTGTGATCGCCAGAGACACGCGGGCCTCAAATGGATATAACAACAATAACAAGGAGGGATCGCGAATAAATACCTTAAAAGCGGGGGAGATTGTAAGTGCATCTTCTCTTCCAATCGGCCGGCCGATGAAGAGAGTCTCTCTTGTCTTGATTACCCTTGCAAAGAAAACAAAGAAAACACTAATGAAGATGTGGATTAGAAACCAAGGTGAGTGTAACATCAAATTCTTATGAATATCAACAATGAAACCATGTGTAAGAACACACCTTGTTGGTGTTGGCTTTAAACTCCTATGCAAAAGGGTGGATAAAAATGATGAATGAAAATAGGAGGGTGCAAGTGTTGCACAAAGGGAGATCTCAACGTGGTTGAGATGGAAATAATAAATAGAAAAGAGAGGATATGATGCATGCAATGCAAATTAACTAAAGAGATAATAAGAGAAAGGGTGATGATAAGCTTAATGGTTTTTCTCCATGGCCTTAGATCTTCAATAGGGAAGAAGCCTCCAAAGGATGTAGCTTTGGCATGGGGAGACTTCCTCCTTGAGCCTTCAAACCTGCAGCACCTCCCCTTAGTTGATTGTTGATGCCTCCAACATGAGGGAGAGAGGGGTCCTATTTATAGAGCTAAAATTTAAATTTAACCCAAGAAAAATTAGGAAATCATGTTTAAGTTAGATTTGGAAGAGGAAATTGATTGGCCATGTGTCCCCTTAGCCTTAAAAACCTTTAGGACCCTTTCCCAATTGGAAAAGGGGCTCAAAACGGAGAAACAAGGAGGGTTTGTTTGGTTTCGGAATTCTGGAAGAATTGGCGACCACTCAGTGGTCGCTATTTAAAAGTACGACTGACCCAAGCGTCGCCAATTCTGAGGCATTTCAAGATGGATTAGGACTTTCCAAAATTTGAAAAGAATTGGCGCCCATGAGGCGATCGCCAATTGGGAATTAACACGAATTTTGGTCGGAGTTAAAAGCTCAAAGTAAGGCAAGGAAATTGGTGACTTGTTGGACGGGCGCCCATTTATGAATTAGCGACCTACCGAACAGTCGCGGAATCGAAAATAATCCAAATTCGGCTCAAAATGTGAAGAAAAGAAATGGCAACCTTCCAAACAGTCGCTATTTAAAGAATTGACGACTTTCTAGAGTGTCACCAATTTAAAATCCCATAAAAATTAGAAAAAAAAAATTGGCGCCCTTCCGGAGTGTCACCAATTAAAGATCTTCAAAAATCTCATAAAATCAAGGAAAAAAGAATTGGCGCCCTTCCGGACTGTCACCAATTAAAGAATTAGCGCCCTCCAGGTCGCCACCAATTAAAAATCTCATAAAATCAGGGAAAAAAGAATTGGTGCCCTTCCGGAATGTCACCAATTAAAGAATTGGCGCCCTCCAAGTCGCCACCAATTAAAAAAGGCCCCGAAAAATTAGAGAAAACTCTCAAAAAAAATCTAGAAAAATCTAGAAAAATAAGAAATATATATGGGAAACCCGAGAAAGCTGAAAAATCAAGAAAAAAATGAGAAAAATCACTTAAATGAATCGATTTGAGAGTCAAATTGGGGCATCGCAATGTGATAGGAGATGTGCTCAAAATGATGTCAATTTTGGCGTGTCTACAGCTGTCCCGCCTTGGCGTCTGCTTTGTAAGGGAACGAGACGGAGTGGAATGGAATGAAATAAAGTGGAATGAAGTGGGAGCGAACTGAAAAGTGGACGCCAAGGCGTGATGAGACACCCGATCAATATCACCTGACAAGAATTGGGCCATGTTGGAGCGGATGGACACTAAGATCTAGAGGGGGGGTAAATAGATCTACCCCAATACGAATCTATAGCAGAAATAAACCAATGCAGAAATAAAGAGACACTGCTATAAATCTATCAAATGTTGTAAACACATGATTAACAGATTATCAAACAATTAAGTAATTAGTGTGCAGGGGATTTCAGCAAGTATTATTTGAGCAACATTATAATGTCAACGATCAAGTACCAGGCAGAGGTATGATCTATGACCCCTCTACGCAAGACAAGGCATTCCAGATTGACGTAGTCAAACTTTCCTACACTACCTTTCATATACTTGATTATCGAAGATCTTTACAGTTCGCTCAAATAGGCATAAGATTGAAATCAAAGACACACTAATTATGAAGATAGTTATGATAGATCTACTAGCAATTTACAATAATAGCAGATATAAAGAAGTCATTGAGATCAGAAGAATATATGTGCGAATGGATTCACAAATAGATTAACAGTAGCAGATGAGTTGAATTCTATGATATCAAATAGCGATCCTCATCATTCATTTATTAGCAAAGTCGATCAAATAAGCAAACACACAGAACGCAAAGGAATTTTAGGTGGTTCAGTTTTCACCTACATCCACCCCACACTCAGACTGGGTATGGCTTACTGCTGATTCACAGCTTCAATCTGTTGATCCACAGCTTCGGGGATTAGATCCCTACAGACCGCTGATCCACAGCTTTGGGGAATTAATCCCAGACCGCTGAGCCTCACAGCTTGCTACCGTTGAGCCTTACAGCTTTGCTGTTCGAGGATTCAACCTCGTCCGCTGATACACAGCTTATAAGAGGAATTAGAAATCAAAAAGAAAGAGACAATCAAGAAGACAATATAGCTCTTGAGGAGCAGATTGACTCTGGATTTGATCCAGGAGTCAATTACAGAAATCACTTCTCACAGACTTTCCACTCACTCAGATCAACTACCCAACTTACGGCACTCTATTTTGCTTGACCTTCATTGCATGCTCTTCTTCTCTCTCTACCTTCTACTCTCAGCTTTCAGCGCTCAGCTCTTTTCTGCTTCGAATCTTCTCTCTGCTTCAATGCTCCTTATTGATTTCAATCTGAGAGATCTGGCCCCTTTTTATATAGCCTCGCGGGCAGAGGGCACGTGGGAAACACGTTTCCCGCCTAGAAATTTTGAATGAAGTGCGCTGCTGGGACTCCACGTGTCAGATGCCGAAGATGTGCAGTCCACGTGGTTAAATTTTCACTAGAGATGCCTTGGATCACGTGCCCAATCATAAGCTCAGCGGAATCTTGGACCACGTGCTTCACTTAACACTCACGAGCAGGAGATGAACTTTGCCCTTATGCTGACCAGGAGTTCGATCCTGGTTGCCTATGCCTTTTTCATAATTAAGTCCCTGTCAGCAAAATAGAAGGAATTTCATCAAACACCTTATATTCATTTGACAGAACGTCTGAATAGTGTTGAATGCAGTAAGATAGCCAAACGTATAGTGTGCACAAATGTAGAGATGATCAGACCTTATATGTACATGGGCTTTGACACGCCCAACACATGTGCACTGACCTAGACTATGCATGTACACAGACTTGATCATGCACATGCATAGAGTGCACAGACCTCATGTGCTATAGCTAGCATATATGTACCGATTTGAGTATGCTAGTTCGAATGAGCACTGACCTTGATGTGGAGTATGAGAAACATGCACCGACCTTGGACAAGCACAGACTAGAGAGTGCACAAACCTTTTAAGCGATCAATGCTAATGTGCACCGACCTTAGTGTATGCAAATGACAATGTGCGCCGATTTGGTTTGACATTATACATAAATGTGCACAGACCTTGTTAAGCTATATGCAAAACATGCACAGACTTGGAGTATGCAATTAAGACAATGTGCACTGACCTTTGTTATGCATATGCTCGGACCAAAAATGTGCTCAGACTAAAACATGCTCAGACCTATATATGTGCTCGGACTAAAACATGCTCAGACCTAGTAGCAAGACATGCACCGACTTTATATGCATTGAGCTAATATGTGCACCGACTTCATATGGCATGAAGCAAAGAGTGCATTGACCTTATATGATGGATGCAAAAATGTGCAAAGACCTTAGAGTAACTAAGGCATGATGTGCATCGACCTTAGTAAGGCTAAGGTGCGATGTGCATAGACCTTAGTAAGACTAAGGCAAAATGTGCATCGACCTTAGTTACTGTAGAGCCAGACTAGCATCAACCTTGGATGCTCGAGATCACAACTAGTGTCAACCTTAGTTTCTTGGAGGCACAACTAGCATCGACCTTGGATGCTCGAGATCACAACTAGCATTGACCTTAGTTGCTTGGAAGCACAACTAGCATCGACCTTGGGTGCTATGTACAGTAATGGGCATCGACCTTCATGGCTATGAATAGTGATGTGAATCGACCTTATATGCACTATTTGATTGTGCAGTTACCTATATGCACCAGAAAAATTATTCTGACTTATTAAAGGACAATGTTGCCAAGGTCAACATATGGTCAAACCATGGTCAAATTTACTATTGCTAATCATCAGAACTGGTTAATAGAATGTATTGTTGCCAATCATCAAAACTAAAAAAGAGATTAAGTACAGAGAGTAAAATCAAAGGAGACATAAACGATAAGACACACATTATCCCACACAATCTCCCCACAACATTCTCCCCCTTTTTGATGATGACAACAAATTAACCTTTGAAATCCATTTTGATGGCAACCAATACAAACTTTATTAAGATTCAGAAATATGCAATCTATGCAAAGTGCAAGGCCAACATGCAATGCAAAGCTATCTCTTCCCATCAAAGGTGCCCCATCAAAGTTATCTCTCCCCCTTTGCCATTAGCAAAAAGAATTGTAAACTGGTATCGAGCGTAAAGTGTAGAAATTGTCTGATTGACAAACTGTCTGGTTGTTCATTGACTAAGCAAACCTAGCACAGAATCTTCTAGTATAAGAGTTCAGATAATGTTTTCTAGAAATTATGTGATTTAAAAATTATGAAAGTTAGAGACTGTCCACTCTACTCTATTGAAAAGTAATCTGTGTTAACTCTTAATAGTAATGAACCAAAAGGACATGAGGCATGTCAGATTTTGTCTTGCTTCATCTTAGTTATCTAAACATCAATGTATCTATCAGGAGTAACCAGATTCTATATTGAGATTCAACAAAAGGCACAATTCTGATGTAATCTTTAGAGAAGGCAGAAACAGTTTATCTTTTCTTTTGTTTTCTATTTTAGAGCAGTCAAGTATAAACCTTGCCTTTTTACATAAGAGCACATGTTTATCAGACGCCAGTGTCCCTAGTTACTCAGCAGGGTTTATTATTCTATTTTAGATATAGTTTTCACCTTTTTGTGTAAGGGTACACGTTTATCAGACGCCAGTACCCCTAGTTACTCAGTGAGACTATCCTTCTAATAATTTTCTGAACAGAGATATCTTGAAACACTTCATGACATGAGTCTTTCTCCATTTCATTGATGAAGTACCCAGTTTCTCAATGCATTCAATCATTACTCTGCCTTCATACAAAATACTTTAGAGTTGCTTATTAGATTTTTAGAATGTGTTGTTTAAAAACAATACAAACTTCTATATTTTCTTAACCAAATCAACCTGAGTTTAGATAATTTCAGATTCTGAAAGACTCCATTAGACATGATATGTACAAATTGGTTAAGAAATATTAAAAGTATTCGTCAAATTATTTCCATGAGCATAACATTGTTTTAAGTCATTCTTGATCCCTCGCATTCTTAAGCGAAGCGTTCATTCATTGAATTATTGTTATCATGAACTTATTGAACTTGTTATATTACTGGCCATATTTTATTGCTTGAAATGTGGAAGTAGCTTGATTTATACTTGAAGATGCGATCGGGCACTGATTGTGTTCAAGGGCTCTATGCTAGTCCCCTTGGCTAATTGTCGGAAACATATTGTAAACCATGGGGATATGATGCTACTGGCGTCGCATTGCGCTGGGAGTACTTTCTCTATAAATAAGTAAAAAATCAACGGCACGACATATACACATACATGACTTTCTTGCTTGTTACATGATATTCCATAGAAATTCACCAAATACTTGCTCATAAGCAAAAGATGTTGGTGTGATGATTACGTGGTTTGCTAGTACATTCTTGATACATTCTTGATCATGAAAGGCCATATCATGTTCTTGTTACATTCTTACTAATTCATACTTGCTCAATCTATCTTATATGATCGTATTGTTACCTTGGTTATTTACATGTGAATTATCGCATTCGCATGATTTCACTTTATTTTCTTTAGACCTAAAATGTTAAATCACTTTAATAGTGCCTTCATGTTGATGCGAAGATACCTACTAGGCAAGTGTGATCATTACCTATTTCCAATCTTTTCAGGAGATGGAAGTGATTCGGATTCGAGTTATTCAAGTAGCGGATCCGAGAGCGAATGAGAGTCATATCAAAAATGAGAGTGAAGACTTAGGAAAGTCAATCTTGTTTAGATCGAGTCTTTGTAAATTTCCTTTTTTCTTGAGTCTGATGGATTGAAGAAGGTTGAAAAGTTATTGTATTTGAATATTTTGATTTGATTACTAATGAAATAAAGTTGGAGTTTGAGTAAATTATTGTGCAATTGCATTTTGTAATGTGTGGTTGTCTTATGCTCAGATCATTCTTGCTTGCAAGAGGCTTACCATGTCGGCTGTTCACGTTTCTCGAGCTAATCTTCCGCTATAATAAAAGCTCGGTGCGTGACAGGCCGTGTGGGTGAAACGCAGAAAAGCCAGAGATAAATCACCGTAAATTTCACATGGTCCCGAATCTGACCGTTCAATACATACACGGCCTAGCGATAGACCGTGCACTTGCTGGGCGGTTGAAATTGATAAATTAGTATAAATGAGCCCATTTAACCTAGAAACCAACTGAGATCAAGGCCCTATAAGCCCGAATTCGAGAACATACCTAGCCAGGGAGAGAGATACCCATAGAATAAGCCCAAAGACGAGCCTGAAAATGGCCCAATGAATAATGGACAACTCGATGCATCAACAAATGGTGATAAGAGGAAAGACCCAACTCATAGGCAAAAAATAGGTGTCAACACTGTCGCCTTGGTCCATAGCGTCGACAGCCGATGGGTATCATCGTCGACGGCTTGCGCTATCCCCCCCCCCCCCCCCCCGCGGCCGGTCCCACAGAGATCATCATGGCCTCCTTTCCGTTGGGCCGATTGTCGATTGGCGGGGGTGTCTTCTGTCGCCTCTCGGCGGCTTTGGCGAGGAATTTGTCGAGGAGTCCTCGGTGGATGAGGTCCTCGATGGCATCCCTCAAGTTGATGCAGTCGACGGTGTCGTGGCCGTGGCCGCGATGGTAATGGCAGAACTTCTTCTTGCTCCTCGTGCTCGAATCTGACTTCATCCGAGGAGGCCACTTGAGGAAGGGCTCCTCGCAGATCTCCATCAGGATCTGGTCAAGTGGAGCTGTCAGGGGCGTGTAGTGGTGATAAGCGCCCCTTTCCTTCTCGGAACGGTCGCGGCGGTCCCCGTCGCGTCCCTCTCATTTGTTATGGCCCTCTCGTGGCGGGTCAGCGTACCTCTTACGATCAGACCGATCGGACCCGGCCGCGCGGCCTAGGGCCGCAGTGTTCTCCTCGCAGCGCGCATGCTTCTGCGCTAGCGCGAGAAGGTCGGGGAGTGTCGTCGGGGCTTCAACCCCGAGGGCGCGCCGGAGGATGTGGTCTCGCATCCCCTGGCTGAGTGTCGTGGTTTCTATGCCGACGTTGAGGTGGGGGATGCAGAGTGCCTCCGAGCGGAAGCTGGAGATGAAGTCCCACAGCGTCTCTTCTTTCCCCTGCCTGAGGGCGAGCAGGGTCACCGCAGACTTGGCCACCTTTCGGCAGCCGATAAAGTTATCCTTGAATAGCTTCTTGAGCTGCTGGAAGGAGGAGATGGTCACGGCCGGTAGGGACTCGAACCAGGCCCGGGCATTCTCTCGGAGGGTCGCCACGAATGCCAGGCACTTCACAGTGTCTGAGGTTTGATGAAACACCAAATGGGACTCAAATCTGTGCATGTGGTCGGCCGGGTCGGTAGTGCCGTCGTAGGAGGTGAATGACGGCATTTGGAGCTTTGGCGGGATGGGGACCTTCATGATTTCCCTGTAGAAGGGAGCATGAAAGTCCATGTCGTTGTCGATCAGGCCGCGATTCTTAGCGGCCACGAGGACATCGTCTTGGTATCGGGCTTTGTCCTCGATCTCGTTGAAGCGCTGGAGCCGGCGATCCATCTCCGGGTTGGAATGCAGTGGGTTGCGTACCCTTGGTGCGGGCTGGCTGCGCGATCATCGGGTCCTGGCGACCGAGGCGTAGGACGCCTTGCGTACTTGGCGGGGGTTCTCCCCGATGTGTCCCCTCTCGTCCTCCCGTCGTTCGGGTAGGGCGCGTTGGGGTTCGATCCCTCGGAGCTCTTGGCAGAACCCTGTCAGGGCTCGAATTTACTAGCGGATTTCATCTAGGTCACCTGGGGTGACCTCTCGTCGGGGATGAGCGGAGGAAGCTTCCTGCGATCCCCAACGGGAGTCGGGTCCCTAGTGGGAGCTGCGTCCCCGGTTGCTGGCGTTGCGGAGGCTTCCACGGGGTGCCATAGCTTTCTGCTCGAGATTCTCACAGACGGCGCCAAGAAGTGTAGAGGATGGAAAATGGTTCCTATGCCACATACCACATTCTCTATTTATTTATTGGAGAAGTCGTCTCGCGCCCGTGGAAGCCTACAAACACCAGAAGCCAGAAAGGCGTCAGAAGGAGTCCCGAATGTTATCCCAGGGGACAACCCTCCGATGCTTAAGTCAACAATGATTTAATGAAGAACAGAGAAGAGCGAGTTGAGAGAGAGAGAAGGAAATCGTAGTCGAAGGCTAAAGTGTCGTGTAGATCCTCGGAGCGAGTGCTTGCCGCTCCTAGTGCTCACTCGGAGAGTGCTCGCTGGGTGGTAAGGTCACCGGAGGAGAGTTTCTCTTTCAACGTTGGTCGTGACTGCTTCCTTCTTGTTATCCCGTAGGATCAGTTGCTCTACTCTCTTGCATAGCAGTGTGGGGGTTTAGTAGAAGAATCTACCATGTCTATCTTCTCTGTCGTTCTTCCCTTTATAGGGGTTGTCCTGGAGCGAGGAGCCTCATCCCTTGATAGGGAAGGGTGTTCGTAGTAGAGTAACCTTCTCCGCTATAGCGGCGGAAGTTTCCCATTGCGGGGCGATTACCCCGGCGTTGGCTGGTCCAGGGCGAGTCTTACGGCGCTCGTGGGGCATGCTCGCCAGTTATGGGGTCAAGGCCGACGTCACGGGAGAAACGGTCGGTCGTCGAAGAGTCCTCCAGCGATAACTGCACTTGGGCCATAACACTTATGCCTTGTAGAATCCGATGCTCCTTTGGGCTGGGCCTCCCCTTGGTGGGCCACATCCGCATGCCCGCCTCTTGTGAGCGCTCCCTTGAGAGCTACTTGTCGTGGGCCTGTCACTATTGGACCGTTCTTGGGCCAAACCAGGTTTACCCTCCTCAAATATATATATTTCAGACGGATTTGTCTGAAAATCCGTCTGAAGTTTCAGACGGAAGATTTACTGTCCCAAATTTCATATGTATCATAAAAACTAAAAATATATATTTCAGACGGATTCGTCTGAAAATCCTCGCTTGATTTTAAAGTTTTCTTAAACACTTACAAGTAAGTGGTTAAGAAAATACTCAAAATCAATAAGGGTATATCAGATAAGAGTGAGGAGACGCAACCAAAATTCTCAACAAACCATACAAACACATATAGTAAATGACTACTTAAGTGCGATCAAACATTCACAGACTGTCCAAACGGGATAATTCAAGACTTTGAGGTAGATATATACATTCTCGTAAAAAAATGAGAACATACACATCAATCCCAAAGTCTTGAACGGGAAGGTTCATTGACACGGGTTTAACACGCTCTCGTGAGGTGCGTGTAATGTTAGGTCACACCCACGCACCTCAGCTCACAGGGAATACCCCATGTATTTATATAAGTTAAAATTAAATAACATCTCACTTATCATTAAGCATACATCAAATTAAATAACATCATATTTACAAAAATATTCAAATGAATAACATCAAAGTTAAATAATCCACATTTTTGAGTCAGATCAACATCAAATTTATGTTAAAATCAGATTTAAAAACGCATTTATATGCAATTAAAATCCACAAAGTTTGAAATCACAAGCAAATTTTTTGGGGTATTTACCTTTTGCTATAAGTTGACTGTTACAAATTTTGGGGTATTTACCTTTTTGGGGTATTTACCTTTTGCTATCAAAGTACGCTATTGTTTACCAATGCCCTTAAAGACAGAACAAGACAGTATCTGAATGATCCGGTCAGATTTCTTGGCTTTTCTAAGTAAATGTAACAATGTTAATAACAAGATGTAATTTTTTAATTTGGACATAACTCCTCCAAATACTAGAACCAACAGAAATTTGTAGCCCATCCTTGAGCCTGAATGTGTCGATTTGGATTTTATGTGCGACTGCTAGGAAAAGAGGCTATGTTCACAACCTTCCAATTGATGACAGGTTCCCACTTCTTCTAATTTTATGTCCAGATATATACAAGTCCCAAAGGTACAGTTAAACAAAAAGAAAAGTACAAAGTCTTGGGGCATACCCCGACTGGCAGAAGCTAGACGAAAATTGAAGTCGTAACTTCTATACAAGAGCGCCTCTGCCAGGGCCAAATTACAGTCACCCGCCTCAGTCATGCCATGGTCGCCTCGCGACTAGCTGCTGCACAGACACCTCTGAGGCCTCCCTTAACATGCTCTCCTGTCACTCACACCTACGCCCTACACCACGCTGAGCCGCCTGCCGACGCCTCCTCCTATTCCGTCGGCGAACGGATAGGGGAAGAGGATGCGACTGGCTCCTCCTGAACCATCTGAGGGAGACCCTGCTAGAATTGCAACGCCCGACCATGCTCTTGGGCGCACAGCAGCTCTACCTCCAAAATTGCCGCCGTCTGGAACGCTACCTCCACATCGGTGACCCCGAACGCCATGAGGGTCCGACGAATCTCTGGCATCAGTCCAGCAATCAACTGTTGAGTCAAAAATTGTGGATCCGCCATGGCCGGTGGTGCATAACGGCTCAAATCCCTAAACCTTGCCCAATACAGGGCAACTGGCAGCGCTCCCTGAGCCAATGTCAGAAATTGGGTGGACAAATCGAAAATATCCGCTGCTCTCGGTGCACCGGGGACCGCATCTACAGGAGGGGGTAGTGCTCCACACTGCACGTCCAGGGCCCCTGTGGCCAGCTCTGCCTGGGACCGCACCTCTCCCCTTTGTGCCATCGCGGATCCTAGCAGCCCGCTTTCTGTTTGACAAAAAATAGGAATGGAAAATTTTAGTGTTTTTATCCCCCTCCTTTAACCATTTAATTTAGGGTTTTTGGCACCAAAAAATTTTCTCCTGCAGGTGAATTTTATCAAGCATGTTCTTCACCAAGTTCAAAGTATTCGAATTGGTCGGCGAGGGATTAGGATAAAACGTGATCTAAGCATCAAGAAAGGAATCCTCCACCTACTGAATGTTAGCAAATAAATCACCAAAATTAGATTTGTTCCAATCCTTTAGCATGGCTTTCATATGTTTTAGTTTTATGGCCAATTAACGCAGGAGGCTAGCTACACATAACCGTGCACTCTTGGAATAGAATATGAGTACCACTTGAACATAAATGGGTCCCACGTCCATATACCCGGCCCCCAATTAATAAAAATTCTCACTTGAGTAGACTTTGAAAGCTTTCAAATCCCCTCACCTAGCCAATTTTGGACTATGGACCACGTTGTGATAGATGCTAATTTTGGGCTTCCTAACGCATTGTAATGCTAATTTTCCTTTTTTGAAATGTAGATAATTTTCACTTGTAAAGAACACATTCTTGAGAGCTCCTATCCCACAGTACAGTTTGCTCTATTCTGTATTAATTAGCCTTTATCTACACAAAGTGGAATGCATGGATTAGGTTCCCCAATGTATCGGATCTGGGTCATATTGTCTGATCCTAGCTCTTTCAATCTGGTAGGTGGGTCACAAACAAGAAAAAAAACAAAAAACCCTAATGTGAGCCAAGCCCCAGCCAGTATAAAGCTATGTACAGAAATGTTTCGAACAAGATTTGGATATCTACAGAGATATAGGGTGTGGATCAAATTATTTCTTAATCTCTACTTCGGTCCAATTATACTGTAGATGATAAGTGTCCATTTTCTATAGTAATTCATTGCATGTACACTATTTTATGTGCATATAATTAGGTAATTATACATATTTCATAGTTAACCTCAACTCCGCATTTAAATTAGAGCTTTCACGTAAATTGATTAATTTGATGATATTATTTGATAAATTAAAGTTGAGGGTCATGGGCATTAATTCTTCATTTGCATAACTATGAGCATTTGAGATTTATGTGCACATTATGGTAATTTTTATGGACTAGATTTTAATTATGTGTGTGCATGACACCGAAGGTAATTGCAAAAGAAGACGGGGGCAAAACTGTCATCGCCACTTTGACCAAGTCAAATAAAGAATTCAAAATATTTTAGTTGGAGGGGAAAAAGTTCAAAATTTTGAATTCAAAGTTTGAAAAGGATGAATTCAAAGTTTAAGTTTGAAAAGGAGGAAAATGACATTCAAAGTTTGAAATAAAGGAGAGACATGATGAGCCTTGGGAAATGGGGTGCCTAAAGTCCAAGAAAGGGGGTGCCCACCTACTTTTTCTCTTCCCCATGTATCATATTCCACTTGAATCTCAGCCATCCATCTCCTTTTGATACAATCTCCACCCCCTATCTACCCAACTTTCCCTATAAATAGCCCATGACAAGGAGGAGAAAGGGAGTTCTTCTTTTGGCAATTTTTCTCTCCCTCTCCCTCTCACATCTTCTTAGGTCGCCGAGTTCGCCCTCTTCCGTCCTTCTTCTCCTCTTACTATCTTCATGAAAGTTCTTTATTTTTACGTCCTCTACAACTTTTTCTTCTGCATCATCTTCAAATTCCTCCTAATTTTCAAGGTATTTTATATTTTTCACTGTGCTATCATGTTCATCTCCGAATCAGTGTTTCTCTCTGTTCTTCCCCTTATTTCGCCCCCTTCTAGTCATTTTCCTCTCTTACTATCTTCATAAAAGTTTTTTATTTTTAAGTGTTCTACAACTTCTTCTTCTACATCATCTTCCAATTCTTTCTGTTTTGAAAGTTATTTTTCGTTTTTCAACTTGATGTCCTGTGATTTCACTGTTCATCTGAGGTGCTAACTTCTGTTATTTCTCTATTTTGAATCTCTTCTACTCTTCTTTTCTATCTGAGTTCTTCATCAAAGTTCTTCCTCTCTCCCTCCTATTCAACTTCTTCTTCTTGGGCATCCCCTAATTCTTCTTGATTTTAAAGTTATTCACCCTCTAAAGGTGACTTCAACGATGAAGGTGACTTCCTCCCGACGTAGACGACATCTTCCGCAGGGTGGTTCGTGATCCAAGGCCAAGAGAGGATGGCGTTGTCATCATCATTGCTGCTACCATCTTCATATCTCAGACTCATTTTATTTTTCATGTTTTAGTTTTATTTTACTTCATTGTAATCTCATCACATCCTTGTTGTAAGCTTATCTTGCACTTCATGTACTCTTTATTTTAAGTTAATAAAAAGAGTTATTCCTTTGATCTAGTGCTTGATCTTCTTCCCTCTCTACATCCTTCTTCTATCTCTTCTCTTCACTTCATGTAATTATTTTCTATAGCATAGGCGCATAGTCATAAGTGTTTTTAATTAAGTGTTTGGTTTGTTCATCACTTCACAATTTTCTTTAAGCAAAATAAAATCACAAGTGTTTTCTAAAGGACTCCAAGATTTTTAACTCTAAAAATCTCTTCTTCCCTGTGGATTCGACCCGTACTTGCTATAGTACTACGTTCTCTTTTGATCATTTTGTGCGAGTTCGGTTTTAAGATTGTTATACGCGTGTTTTAAACGACGAACTTTCGCGTTATCAATTTTTGACGTCGTTGCCGGGGAGGAATGATGATTTTTGGTTTAAGAACTTTGTTTTCCTTGTGTTTATAAGTGTACTAATATCTCTTTCTTTTTCTTATTTCTACAAGTGAAAAAAAAAGAACGAGGGAACGTACTTCAAGAATTGAAGTTAAAAAATTAAAAAAAGAAGAAAGAAAAAAAAAGAGCAGTTAAGAGGTAAGCTCTCCTCCCTTTCCTTAATCTTTTTGTCATTTCATTTCAAAAAAAAAAAAAGAACAAGGGATTGCGCATCAAGTAAGTCTTCAAACTTATTCCTCTCATTTTGTGTCATTTCCTTAATGTTCTTGCATATTGTGGTTAGGTAGGTTCACAAAAAAAAACTCTTCACTTGAACTCGATAAAAATCTTCATTCCAAGAGTAGAAATCACACTTCCATATTTTAGGTCATGCATCATTTAGGATAGTATTTATTTTCTTCTTGTTGCTTAATTGTTGTTAATTACATTGTTGAAGATTGCGGGAGGCAAGGTGAGTACTCTAACTTTTCTAATAGCATGCTCATGCACTTCCATGCTTGCATAGAACCCCTTGTTTGAACTTGCTTTATTGTATATCATTTCAAAGTATCTTAAGGGCAACACCCATAAGCAAGATAAGGTGGAGATTTCATCACCCTTCCTTAGCCCACAAACTATAATTCCCTTGCATCTTTGCATCACCTAGACCTTAAATAAAATTCAGTAGACGTTGGCCCTAGGTTCACATTATGGTTCTTGTGTTATTTGAGCTTACCCTCTTATGAAAATTGGTGCCTAAGACAAGACGGTCGGACGGCAAACGCCTTAAGCGGGCTAGTGGTTTGACATAATTAGGTCCCTACGAAAGTAGGGGGAACCTCCCACTACCCCACCCCTTACCTGGCCAGTGGAAATATTGAGGGTAAACTTAAGTTTCACTTTAGCCATTTTGTGAAATCTAATTTATAGGTCTAGGTCACAGCTAGGTCATTAGGTAATTTGTGTGACAACTTGTTTGTGTTTGCATACAAAAAAAAATTAAAATAAAATAAAAAATAAAAAAATTCTCCTCTTATCTCTCTTCGTCCTTATTTGAGTCAAAATAAAAAAGAATAAAAAAATAAAAAAATTATCATAAAATAATTCTCTCATCTCTCATCTTTAACCTTGGTTTATGTAACGGAGAAGATCTCAACACCTTGACTTAGTTGAGCTCATTAGTGAGATTGAGCGATTCATTTTTAATTCGGCTCAAAATCAAACCCAACCTATGGCTGAACAACACCAATTAGGGGTGCCCAAACAGATGAAGGAATATTTCATTCCTTCGAATTATCAGCCATCCACTTGTATCCAACTGCCTAATGTTCCTGCTTTGCACTATGAGATCAAATCTAGCACCATTCAGATGCTCCCATCCTTTTATGGGAAGACCAATGAAGATCCCTATAAACATATGGATGAATTTCTAGAAATTTGTTCCACTGCGAAAATTCAAAATTTCACAGATGATGCTCTCCGCCTGACCTTATTCTCTTTCCCACTTAAGGACAAAGCTAAATACTGACTAGGGACCTTAGGGAAACCTAGTGGCACATGGGCAGATATGCAGTATGAGTTCCTTAAGAAGTTTTACCCCATCGGTAGAACCAACACCATGAGACGTGCAATCACAGGATTCGCGCAACTCCCAAATGAACACATACATGAATCATGGGAGAGATTAAAGGAACTCCTCAAAAAATACCCACATCATGGGCTCTCCAAATGGCAAATAGTGCAAGCTTTCTATGAGGGCCTAGATGATCAAGTTAGGCAGATTGTTGATGCATCATGTGGTGGAGCCTTTATGAGCAAGAGTGAGGATGAGGCCTATGCCTTATTTGAAATGTTGAGCGAGAATTCAATCAACCACGCTTCCTTATCCTCATATGAGAGAACCATTGGGCCATCTAAAAGGGTCGGGATGTATCGTGTGGAACCTGACGCTAGAGTGGATATGAATTTCATCCATCAAAAATTGGACAAGGTGGATATCATGACCCAAAAGTTAGAACAAGTTGATATGTTGGCCCACAAGTTAGACCAGCTCCTGGACCAAAACAAACAAGAAACCACCATCTTACCTACGTCCAACCAATACTCGGACCCAACACACCATGAGGTGTGTGCTTTATGTGCTAGTCTGGACCATCATGTGTCCGATTGCCCAACAGCAGCTCAGTTACCACCTTTTATATAGGAGTAAGTCCAAGCAGCCCAGGGGTTCTCTAAGCCTAACTATGACCCATTTTCTAACACCTATAATCCGGGCTTAAGGAATCATCCCAATTTCAATTGGAGAAATCAACAATCTCCCAATCATCCCACCATCCCCTCTGCGTCTCAAACTCACAAACCACCCATCCAACACCAATTTCAAGCACAGTCACCATTTCATGGAAATGCTCATGGTCGGGGACCGCAAGCCCAACAACCACTTCCTCGATTTAACCAGGGTCAGGTCCCATACCAATCTCCTCAGCCTAATTACGGGCAATCTTCCAATTCCCACCAAATCTATCAACCTCCTCCGCAACACCACCAAGACTCCCAAACTGATGATAGATTCCATCAATTACAACAACTAATTCTGGCCCAAAACCAATCTTTCCAACAAACCATGCAAGCCCAAAATCAATCTTTCCAACAGACCTTCCATGCCCAACAACAAACTATTTTTAAGTTAGAAACCCAATTAGGCCAATTGGCTGAAGCCACCATGAGAAGGGAAATGGGCCAATTACCAAGTTAGCCTATTGCTAACCCCCGCAATCAACAACCTCCAGGCTTCCCTCTAAGAGCTCCCATTCTTCCTCAACCCAATCAGCCCAATCAACCTCAGCCGCCCCCACCTGTAGGTCCTCAGTTTGAGAATGCCAAAGCCATCTCTACCCTTAGGAGCGGAAAAATTCCTAATGATCCTTATCAAGCTAAGGATGTGGGTAGTAGTTCGGGCCAAGACGCCCACAAGGAGAGTAATAGTGAGGATGAGGAGCCTGTGATTGTGCAAGAGAAGAAAAAGGCAGAGGGTGGAGAGAAGAAGCTGGATAAAGGGAAGGCGAAAGTTGATGAAGGAACCCAAGAATATATGCCTAAGGTCCCTTTTCCCGATGCTCTAAAGCCGAAAGCTCACAAGAAACCACCGGTACAACAGGAAGAATTAGTGGAATTGTTTAAACAAGTGAATATCAATATTCCACTCTTGGATGCAATCAAGCATGTGCCGACATATGCAAAGTTTTTGAAAGAGCTTTGTACTCCAAAGAGGGAGTCAAGGGCGGTGACTCAAAAGATCCGCTTGTCTGAAGATGTGAGTGCTGTTTTGATGAATCATTTGTCAAAAAAATTGAAGGACCCCAGAGCCCCTTTAATCTCATGTGATATAGGTGGAGTCACTTTTGATCGAGTATTGTTAGATTTAGGTGCTAGAGTGAATCTTTTACCCACCTTTATCTATGAGCAGTTTGATCTAGGGGAGTTAAAACACACTTCAATCATCCTCCAATTGACGGATAGGTCGGTTAAAACACCAAGGGGTCTGTTGGAGGATGTCATTGTTAAAGTGCATGAATGTTATTTCTCGGTGGATTTTCTCATTCTTGATATGGTCTCGTCCCAGGATTTAAAGCACACACCTATTATTTTGGGACGTCCTTTTCTAGCAACTGCTAAGGCCAACATCAACTGTGCCACGGGAATGATGGATATATCATTTGGAGGCGAAAAAGTTTTTCTGAATATTTTTAAGGCTTCTCAGTATCCGGATCAAGGAGATGAATGCAATGTCATTAATATCTTTGAGGATGTGATTCCGGATAACATTGAGGACACCCTAGAAGAGGGTAGCATGCTTCAGGATTCTCCTCTCTCTTCTGCACCCTGGTCTAGGGTGGAGTCACTTCCTCCATTACAATCTGAACCTACTCTTCCATCTCTGGATCATCCACCTACTCTTGAATTGAAACCTCTGCCAGACTCCCTTAAATATACATATTTGGGACCTAACCACACTCTACCTGTCATCATTGCCTCCAATCTCACTTCTGCTCAGGAATCCCAACTCTTAACTATTCTTAAGGAGCATAGGGGGGCAATAGGTTGGTCGGTGGCGGATCTCAAGGGGATCAATCCGGATGTTTGTATGCACCATATCTATTTAGAGGACAATGCCAAACCGAGCAGGGAGATGCAACGCCGGTTGAATCCGAACATGAAAGAGGTGGTTAAGCAAGAGGTGGTGAAGTGGTTAGATGCCGGAATTATATATCCCATTTCTGATAGCAAGTGGGTCAATCCTACACAAGTTGTTCCAAAGAAATCCGGGCTGACCGTGATTCAAAATGAGAAGGGTGAAGAGGTGCCGATAAGACTATAAACGGGGTGGAGAGTCTGTATTGATTACAGAAAATTGAACTCAATGACAAAGAAAGATCATTTTCCTCTCCCGTTTGTAGATCATATTTTGAAAAAATTAGTTGGGCAAAGATATTTTTGCTTTTTGGATGGATACTCCGGGTATAGTCAGGTTGCTATCTACCCGGAAGATCAGGAAAAGACTATATTCACGTGTCCGTATGGCACGTTTGCATTTAGAAGAATGCCATTTGGGCTTTGTAATGCCCCTGTCACCTTTCAGCGGTGTATGATGGTAATCTTTTCTGAAATGGTGGGAGATTTTTTAAAAATTTTCATGGATGACTTCTCAGTTTTCGGTGACTCATTTGATTGCTGTTTGGAGAATTTGTAGAAGGTGCTGGCACAATGCATTAAATCCAACCTTGTGTTAAGCTGGGAGAAAAGTCACTTTATGGTAAGAGAAGGTATTGTGTTGGGCCATGTTATTTCTGAAAAGGGAATAGAGGTAGACAAGGCTAAGGTTGATCTGATTTTTAATCTTCCTCCCCCTTCGTCTGTCAAGCAAATCTGCTCTTTTCTTGATCATGCGAGTTTTTATAGAAGATTCATTCAGAACTTCTCTACCATTACTCGACCGCTCACTAAGCTCATAGCCAAGGACACTCCATTCCAGCTAGATGAGTCTTGTCTTAAGGCTTTTCACTCTCTTAAAGCGGCCCTCACTCAAGCCCCAATCCTACAGTCTCCTGATTGGTCGCTCCCATTTGAAATCATGTGCGATGCATCTGACTATGTCATAGGAGCTGTCTTAGGCCAGAGAATTGATAAGAAACTTGTGGTAATTTATTATACGAGTTGCACCCTCGCCGATGCTCAATTGAATTATACCACCACAGAGAAAGAACTTCTGGCTGTTGTATTTGCTCTAGAAAAATTTCGCTCATATCTTTTGGGGGCCAAAGTCATTGTTTATTCGGATCATGCTGCATTGAAATACCTGCTCACCAAGAAGGATGCTAAACCCCGTTTGATTAGATGGATTCTCTTGCTACAAGAATTTGATCTTGAGATCAAGGACAAGAAGGTGTTAGAGAATGTTGTAGCTGATCACTTGTCTAGGATTGTGATTCCTGAAAGTGCTCCTATGTCTGATTCCTTCCCTGATGAGCAAATTCTTTCCATCTCTCACAACTCAACCCCCTGGTACGCTCACATAGTTAATTACCTGACGGTAAGACAGATTCCAGGAGTGTGGTATAGGCAGGAGAAGGATCGATTCTTTTCAAAGGTTAAGCACTACTTTTGGGAGGACCTCGAATTATTCCATGTTGGTCCGGATCAAATAATTAGGAGGTGTGTCCCCAGGGAGGAACACCAAAGTGTTCTGAACTTTTGTCACACTCTAGCTTGTGGGGGACATTTCTCAGGAAAGAAAACAGCTACCAAAGTGTTGCAAAGTGGATTTTTCTGGCCCACTCTCTTCAAAGATGCCTATGAATTTAGCAAGATTTGTCTTAGGTGTCAAGCTGTGGGGAACATAATCAAACGATATATGATGCCACTTAACCCCATTCTAGTGGTTGAAATCTTTGATGTTTGGGGAATTGATTTTATGGGGCCCTTTCCGCCATCATTCGGACATGAGTACATTCTTGTAGCGGTCGACTACGTGTCTAAGTGGATTGAAGCCATTGCCACCCAGACCAATGATCACAAAGTTATCATAAAGTTTGTCCGAAAGAATATATTTTCAAGGTTCGGGTGTCCGAGGGCGATCATTAGTGATAGAGGTTCTCATTTCACTCATGCCCAATTTTGAGCTCTTCTCGGAAAATATGTGATCACTCATAAGATTACCACCCCCTACCATCTCCAAACAAGTGGCCAAGTGGAGACAGCCAATAGGGAGATCAAAAATATCCTGCAGAAATCTGTTAAGTCCGATAGGAAGGATTGGTCTGAAAGACTAGATGACGTTCTTTGGGCCTATCGGACAGCATACAAAACTCCCATTGGCATGTCTCCATATAGGTTAATCTTTGGGAAAGCTTGTCACCTACCCGTTGAGCTTGAGCATAGGGTCTATTGGGCTATTAAGCAGTTCAATTTTGACTTGGCCCAACCCGGATCTCATAGGGCCATACAACTAAATGAGTTGGAGGAGTTGAGGAATGAAGCATATGAAAATGCCAAGATTTATAAAGCCCAAACTAAAGCATTCCATGATAAATACATTTCACGAAAAAAATTTTAAATCAACCAAAAGGTCTGACTTTTTAACTCTAGGATGTGATTATTCCCCGACAAATTAAAATCTCGATGGGATGGACCATGTGTGGTAATTAAAATATTTGACTATGGTGCAGTAACAATTCTTGATCCTAAAATTGGTCAAACTTTCACTGTCAATGGTCAACGTTTGAAATTTTACATTGAAAATCTTCCAATGCTGCAGGAGGACTCTCTCAGGCTGAATGACCCATTGTGAGCTATATTGTGTCTGACTGAAGATGCTAAACTTAGCGCTTCTTTGGAGGTAACCCAATTATCCTGTCTCTTTTCAAAAAAAAATTTGTGATTGATTTTCTTCTTTTGTCTAAGGAGCATGGAACATGGAGCAACATTTCTTTGATGACGATATCTCTCTCTCAGGTCGTATCTATCATTCCCTCTACTTTTTATGGCTTTATTTCATTTCTATATCTTATTCATGTCATTAGGGACAATGTCACCTAAGTTGGGGGGTAGCTTGAGCTCTAATTTTCTCAAAATAATTACAACCTTTCATCACACCTCTAACAAGTGTTTCATGTTCATATTTCATTATGAGAAACTTTTCTTAGAATGATAGTATTTAGAGTCTTACTCGTGAAAGTTGCAAGTTAAAGGGATGAATTAATTGGTTATGTCTTTAGCCTTTTCCTCAGAATACACCTGAAAATTCTATTGAAACTTGCACACAATTGCACAATAACAAGATTGGTGGATGACAAATATTAGGATGATGGAAATTTTGCTTGACACTTAGGTGATGATGGATATTATGCCCATTCGTTGAAAGTAATCGTGAGGAAAAAGTTACCTGCCAAAAAAAAAAAGAAGAAGAAAAAAATACATGAAAAATGCCCCTAAACTTAGTAACCGGGCCTGCTTCTCCTAAGGCAAGAGTTGAGGTTCGCGTCAAACGGTAAAGGGATGTGCAACACCGTGTGTCAAAAAAAAAGAGAGAGAAAAAAAGAATAAACGGGCAGAGTGAAGTTACCTGTAATTCGAGAAGCTTAATTCAAGAGGTGGACAGAATTAAAAATCATCTTTAAGTGAATGGTAGAAGACTCATTCATCTAGATTATTTGGTAGTCACTAGTCAAGTTATATCACTCGTACACAAAGAGATATTTAATTTTTAGTGTATCCTGAGGAAAGGTCAAAACACATGGACTGATGAAATTTATACCAAATACATTCTGCTTGAACTTGTAATACTCCAAAGTCTAAATCATTATGTATAATGTTCTTGCCATGATCTGTGACAGATGAGTGTTTGCTAGTCCTAATTTTATAATTATTTACATTGCTAAGGGACTAGCAATGTTCAAGTTGGGGGGTGTGATAAGTGTCCATTTTCTATAGTAATTCATTGCATGTAAACTATTTTATGTGCATATAATTAGACAATTATACATATTTCATAGTTAATCTCAACTCCGCATTTAAATTAGAGCTTTCACGTAAATTGATTAATTTGGTGATATTATTTGATAAATTAAAGTTGAGGGTCATGGACATTAATTCTTCATTGCATAACTATGAGCATTTGAGATTTATGTGCACATTATGGTAATTTTTATGGACTAGATTGTAATTATGTGTAAGCAGGACACCGAAGATAATTGCAAAAGAAGCCGGGGGTAAAACTGTCATCACCACTTTGACCAAGTCAAATAAATAATTCAAAATATTTTAGTTGGAGGAAAAATAAAGTTCAAAATTTTGAATTCAAAATTTAGAAAGGAGGAATTCAAAGTTTAAGTTTGAAAAGGAGGAAAATGACATTCAAAATTTGAAATAAAGGAGAGACATGATGAGCCTTGGGAAATGGGGTGCCTAAAGTCCAAGAAAGGGGGTGCCCACCTACTTTTTCTCTTCCCCATGCATCATATTCCACTTGAATCTCAGCCATCCATCTCCTTTTGATACAATCTCCACCCTCTATCTACCCAACTTTCCCTATAAATAGCCCATGACAAGGAGGAGAAATGGAGTTCTTCTTTTGGCAATTTTTCTCTCCCTCTCCCTCTCACATCTTCTTAGGTCGCCGAGTTCGCCCTCTTGCGTCCTTCTTCTCCTCTTACTATCTTCATGAAAGTTCTTTGTTTTTACATCCTCTACAACTTCTTCTTCTGCATCATCTTCTAATTCCTCTTAGTTTTTAAGGTATTTCGTGTTTTGCACTGTGCTATCATGTTCATCTCCGAATCAGTGTTTCTCTATGTTCTTCCCCTTATTTCTCTCCCTTCTAGTCATTTTATTCTCTTACTATCTTCATAAAAGTTCTTTATTTTTAAGTGTTCTACAACTTCTTCTTCTACATAATCTTCCAATTCTTTCTGGTTTGAAAGTTATTTTCCATTTTTCAACTTGCTGTCCTGTGATTTCACTGTTCATCCGAGGTGTTAGCTTCTGTTATTTCTCTATTTTGAAGCTCTTCAGCTCTTCTTTTCTATCTGAGTTCTTCATCAAAGTTCTTCCTCTCTCCCTCCTATTCAACTTCTTCTTCTTGGGTATCCCCTAATTCTTTTTGGTTTTAAAGTTATTCACCCTCTAAAAGTGACTTCAACGACGAAGGTGACTTCCTCCCGGCATAGACGACATCTTTCGCAAGGTGGTTTGTGATCCAAGGCCAAGAGAGGATGGCGCTGTCATCACCATTGCTGCTACCATTTTAATATCTCAGGCTCCTTTTATTTTTCATGTTTTAGTTTCATTTTACTTCATTGTAATCTCGTCACATCCTTGTTGTAAGTTTATCTTGCACTTCATGTACTCTTTCTTTTAAGTTAATAAAAAGAGTTATTCCTTTGATCTAGTTCTTGATCTTCTTCCCTCTCTACATCCTTCTTCTATCTCTTCTCTTCACTTCATGTAATTATTTTTTATAGCATAGGCGCATAGTCATAGGTGTTTTTAATTAAGTGTTTGATTTGTTCATCACTTCACAATTTTCTTTAAGCAAAATAAAATCACAAGTGTTTTCTAAAGGACTCCAAGGTTTTTAACTCTAAAAATCTCTTCTTCCCTGTGGATTCGACCCGTGCTTACCAAAGTACTACGTTCTCTTTTGATCATTTTGTGCGAGTTCGATTTTAAAATTGTTATACGCGTGTTTTAAACGACGAACTTTCGCGTTATCAGTAGACACCTAAACTAACACGTCTAAGAACAACAAATTAAGTAGACGTAATCATGTGGACACAGCTAGACATTTTACGGATTGATTTAGGAACTTGTCAGACCAAACCTGATATGCATGTTGGATCTTCTAGTCAGGAGAAATATGTATATTGCTAACATGCGACATGGTGTCTGAAACGCTACCAGTACCAAAACTGTGCATGTCAGATTGCTTATTTAATGAAAGAAATCAAATAACTATATTCTAGCAGACCATGGAGACTGTGTAAACAGTCGCCACTAACATACATGCTTTATTTGCCCCTCTCATCACCCTCCCACCCTCACTTCCACGCCCCTTCCCTCTCTAATTTAGTTAATATTAAACAAGAAATCCTAACAATAAATCTAAGTAAGATTACATAAATTAAAATAAAATGAAACAACATATAAAAATAAAATAAAATTTTTAATTACTATTTATTCACAAAAAAACTCTGATTCTTTCATTCCTGTCCCCTAGACCGATTATCCTACGATGAATAAAAAATATATTAAATATATAAAAATAAAATTAATTTATCTAACTGTGTGAGACAATGAGGGTGAGAGAGGGCGGGAGCAGGGAGGAGGAGGGAGGCCAACGGGAGAGGGAGAGAGGGCGGGAGCAGGGAGGGGGAGGGGGGCCAACGGTGCGTGTGTGCGTGTGTCTGTGAGGGGGAGGGGGGCCAACGGGAGAGGGAGAGAGGGCAAGGGAGGGGGAGGGTGTAACGACCCGAGAATCCGATTACCGGGAAAGGCCAGATAACCGGAGACTCGAATCGCCGCCCACGAGTCGGGACGGCTCGGAAGGGCTAAAAGGAGTGTGGAGACACAAAGAAATAGGAAATAAAGCAGGATAATTCAATAATTAACAGAAATAAATAAACAACTACTGCTACAACAGAGTCCAGTCCAACAGAAAGTATAGTCTAAAGTAGTAAAGCGTACCACATGTCGAGTAAACACTCGGCCCGGCGAGCTGGCAACTGAGAACCTCCGTACAGAACCCTCGAACCTCGAGGAAGAACTGCAACACCTGAAAAGCAGGGATGAGTCTCCAAAATAAAGACTCAGCAGGGATCCCGCGGAACCCCAACCGGAAACAACGGCGGTAGCGGAAAGTAAAGCTACAACGACAGCAGGAACAGCGAACCGGTGGCCGGTCAAAACTCGGCACTACAGCTACTCCTACTGTACCAGAAAACACACCCCGATCTCACGGTCGGGGGCTACCGAACCACACTATTACCATTTACCGAAGTAAAAACCCACTAGAAGCAAGACAGGATGCGTCCACTGACGTCTTAATCCGCGCCTCAGGTGTCTCCCTCCGGCCCAGCGGGAACTGAGACACCGTACAAGTAACCACAAAATAAGTGACTAGCTGGGGTCACGCCCGTCAGCGTGGGTCCAACTGCCCCCAACCACGTGTGCACACACAGACCGCCTGTCCCTGGTCTGGCCCTCTGATCGGTTTTCCCCTCAGCCGGACTCTGGCTGCTAGACGCGGGGCCCGACGGAAACCAGTCTAAAATCGTCCTCAGGATAAGCCTCTCCACCTACTCTCAGGTGGGACCACTAAACGTGTAAGCAGGCTACAACTAGTGGAGGGTCACTGAAGGAGTAGACTCTCAAGTCAACGAAAAATAACGTCCGAACCCGACGAAGTACGGGGACCGTCCCACGTACCAGCACCGTCGCACGGTGAGCACAGTCGGAGAAGAAACGAGACTCACAGTCCATGGGCCGCGCACTCGGCCACACAGAAACGTAGAAACACGGTTCTCAAGGCAGCTCACAGGCCGCCAAACCGAATCCCACTCTCAGGGAACAACGGGAAATCTCTAGCTCTAGGCTGGACAACTGGACTCGTGGTCCAAGGCCACACACATGGCCCACATGGAAAGCACAAGAGCACGATTCCCAGGGCAACGCACAAGCTGCCACGCCGATAACTGGACTCGCAGTCCAAGGCCAAACACATGGCCCACTCGGGAATCATCTTCGAGGAAAACTCATGGCATGCGGGGGAAACCCCACCACACACACACCGATACACGGTGACTTGGTCAAGCGTAACACAAAAGCCCGGCACATGAGGAGTCACCCGGACTCTCAAACCTACGGGCACGCTAAACGAGGTAGCACAGTCCTCCCGACACCCTCAAAACACGGACACAGAATCCCACGGGTGTCTGGGGCATTCACAAGACCGCAAGTCGACCGCTAGGTCTCAACCGGGTCGACTAGGGACCTACACAACGCGAAACAATCCCGGCAAGCACGAAGAACCACTTCGGCGCAACACAGTGCCTGGCGGTCTACCTTTAGGCCGTCACAGCTGTAACGGTCGAAGACTAGACCGTCACAGCACTCTAACGGTCCAACGCAGGAGTGTTACGCAAGAAGGGCAACACCGGCTGTGATGCACCCACCCTGGGGCGTCACAGTCTCTAACGGACCAAGCCTGGTGCGTTAGAAGACAGAACGAAACAGGTTGTGACGCACACCCCTCGGGGCGTCACAGCCTCTGACGGTCCTACCTAGGCACGTCAGAAGAATGGGCTGCGTCATCTCTAACGCTCCCATTCAGGGGCGTCACAGTGCTCTGACGGTCCTACCTAGGCACGTATGAAGGCTCGTGACACCCAACGGTCTGAAGACACGAGAACGGACGTAACGATCGAACCCAGGCGCGTCACACCCTCTCGCGGTTTATCGTGGGACCGTCAGAGCAACCGACGGCTTGCTGACAAAACAGGACCCTGTGACGCTCCCTCCTTGGCGCGTCACAGAATGTAACGCACCCACCCTGGGGCGTTACAGACTGTGACGGTCACTGGAAGGACCGTCACACCGTCCCGAGAACGCTACGGCGGGAAATGACCCAAAAATCATCCCACGCCCCCATACCTCCACGGGAGAGGGGAAAACAAGGGGGAAGCCCCCAAATAGCCCATAGCATGCATCTATGGCCTTGCATCGGCCAAAAACGCGATAGATCGGCGGATCGACTCATAAGCCCAAAAACATGGATTTTTCCCCAAAACGCCCCGATTAGCCCGCTCGGCTCACCACGGCCTGCAAAACTCGCGGGAAAGGGAATGCACGAGCTGGGGGTCCATCTCCCTACCTCCACCGAAGAAACGACGCGCCGTGGACGCTGATAACTTCATAATTTCACATATTATTTCGGTATGATTAGGTGATAATTCTAATAAAATTACTTATTATGTGTGAAACTGATCATAGAAAAAGATTTTTGTTAATACGTGAGTTCTCATGGAAAAGATTGGAGAATAATCTATAATCATAAACTCTAATGCATATACGTGAATAAGAATTGCATTGATTAATATATTATGTTAACAACATTTTATATAACATACGCACACTTTGCTAATGACAGGTTGTTGTTGGCATTATCACATGGAGATGAAGGTGTTGGTATTGTAACAGGAAATGCATAAAGTTATCACGTGCATGGCAAGGCTATAAACATATACATGTGTTGGCATGATTTGTACATACATGAAGGCTTCGGCAGATTGAAGATAATGCATGGCTAACACATGCATGGTGGTTGTGGCATCACATAGATGGCTAAAGATGGTTGCATGAAGCACATAAGGGCATTACGTGCATGCGGGGTGCGTTGAGAATGCATGTAGAAGCTGGGGTAACCGAATAAATGGCCCCACATCGCGAAGGTGAAGCCCACATTGGCTGACGAGGGGTGTGTAGGCTGAAGTTACGATGGCGTTGGCATTGTTGTGATCACCGCGGGAATATCGGCAGCGGCTTGCGAGGGACTCCACGTGGACGCTGGCAACGAGGATAAGGCACCTGCATCCGAAGAAAACGGCAAGGCATGAGGCCGTTCGTTCCGTGAGCAGCATTCACAGTAGCGTCCTCAGTGGGCGGAGCAGTCTTCGCCAGCAGTTCGCTCGTGGCGAGATGCTCGTATGAAGATGAAGCGGTGGCGTCGAAAGCGGAGGAGATTAGAGGAACTCTTGGCGCTATTTTCCCTTATAAAAGGGATGTTCAGGGAACACCGAGGGTGTTGGTTTTTTTTTTAGTTGTTGGATTTTGGCTTTTGGTTTTAGTTTTAGTTTTTTTTAGCTCTGGCCTTCGCAGCATTCCTCCAGAGTTCCTTGGCGTGGTGGTGTAGCATCCGACCTCGTCCTGTGGCGTTCCCTGGCTGCCGTGGCAGTCCCTTCTGCTGCACTGCTCGTGCATGCCTGACCGGAGGAGGGAAGTGCTGCGTCCTCCTGTCGCAAACTTCTTCTGCAGTTCCGTGGCGTGAAGGCGGGTGGCAATGGCTACGAGACAAGGAGAAGGAGTTGGCTGAGGCCCTTCCATGCTGCGCCTCCTTCCTTTTGTGCACTGTTATTCTTATATCGTGCCTTTGAGTTTCTTCTCGTGTCTATTACATTATTCTGTTCACCTTAGTCAGTTAATCGAACATGGTTATTTTTGATTAGATAAATTCAGTGTAAGCACGTTCTTCCTTAAAAATGAGTACTTAGCTCTTATTTATTTATTCAGCTTCATCTCTCCCCTCTTCTTCTCTACACGTGGTCTGTTTAATAGCTTCCTTGCATTTGTTCACTTTAATTCGTGTCTTAGCTTATTCAGTTCATTCATCTAAATTAATTGATTTCAAATTCATCAACTTTTATTCTAATGTCCATTTGCTCATGAATTGTTAATTAAAAAGAACTTAAGGTTTTCTATCTTAAAATCTAAATTTCCCTGTGGAATCGACTCGTCTCACCGCTTAACTATTTTCTTTTAATTAATTTGTGAGCCGATAATTAAATTTGATAGTGAGCGTATTAACGGCACGTATTTTTAACTATCAATTTTTGGCGCCGTTGCCGGAGAGATTTATGATTTTTAGGTCGTTAATCTTATATTTTTGTACATAAATTGACACTAATAATTTCTTTTTTTTTATTTTTGCAGGAAAAATCAAAAACACAAAAAGTGGTAAGTTTTCTTTGTCATTTATTTCAAAAAAAAGAAAAATGAGGGAACACTTTTCCAAGTAAGTACTCACACTTCCCTCCTTCATTTGAGTTTATTTTCTCTATTTTTCATATCTTGTGGTTAGATAGGGTCATTAAAATAAAAAAAAATCATTTGAACTTTAATAAAAAAAAATTTTCATCTCAAGATTAGCACCCACATTTCCATGCTTTAGGATATGCATCATATATGTTAGAATTATTTCTTGTTATTTAATTTTGTTAAATGCATTTTTGAAGATTGCGGGGGCAAGGTGAGTTCTTCTATCTTTTGCTTAATCACATGACATTCAAATTTGCATAGAACCCCTTGTTTAACTTTGTGGTGTTGCATTTCATTTCAAATCAATCTTAAGGGCAAAACCCATAATCACATAAGGTGGGGATTTCATCACCCTTCCTTAGCCCACAAACCACAACTCTTCATTTTGCATTTCCTAAGTCTAATAAAATTCAGTAGACATTGGCCCTAGGGTTCACTTTGAGATTTAATTTCACTTGGGCCCATTATCAATTTGGAAACTAGTGTCTAGGAAAGAGGTCCGATGGCAAACGCCTTAAGTGGGATTGTGGTTTATTAATTAGGACCCTACATCTGTAGGGGGAGCCTCCCACAACCCCACCTCTTTCCTGGCTAGTGGACAGATTTGGTAGTGGACTTGGGCTGGATTTAAGTTGATTTGTGAGAAAGCTAACATTTGAGCCCACTTAGTGGTTGAACCTTAAGAGAAATTGTGCTTGTATCACCATCTAAAGGTTGGTGTCTAGGCAAGAGGTTAAAAGGCTACGCCTAAGTGGATCCGTGGTTCATTAATTAGGAGCTTGCGAAAGCAAGGGGAACCTCCCACGATCTTACCTCTTACCTGGCCAACTTGAAGGTCGGTGTGTGCAAGATTGCAATTGAACTTTGGGGAATTCTCACTATTTGTGCTCTTAAATCCAAGGAGCCCTAAGTCTTGTAGGTTAATTTGTTGAACAAGTGTTTGCAAAAATTAAAAAATATATATATATATTTGAATCAATTCTTGGAGTTCATGCAAGGTAGAAGATCTCAAGTTCCACATTTAGTTGAACCTATCCAAGAAATAGAGAGGGTGATCCATCAAGCCCAAAATCCCATTCAAGAAATGGCTAATCAAGGTGAATTACCCAAGCAGATGAAGGAATACTTCATTCCTTCTAGCTATCAACCTTCCACATGTATCCATCTTCCGGAAGTGCCAGCAGCCCAATATGAGATCAAATCTAGCACGATCCAAATGCTCCCTTCATTCCATGGGCTTACAAATGAAGACCCATATAAGCACTTAGATGAGTTCTTGGAGATATGTTCCACTGTGAAAATTCAGAATTTCACAGACGATGCCCTAAAGTTGACTCTATTCCCTTTCTCCTTGAAAGATAAAGCCAAATATTGGTTAGGGACCTTAGGAAGACCCATTCGGTCATGGGAAGAAATGCAAAAAGAATTCTTGAAGAAATTTTATCCTATAGGTCGGACCAATACAATGAGAAGAGTCATCACTGGTTTTGTCCAAAATTCAGGGGAATTGATTCATGAATCTTGGGAAAGAATGAAGGAGTTATTAAGAAAATGCCTACATCATGGGCTATCAAAATGGCAAATTGTGCAAGCTTTTTATGAAGGATTGACTGAACCTTATAGGCAAATGGTTGATGCCTCTTGTGGAGGCGCTTTCATGAGTAAGAGTGAAGAAGAAGCATATGCCCTCTTTGAAATGTTAAGTGAGAACTCCATCAACCATGCCTCTCTTTCTTCATATGAAAAATCAGTAGGGCCATCTAGAAAAGCTGGGATATATGAGGTCAAAGAGAGGGGAGAATTTGAGCCTAGATTAGATGTGAATGCCTTGACCCAAAAATTGGAGAAAGTTGACCTGCTGACTCAACATGTTGGCGAACTCATTAAATTGAATAAATAATCGCTCAATACTCAATCACAACCATCTTTCCACTCTCGCCAACACCAAGTCCATGAGGCATGTGTGCTTTGTGAAAGCCCAGCTCATCAAGTGGATGAATGCCATGCTGCAGCTCAATTACCACCTGCTATCCAAGAGCAAGTCTATGCAGCCCAAGGACTCTCTAAACCCAACAATGACCCATTTTCAAACACATACAATCCGGGTTGGAGAAATCACCCAAACTTCTCTTGGAAGCCCCAGCAAACCCAAAATTTTCAACCCAAGCCCCAACCTCAGGCCCATTTTCAAAATCAAACTTTCCATAGGGGCCAATTGTCACAACAGTTACCCAATCACCCTCAATTCCCTTATGGCCAATCATCTTATGGCCAACCCTCATTTGCTCAGCCTGCATATGGGCAATCTTCACATCCTCCTCCAATTTACCAACCACCTATGCAACCTCCACCAATGGCCCAAAATGATGACAAAATCAATCAATTACAACAACTCATTTTGGCCCAAAACCAATCTTTCCAAACCCAAATGGCTGAAATGAAGGCCCAGATTGGCCAACTCTTGGAAACCAATGTAAGGAGAGATCCGGGTCAACTTCCAAGTCAACCCATTCCCAACCCTAGAAATTATCCTCCTGGTTTTCAGCAGCCCCTTCCACTCGCCCCTCAAGGGCAATTCCAACAAGGCCCAAACCCTCCAAAGGGCCCCCAATTTGAGAATGCCAAGGCCATCTCAGCCTTAAGAAGTGGTAAAACTCTGTCAGATCCTCATCAAACTCATGAATCCAATCAAGCTTCATCCAGTCAAACCCAAGAAGAAGAAGAACCCATTTCCACTCCTATAGTGGATAGTGAGGCAATCAACAAAGAGAAAGGGAAGGCAAAGATAGATGAATCACCTGAAAGCTACAAACCTAAGATTCCCTTCCCTAATGCCTTGGACGCTAGGAAAGAAAAGAAAAAGAAGAACAATCAAGCTCCGAATGAAGAATTGATGAAATTATTCAAACAAGTCCACATCAACATTCCCCTCTTAGATGCAATCCAACATGTACCTGCATATGCTAAATTTCTCAAGGAAATGTGCACTCAAAAGAGGGAACCAAAGGTGAATCTGGAAAGAATTCTATTATCGGAAGATGTTAGTTCTGTCCTACTAAATCAACTCCCCCAGAAAATGAAAGATCCTGGCACCCCACTCATATCTTGTGTCATTGGGGGGGTCACCTTTGAAAATGCTCTGTTGGACTTAGGAGCAAGTGTCAATCTCCTCCCAACATCTGTGTACCAAAAGTTTGGTATGGGAGAACTCAAATCAACCCCTATCATTCTCCAACTGGCTGATAGATCTGTTAAGACACCTAGGGGGTTGGTAGAAGATGTCCTTGTCAAGATAGACTCTTGCTATTTTCCAGTTGATTTTCTAATCCTTGACATGGAGTCTAAATCAGACTTAGCCCAAAGCCCAATTATATTGGGCCGTCCCTTCTTAGCCACAGCCAATGCCAACATCAATTGTAAGTCTGGGCTTATGGACATCTCTTTTGGAGATCAGAAGATGACACTAAATGTCTTCAAGGCGTCTAAACAAATAAGGGAGGAAGAAGATTGTTACATCATTGATGTGATTGATGAGATGGTAGAAAATGACCCTCCCTTGACAAGAATAGAAAACTTTGACAAAGCTGAAGACAAAGAGCCCATTTCAGAGGTCAATGCTCTTCATCAGTTTGAACATTTGTCTGATGTGAAACATGAACCTTCACTTCCCTCCATCCATGCCCCACCACACCTAGAATTGAAACCCCTACCCGATTCCCTGAAATATGCCTTCTTAGGGGATGAGAGGACTTTGCCTATCATAATAGTATCTGATCTGACACCCACTCAGGAGGACCAATTGATTGATGTCCTCAAAAGACATAAGGAAGCCATAGGTTGGTCTGTGGCCGATCTTAAGGGAATATGTCCATCAGTATGCATGCATCACATTTATCTGGAAGACAATGCAAAGCCATCTAGGGAGATGCAAAGAAGGCTGAACCCTCACATGAAAGAAGTGGTTAAGAAAGAAGTAGTCAAATAGCTTGATGCAGGAATCATATACCCAATCTCTGATAGCCCATGGGTTAGTCCAACTCAAGTGGTACCTAAGAAAGCTGGGCTCACTGTGGTGAGCAATGACAAAGGAGAATTAGTACCCACTAGATTACCCACAGGGTGGAGGGTATGCATAGATTATAGGAAATTGAATGAGGCCACTAAGAAGGACCATTTTCCCCTACCATTCATTGACCAAATCTTGGAGAAATTAGCTGGCCAACAATATTTCTGTTTCTTAGATGGTTATTCAGGATATAACCAAGTGGCCATTTATCCAGAGGATCAAGAAAAGACCACATTACATGTCCTTATGGGACATTTGCATTTAGGAGAATGCCCTTTGGGTTATGTAATGCTCCAGCCACTTTTCAGAGATGCATGATGGCCATTTTTTCAGATATGGTGGGGAACTTCTTAGAAATTTTTATGGATGATTTCTCAGTCTTTGGAGATTCTTTTGAAGTGTGCCTAGATAATTTGACAAAAATTTTGGAGAGGTGCATAGAAAAGAGGTTGATTCTAAGCTGGGAGAAAAGTCACTTCATGGTAAAAGAGGGCATAGTGTTGGGCCACATAGTTTCTGAGCGGGGTATAGAGGTGGACAAGGCCAAAATTGACCTCATTTCTAATCTTCCTCCACCCACCTCAGTTAAGCAAATTCGGTCTTTCCTTGGCCATGCCGACTTCTATCGCCGGTTTATCCAAAATTTCTCTCAAATTGCCCGACCTTTAACCCTTCTCCTAGCCAAGGATATCCCATTCAATCTTGATGAACAATGTTTACAAGCATTCAATATTTTGAAGGAAGCTCTGACCAAAGCTCCAATCCTTCAACCACCTGATTGGTCCCTTCCCTTCGAAATCATGTGCGATGCTTCAGATTTTGCTATAGGAGCAGTCTTAGGGCAGAGGATTGACAAACGCCCTGTAGTGATTTATTATGCTAGTCGCACTATGGGGGATGCTCAACTGAATTACACCACCACTGAAAAAGAACTCTTGGCTGTGGTGTTCGCCCTTGAAAAATTCAGATCATATCTCTTAGGATCCAAGGTCATCATCTACTCTGATCACTCAGCCTTGAGATACCTCATGTCCAAGAAAGAAGCCAAGCCCCATTTGATTAGATGGATCTTACTCTTGCAAGAATTTGATATTGAAATTCGGGATAAAAAGGGGTCTGAGAATGTGGTGGCTGATCATCTCTCTAGAATTCTTGTGCAAGAAAAGGAGCCCATTAGAGACTTTTTTCCTGATGAACAACTCTTGTCCATTAGCCACATCCAACCCCCTTGGTATGCCAATATTGTCAATTATCTGGCTGTTGGATTGACCCCTGAAAGTTGGTCTAAGAATGAGAAGGATAGATTCTATGCTCAGATAAGACACTATTTTTGGGAGGATCCAGAATTATTCCGTATCTGTGCGGATAATGTCATTCGAAGGTGTGTCCCTGAAAATGAGCATCAAAGCATTCTCACCTTCTGCCACACTCTTGCTTGCGGAGGACATTTCTCTGGGAAGAAAACTGCTGCAAAAGTCCTCCAATGTGGTTTTTATTGGCCCACTCTCTTTAGAGATGCCCATGCTTTTAGTCAATCTTGCCCAAAATGCCAAACTATGGGGAATATATCTCGAAGAGACATGATGCCCTTGAACCCCATTCTTGTGGTGGAAATTTTTGATGTATGGGGAATTGATTTCATGGGACCATTCCCACCATCTTCTGGGCATGAATACATTCTAGTGGCTGTGGATTATGTTTCCAAATGGATTGAAGCTGTAGCAACTAGAACCAATGACCACAAGGTGGTCATGAAATTTGTGCAAAAGAACATTTTCTCTAGATTTGGATTCCCAAGGGCTATAATTAGTGATGGAGGTAGTCACTTCACTAACTATCAATTCAAGAGTTTGCTGAAAAAGTATAGGATCACTCACAAAGTGGCCACACCATATCATCCCCAAACAAGTGGGCAGGTAGAAGTTTCAAATCGAGAAATTAAGAACATTTTGCAAAAGACTGTGAGGACTGATAGGAAAGACTGGGCTGAAAGATTGGATGATGCATTATGGGCCTACAGAACAGCATATAAGACCCCTATTGGGATGTCACCCTTCAGATTGATTTATGGAAAAGCCCGCCACCTCCCAGTGGAGCTAGAACACAAGACTTATTGGGCAATCAAACAATTTAACCTGGATTTGACCCAAGCTGGATCACACAGGGCCTTGTAATTAAGTGAGTTAGAGGAGCTTCGTGAGGAATCCTATGAGAACTCCAAAATCTATAAGGCCAAGATGAAAACTTTTCATGACAAACACATCTCCAGGAAAACATTTGAACCTAATCAAAAGGTCTGGTTGTTCAATTCTAGATTGAAACTTTTCCCTGGGAAGCTTAGATCTAGATGGGATGGGCCATACATTGTAGTTAATTCATTTCCCCATGGTGCTGTTGAGATCTGTGACCCCAAAAGTGGCAACACTTTCAAAGTCAATGGCCAGAGACTCAAACCCTTCATTGAAGGAGTCTCAAATGAACTGATTGTGGAAGAAATTGCATTAATTGAACCAAGTTGAAGTCACTGGTGTCTGGCTGAAGACATTAAACTTAGCGCTCATTGGGAGGCAACCCAATTCTTTCTTCTAAAATTAAATAAATGATGATTGATTTTTCTTTTTAGGAACAAGGAACAAGGAGCATGGAGCAGCATGTCCCTACCAACAGACTTCTTCTCGCCCAGGTTGTACCTTTTCCTCTCAATGCATTAACTCCATATTGTCCTAGTTTTCTATTTTAATCATATCATTGAGGACAATGTCACTTAAGTTGGGGGGTAGGTTAAGCTTAAATTTTTATCAAAATGTTGTAATCCTTCATGACACCCCTAACAAGTGCTTCAGGATCATTTTTCATGATAAGAAACTTGTCAAAATGATAAGGCTTAGAATATCCACTTGTGACAGCAGTGAGTTAAGGGGTGAATTAGTTGGTTATGTTTTTAGCATCTTCCTCGGAATACACTCAGATTTTTCTTTGAACTCACACACATCCACACACTAATGAGACTAGTAGGTATTAAACACAAGGATGATGAGTTCTTTTGCTTAAAACTTAGACGAGGATTGAAAATTCTGCCTAGTCATTGAAGATCTATCGTGAGGAAAAAGCTACCTGCCTACGAATAAGTGCAAAGCACCAGAAAAAAAAAAAGTGAAACAAATCATGGAAAATGCTCCTGATCCTAGTAACCGGGCCTACTTCTCCTAAGGCAAGAGTTGAGGTTCGCGTCAAACGGTGAAGAAATGTGCAGCACCATGATAGAAAAAAATATATATGAGAAAAAAAATGATGATGAAATAAGGCAGAGTGAAGCTACCTGTAATTCGAGAGTCTGATTTGCAATAGGTATAATTGGAAATCATCGTTAAAGTGATAATTAGAAAGCTCATGCATCCAGTTGTCTGATATCCACTAATCAAATTAGATCACATGCACAAAGAGATACAAAAAAATTATGAGTGTAACCTGGGGAAGTATCTAAATTACATGGATTGACGAAGTTTATTCCGGACATACATTGCTTGAACTTGCAGTATTCGATAGTTTAAATCATGATGCTCACATTCTTCTCATGAAACGTGATTTATGAACTCTTGTTAGTCCTAATTTATAATTGATTGCATTGCTAAGGGACTAGCAATGAGTAAGTTGGGGGGTGTGATAACTTCATAATTTCACATATTATTTCGGTATGATTAGGTGATAATTCTAATAAAATTACTTATTATGTGTGAAACTGATCATAGAAAAAGATTTTTGTTAATACGTGAGTTCTCATGGAAAAGATTGGAGAATAATCTATAATCATAAACTCTAGTGCATATACGTGAATAAGAATTGCATTGATTAATATATTATGTTAACAACATTTTATATAACATACGCACACTTTGCTAATGACAGGTTGTTGTTGGCATTATCACATGGAGATGAAGGTGTTGGTATTGTAACAGGAAATGCATAAAGTTATCACGTGCATGGCAAGGCTATAAACATATACATGTGTTGGCATGATTTGTACATACATGAAGGCTTCGGCAGATTGAAGATAATGCATGGCTAACACATGCATGGTGGTTGTGGCATCACGTAGATGGCTAAAGATGGTTGCATGAAGCACATAAGGGCATTACGTGCATGCGGGGTGCGTTGAGAATGCATGCAGAAGCTGGGGTAACCGAATAAATGGCCCCACATCGCGAAGGTGAAGCCCACATTGGCTGATGAGGGGTGTGTAGGCTGAAGTTACGATGGCGTTGGCATTGTTGTGATCACCGCGGGAATATCGGCAGCGGCTTGCGAGGGACTCCACGTGGACGCTGGCAACGAGGATAAGGCACCTGCATCCAAAGAAAACGGCAAGGCATGAGGCCGTTCGTTCCGTGAGCAGCATTCATAGTAGCGTCCTCAGTGGGCAGAGCAGTCTTCGCCAGCAGTTCGCTCGTGGCGAGATGCTCGTATGAAGATGAAGCGGTGGCATCGAAAGCGGAGGAGATTAGAGGAACTCTTGGCGCTATTTTCCCTTATAAAAGGGATGTTCAGGGAACACCGAGGGTGTTGGTTTTTTTTTAGTTGTTGGCTTTTGGCTTTTGGTTTTAGTTTTAGTTTTTTTTAGCTCTGGCCTTCGCAGCATTCCTCCAGAGTTCCTCGGCGTGGTGGTGTAGCATCCGACCTCGTCCTGTGGCGTTCCCTGGCTGCCGTGGCAGTCCCTTCTGCTGCACTGCTCGTGCATGCGTGACCGGAGGAGGGAAGTGCTGCGTCCTCCTGTCGCAAACTTCTTCTACAGTTCCGTGGCGTGAAGGCGGGTGGCAACGGCTACGAGACAAGGAGAAGGAGTTGGCTGAGGCCCTTCCATGCTGCGCCACCTTCCTTTTGTGCACTGTTATTCTTATATCGTGCCTTTGAGTTTCTTCTCGTGTCTATTACATTATTCTGTTCACCTTAGTCAGTTAATCGAACATGGTTATTTTTGATTAGATAAATTCAGTGTAAGCACGTTCTTCCTTAAAAATGAGTACTTAGCTCTTATTTATTTATTCAGCTTCATCTCTCCCCTCTTCTTCTCTACACGTGGTCTGTTTAATAGCTTCCTTACATTTGTTCACTTTAATTCGTGTCTTAGCTTATTCAGTTCATTCATCTAAATTAATTGATTTCAAATTCATCAACTTTTATTCTAATGTCCATTTGCTCATGAATTGTTAATTAAAAAGAACTTCAGGTTTTCTATCTTAAAATCTAAATTTTCCTGTGGAATCAACTCGTCTCACCGCTTAACTATTTTCTTTTAATTAATTTGTGAGCCGATAATTAAATTTGGTAGTGAGCGTATTAACGGCATGTATTTTTAACTATTAGACGCCGATCCACGAAGAAAATACCCCGAAACCCTCGCCGGTCCACGAACCCGCGGCCGAGCTTCCACGGGCCACCGGCCCTCGATCCTCGACCCGTTCCCCGTTCCTCACCTCCCGCCATCGCCCTCCTACGCCACCGTCGGCCACCCGGGGAGAGGGGGAGAGAAAGAGATGAGAGAGAGTGAGAAAGAGAGAATGAGAGGGGGAGAGAGAAAAAGGTTAATATATAGAAAAATCTAGAAATTCCTGAAATTTAGAAAATTACGAAAAATTACCTCCGCGATCCTCGGGAGGAGCACAACGCAGTGGTAACGTCCCGGAGTCAGAGAACGCCACGGTTTGCCCTGCAAAGAGTTCCGAAGGCGCATCAAGGAAAAACACGTGTAAAGCATAAAATACACTCCGAGACCCACTAAAATGATCCGAAAAATATCCGAACGAAAAATCCGGGGCATTACAGCCCTCGCCCCTTAAAGGAATTTCATCCTCGAAATTCAGGAATAGCACCAAGTCACAGGGGAAGAACACCTTAACCAACTGACAATGCTGTCAAAGCTCCAGCACAGAAAACCTTGATTCTCACGAAAACACCGATCCTGAGGGACACAGCCAGACTATAATCACGAACGACACCTCGCTCCGCATGCCGTGCACACCGGCCATCAGAGCAGGCATATATCAAAGGACACAGTCCGGCATCACCTCAGACACCACAAAAATCAATCATGGCACCGCTACCACCATCTCGCTCACCGAGGAGACACAACCCTCGCACGAGAAACAATTACCGATCCATCCAATGGTCGGCGGACAAAACACACATTAGCTTCACAACCAGCTGACCGGTCGCACACCCTCTCAAGGGAACAACCAATACAGCGCCTCCACAAGCTCAAGCAGCCATCTCAATAGATCGCAACTAGAACATCAGCTCAGCACCAAGAATCACCTCACGCATGGCAAGCTGAAAGCCAGACATATCACTGTGCCAAATCTGTCAGAAGACAAACTTCGACAAAGCCCAGATCCCGTCCCGAAAGGCACACCTCAAAATCAGCCACCCAAGGCCTCGCTGGCACACGGCCCATGCCACGCTCGAGCCCCGACAACCAGCAACTTCTGTCTGTGAAAAGACCATCCACTGGTCGCCAGATACACGTCAACGGGAAACCTCCGCTTGCTCAGGTTCTTCCTTCTTTCCTGGTCCTCCACCAGATCCGAAGGGAACATTCCAAACCTCGGCAAGCCATCCGTTGACTCACGCACAGACCAACGCCACAACCAGACCTATCATTGCGCCAACACTACCCTTACAGGGGGAGCGCGATGAAACCAAATGACAAGATCCTGGTGTCTTCAGTCATCATTTCACTTGACTCAGACTTACAGGGGAACCATCCCATGCTGGTCACCAAACCAGGGATAACCATTGCGACACCATCGTCCCATCAAGGACCTCCACGCACAGGCATCACTCTTCCGTCTTGTCCCATCAATTCCTTGACTCAATTAATTCAAGTGGACACCTGCCAATCCCGATTCCGCCCTTACCACAGAGCCACAGGATACCACCTGAATAATGCTCACGGGTCCCCAACGATACACATCTTACCGTGGTCGGCTACGAGACTAGCCTTACCAGTCACTCGCGACTACCAACCGGAACCCAAAATCCCTCAGAGATCACTTCTCAAAAAAAAATGATCTCATCCAAGGACACAATTTCCAACACAAGTCGGGCACCAAGCCACCAACTCTGTCCATCACATCCTCGACCACCGTAAGGCGACATCCTCAACAACCCCATCCGGGTCTAACACCGACGCCTGACACGGCTTCCATCGCATGAACAGGGTACTAATGCGGCGCACTAGCCGACATATTTCCCCGACACTCCATCCTACCAGTGCCAAGAACCACGATATCTCGAGCAACGACACGGCAACAAAACATCTGACACAGAGGGACCAATCCTCCAATGCTCAACGCAAACTCAGGAATCCGCCCGTAGCAACCAACGCTACGATCCTGAACCAATGGGTCACAATCCCACCAGGCTTCCGCTACGCACTCTGATCCACGTGCACAGTCACAAATTCTCAAAAACCACCGCCCAATCGGCACTCGTCCTTCCGGAAAAGCACCAACACACCCTCACACGACAAGGGAACGGGCACAACTTCTCACAGGCAACCACCTGGCCAAGACGAGGAGCACGTCTCGCACGGACTTCATGGCACACAAGGCCAACCAATCCGGACACATGATGCAAGACAGCAATCCTAGCCAGACACAATACTCTCCAACCAAAGGGGAAACCAATCGCACCTCCGACCAACGGAAGAACTCCACGCCCGACCTGATCTCGAATCTCGCGCATGCTGGGAACAACACCTTCCAGCACCGAGAAAACCATCGCTTTCATCGGGTCAGCACCTCTGACACACTCAGCAAATGTCACGTCGGACCACAATCACAGCATCTCTCGATGCACCATCGCTGTAATTCCTCAAACTGCAACGCGCCACTCCAAGAGCCGCAACACGAGCCATAACCGACGACCGTCAACGCTCATCCTCGAGTCCCGAACTCGTCACGAAACCTTCATATCTCAACTCAAATCCAAGGCGAACACCACCCATTCGCACACAAGAGCGCAGGAGCAAGACTTACTGGTACACCACAGCCCATTCTTGCCTCGAAATTCGCAGGACAATCGGGACCAACACATCATTCCTGACGCCACAGAGCACGACAAGAACATCAGGCTCGATGAAATATCAGCTCACCGAGAAGATCCTCCGCTCACCTGAGCATACTTCTCGATCAGAACACCCACTCTGCCACCTTAAACCACGACCTTAACACCTCAGGGGCTGGACAAACCTTAAACTGGAGTGGCCAAAACCGACAACAGCTCCCTCAGAGCATGCTCACGGCCACTTAACCACAAACAATCCTCGCCAGCCACCTGACCTCGCTGCAAAAACCTCGAACGCAGCACCGCGAGTTCACACCTGCCAGCAACCTCTGCCCAACGCAACACAACCAGGGCCACCACGATGAGGGAGAAGGCTCTCAACCTCGATCCTTAGAGCCCATGATGGCACGAAAGCCGCGAACAACAACCACCTTCACAGCGCCGCACAGCGCACTCAAGCTCTCAAGCGAGAAACTAGGCGGAAAGCGAACACAAAACCCTAAGCCAGCTACCGACTGTACTGAACCTTACGGACTCTGATCACTGTAATATTTCAAATTCCCATGCATGTACACAACCACCGCTCTGATACCAGCTGTAACGACCCGAGAATCCGATTACCAGGAAAGGCCCGATAACCCGAGACTCGAACCGCCGCCCACGAGCCGGGAGGGCTCGGAAGGGCTAAAATGAGTGTGGAGGCACAAAGAAATAGGAAATAAAGTAGAACAATTCAACAATTAATAGAAATAAATAAACAACTACTGCTACAACAGAGTCCAGTCCAACAGAAAGTACAGTCTAAAGCAGTAAAGCGTACCACATGCCGAGTGAACACTCGGCCTGGCGAGCTGGCAACTGAGAACCTCCGTACAGCACCCTCGAACCTCGAGGAAGAACCGCCACACCTGAAAAGCAGGGATGAGTCTCCAAAACAGAGACTCAGCAGGGATCCCGCGGAACTCCAACCGGAAACAACGGCGGTAGTGGAAAGTAAAGCTACAACGACAGCAGGAACAGAGAACCGGTGGCCGGTCAAAACTCGGCACTACAGCTACTCCTACTGTACCAGAAAATACACCCTGATCTCACGGTCGGGGGCTACCGAACCACACTAGTACCACTTATCGAAGTAAAAACCCACGGCAACCACGCCGTAGAGGCATGTCTCCTAGGACACGGCCAACCTGGACACGCTATCCAAGGTGCAACCCTGACCACCTAGTCACGGGTACCGCACAATAAGACGCAACCTCGGTAAAGTTATTAGCACTAGTCTCACGGCACGAGAACCGACACACGCGCCACGGTGAAACAACCTGGACTCAACGGTCAACACGACCAAAAACCCGAAGGTTGAAGTCACAGAGACTAACAGTCTATCACTCCCGACTCGACAGAAGTACCTCCCACTAGAAGCAAGACCGGATGCGTCCACTGACGTCTTAGTCGGGGCCTCAGGTGTCTCCCTCCGGCCCTGCGGGAACTGAGACACCGTACAAATAACCATAAAACAAGTGACTAGCTGGGGTCACGCCCGTCAGCGTGGGTTCAACCGCCCCCAACCACGTGTGCACACACAGACCGTCCGTCCCTGGTCTGGCCCTCTGACCAATTTTCTCCTCAGCAGGACTCTGGCTGCTAGACGCGGGGCCCGACGGAAACCAGTCTAAAACCGTCCGCAGGGTAAGCCTCTCCACCTACTCCCAGGTGGGACCACTAAACGTGTAAGTAGGCTACGACTAGTGGGGGGTCACTAAAGGAGTAGACTCTCAAATCAACCGAAAATAACATCCGAACCCGACGAAGTACGGGGACCGTCCCACGTACCAGCACCGTCGCACGGTGAGCACGGTCGTAGAAGAAACGGGACTCACAGTCCACGGGCCGCGCACTCGATCACGTAGAAACGCAGAAACACGGTTCCCAAGGCAGCTCACAGGCCGTCAAACCGAATCCCACTCTCAGGGAACAACGGGAAACCTCCAGCTCTAGGCTGGACAACTGGACTCGTGGTCCAAGGTCACATACATGGCCCACACGGAAAGCATAGGAGCACGATTCCCAGGGCAACGCACAAGATGCCACGCCGATAACTGGACTCGCAGTCCAAGGCCAAACACATGGCCCACCCGGGAATCATCTTCCAAGAAAACTCACGGCATACGGGGGAGACCCCACCGCACACACACCGATACACGGTGACTCGATCAAGCGTAACACAAAAGCCCGGCACACGAGGAGTCACCCGGACTCTCAAACCTATGGGCATGCTAAACGAGGTAGCACGGTCTTCCCGACACCCTGAAAATACGGACACAGAATCCCACGGGTGTCTGGGGCATTCACAAGACCGTAAGTCGACCGCTGGGTCTCAATCGGGTCGACCAGGGACCTACACAACGCGAAATAATCACGGCAAGCATGAAGAACCACTTCGGCGCAACACAGTGCCTGGCGGTCTACCTTTGGGCAGTCACAGCTGTAACGGTCCAAGGCTAGACCGTCACAGCACTCTAACAGTCCAACGCAGGAGCGTTACGCGAGAGGGGCAACACCGGCTGTGACGCACCCACCCTGGGGCGTCACAGTCTCTAACGGACCAAGCCTGGTGCGTTAGAAGACAGAACGAAACAGGGTGTGACGCACACCCCTCGGGGCGCCACAGCCTCTGACGATCCTACCTAGGCACGTAAGAAGAATGGGCTGCGTCAGCTCTAACTCTCCCATTCAAGGGTGTCACAGTGCTCTGACGGTCCTACCTAGGCGCGTCAGAAGACTCGTGACCCCCAACGGTCTGAAGACACGAGAATGGACGTAACGGTCGAACCCAGGCGCGTCACACCCTCTGGCGGTTTATCGTGGGACCGTCAGAGCGACCGACGCCCTGCCGACAAAATAGGACCCTGTGACGCTCCCTCCTTGGCACGTCACAGAATGTAACGCACCCACCCTGGGGCGTTACAGACTGTGACGATGCCTGGAAGGACCGTCACACCGTCCCGAGAATGCTACGGCGGGAAACGACCCAAAAATCGTCCCACGCCCCCATGCCTCCATGGGAGAGGGGGAAAACAAGGGGGAAGCCCCCAAATAGCCCCTAGCATGCATCTATGACCTTGGATCGGCCAAAAACGTGATAGATCGGCGGATCGACTCACAACCTCAAAAATATGGATTTTTTCCCAAAATGCCCTGATTAGCCCGCTCGGCTCACCACGGCCTACAAACCTCACGGGAAAGGGAATGCACGAGCTGGGGGTCCATCTCCCTACCTCCACCGAAGAAACGACGCGCCGTGGTCGCCGATCCACGAAGAAAATGCCCCGAAACCCTCGCCGCTCCACGAACCCGCGGCCGAGCTTCCATGCGCCACCGGCCCTCGATCCTCGACCCGTTCCCCGTTCCTCGCCTCCCGCCATCGCCGCCTCGCCCTCCTCCGCCACCGTCGGCCGCCCGGGGAGAGGGGGAGAGAAAGAGATGAGAGAGAGCGAGAAAGAGAGAATGAGAGGGGGAGAGAGAAAAAGGTTAATATATAGAAAAACCCAAAAATTCTAGAAATTCAGAAAATTACAAAAAATTACCTCCGTGATCATCGAGAGGAGCACAACGCAGTGGTAACGTCCCAGAGTCGGGGAACGCCACGGTTTGCCCTGCAAAGAGTGCTGAAGGCACATCCGGGAAAAATACGTGTAAAGCATAAAATACACTCCGAGACCCACTCAAATGATCCGAAAAAAATCTGAAAAAAAATCCAAAAAATCCAAAAAATCCAGGGCATTACAGAGGGGGGCGGCCAACACAGAGAGGGAGAGGGACAGGACCATGAGAGGGGGAGGGAGAACGGGAGAGGGAGAGGGAGGGGGTCGACCACTCCTGGCCGGCGCCCCCTCTGCCAGGTGTGTGCGTGAGAAGGAGTGATGGAGCGGAAGAGGGAGAAGGAGTGAGGGAGACTAAGAGGGGGAGAGGGAGAGGGAGAGGGAGAGTGTTACAAAGAGAGGGAGAGGGTTTACGTACCGAAGTGAAGACGGCGACAGCGAGTTTCGGTCGGCGATCGAGGATGAGGACGACGATGGTGAGGATGGCCACGGCCAGGGACGGCGACGGCGGGGATGGCTCCGATGGCGACGACTCCGACGGCGACGACGGTAGGAAGACGGAGGAAAGAGAGAATGAGAGGGAGAGTGGGGGGAAAGTGAGTGACAGGGAGTGGGGGGGAAGGGGTCGATTTGGGGGGGGTGGGATTTTCAGACGGATTTCAGACGAAACATAAGTCTGTCTGAAAATTTTATTTATTTCAGACGGACTAATTTCCGTCTGAATATGAGTCGCTAATTGCGACGGATAGTACGATAGATAACTATCTGTCTGAAATAGCGATGGGATTTCAGACGGAATATATCCGTTTGAATTTCAGACCGATTTTTTCATACAAATTAGTCCGTCTGAAATGTCTATCGCTAACGACGCCTTTTCTTATAGTGAGAAGGCGTCTTGGACTTGAGGGTCCATTACAACGGTCACTAAATTTGTTTTCACTTTTCCCTTTTTCTATGTGCGTGTGAGAGAGAGAGAATAACTTGTAAGAATTGATAGAAGGCGTCGTGGACTTGAGGGTCCATTACAACTGTCACTAAATTAATTTTCACTTTTTTCCCTTTTTCAGAGAGAGAGAGAGAGAGAGAGAGAGAGAGAGAGAGAGAGAGAGAGAGAGAGAGAGAGAGAGAGAGAGAGAGAGAGAGAGAGAGAGAGAGAGAGAGAGAGAGAGAGAGAGAGAGAGAGAGAGAGAGAGAGAGAGAGAGAGAGAGAGAGAGAGAGAGAGAGAGAGAGAGAGAGAGAGAGAGAGAGAGAGAGAGAGAGAGAGAGAGAGTCTGTGATCAGGGTGACCTCTTGCTGGATAATCTTGTTCTTTTCCGAAGGTTTCTCTCCACTTTTTTACCCTCCCACCGCTGCAGCAACGGATGCTGCCATTCTCTGCCGGGCCAATCCAACATGTGAGGGACTGGAATAACTTTTTTTCCTCCCCCCCTCTCTCTCTACCCTGCCACCGCAATCCGACACTCCCTCCCGCCTCACCGTCCACCTCCCCTCTCCTTTATATGCATCTCTCCCGTCTGCCCCTCCTTCTTTAGGGGGAGAGAGAGAGAGAGAGAGAGAGAAGAGGAACCCCCAACCACGTTCTCCCTCCTCCCCTTCCCACCCACCATTCCAGAGCCCAGAGTTCCTCCTCCTCCTCCTTCTCCTACTCCCTCCTCTTCCAGCAGCTGTGATCTGCAATCCACAATTCACCTTGGCTCTATCCCATCCACATTGCCAGAGAATAAGGAATACATAGTGGGCATTGGGTCTAGAGAGAGAGAGAGAGCAGCAGCAGCTAGCTTGCAGCAGGCAGGAGAAAGGCGATGGCTTTCCCACCGGACACGAGCAAGACGACCAAGCTGGAGCGGTACAACAGCTACCTCCGCCGCGTCAACAGCACCAAGCTGCTGGCGGCCTCCTCCAAGCTCCTCTTCCGGGCCACCCTCCTCGCCGCCCTCATCCTCATCCTCTTCTTCACCCTCAGCTACCCCCCGTTGTCCGCCTCCTCCCACGCCTCCCCCTACGCCTCCTCCCACCGCAGCCTCCTCTCCTCCGCCCTCTACGGCGGCGCCTCCTCCTCCGACAGCCCATCCGTCGGCGGCGCCTCCTGGGAGCGCCAGGTCCGCCAGTCCTCCACCCCGCGGCGCCCGGGGGGCATGTCGGTGCTGGTCACCGGCGCCGCCGGCTTCGTCGGCACCCACTGCTCCCTGGCCCTCAGAAGCGCGGCGACGGCGTCCTCGGCCTCGACAACTTCAACTCCTACTACGACCCCTCCCTGAAGCGCGCCCGGCAGTCCCTCCTGGGGAAGCACGGCGTCTTCGTCGTCGGGGGCGACATCAACGACGCCGCCCTGCTCGCTAAGCTGTTCGACGTCGTCCCCTTCACCCACGTCCTCCACCTCGCCGCCCAGGCCGGTGTCCGCTACGCCATGCGCAACCCGCAGTCCTACGTCCACTCCAACGTCGCCGGTTTCGTGGCCCTGCTGGAGACCGCCGCCAAGCGCGCCGACCCGCAGCCCGCCATCGTCTGGGCCTCCTCCTCCTCCGTCTACGGCCTCAACGAGGTGAACCCCTTCTCTGAGTCCCACCGCACCGACCACCCCGCCTCCCTCTACGCCGCCACCAAGAAGGCCGGCGAGGAGATCGCCCACGTCTACAACCACATCTACGGCCTCTCCCTTACGGGCTCCGCTTCTTCACCGTGTACGGACCCTGGGGCCGCCCCGACATGGCCTACTTCTCCTTCACCAAGGACATCCTCCAGGGCAAGCCCATCACCGTCTTCGAGGCCGCCGACGGCGACCAGGAGGTGGCCCGCGACTTCACCTTCATCGACGACGTCGTCAAGGGCTGCCTGGGCGCCCTGGACACCGCCGAGAAGAGCACCGGCACCCCCGGTGGCGGCAAGAAGCGGGGGCCCGCCCAGCTCCGGGTGTACAACCTCGGCAACACCTCCCCGGTGCCCGTCTCCCGTCTGGTCGCCATCCTCGAGGGCCTCCTCGGCACCAAGGCCAAGAAGCACACCGTCCGGATGCCCCGCAATGGCGACGTCCCCTACACTCACGCCAACGTCAGCCTCGCCCACCGCGACTTCGGCTACCGCCCCACCACCGACCTCGCCTCCGGCCTCCGCAAGTTCGTGAAGTGGTACGTCGAGTACTACGGCATCAAGACTCCGGCAGCTTCAATGGCCGCGGCGGGCACAATCACATCCTCCTCCTCCTCCAAGACCAAGAGGGTCGGCGGCCGCAGCGCCAGCAACCGCAAGGACTCCACCGACACCGAGGACGCAGGTGACTCCTCCTCGCTGTCGTCGTCGGCGTAAGAGGACTCCTCCGGCGAGGAAGGAAGGGAAGGCAAGTGTAGGGATGGGAACGGAGGTGGGTGGGGGAAGAGGAAGAGGTGGAGTTGTAGATTATTGCTGCTGTTACTGTCCATCCTGTCATCGTCGCCAATCATCAAGTGTATGATAAAAATTTACTCGGTAAAAATCAAGTGTTACATAAAACCATATATGGTCATCATTCTCCCCATGTTCCTCTGTTCCTCCTGCAAGCCGGCAGGCAGGAAGCATGGCGAACGGGGAAGGAATTAAAAAAGGAATGGCCAAGATGAGATTTTGTTATTTGGGTTTTTGTTTCCGAGGGGAGGTCGATCGATCTGGAGCTGCTGTTACATATGATGATACGGGGTCTGCTGTGAATTACTCAGATTATTCAAGTTAGATCCGCCCCCTCCTTTCCCCATCAGCTTCTGTTTATCTCTGTATTTTGTGATTAATTTGGAAGAGCAATAAGTTATGATGCCAAAGCAGGCGAATGAGTAGGAGAGGGAGAGAGAGATCAGAAAGATACTTTTTTTTTACAATTTAGTGTTATTGCCGTTGTTGCTGTTGTGGGTCATGATTGAACAAAGATGTCGTCATGGCTCTTCCTGTTCTCTTTATTTCTTCCCATTCTCCCTGTTCTGTACTGAGAAGAACATCTCCCCTCCTGCTGCTGTGCCTCTCTCAGAAAGTGTAATTTGCTCTGCTCTCTCCTTTGTATGCATATTGATTTTGCCATGGGATACAAATGTGCAAGTTACGTTCTTCTTCATCTGGAGGTCAGCTCACAGATGGAAGAGAACCCAGCATGACAACTCGAAGCATCATCTATGAGTTGTGGGGGATTCAGATTCCCACCCCATCAACTTGCAGTTTCTTGTGCAGGTCAAGTTCGTATGGGGAAGAGAAGAACATGATCAGAAGTCACCTACCCCATATCAGAAAACGGATTACGCGGGGGATGTGTGCGCATGTCCTGGCACTTTTTCCACGGAATCTGATTGGAGAGACCCCCCGTGGTCTACAGGGATTAGCTCAGTAGCTGGATCTATCTATAGGGCACAATTATAAGTGACACGAAAACCCCATAAACACACCATGCCCTCAATCACCATCAAAGGAGAAAGAGGGCCAAGGGGGACCATCCACAAGGGAACAACATCTTTCTTGGGTAGCTCAAGAAGATACCTCCAATGGTCACTTGCAACCAGATGTACACTCATGCACATCCACACCATGGCATGCCGACATCATCATCAAGACCTATCACAGTGAGGGCAGGTCAAGAGGGCAGGTCCCCCCCTCCAGCTTACAATCCCCCCGCGAGTAAGTACACCCCGGCAGGATCCAATGCTATTCCTGCCGACAGTTTTGTTTTTGTGTGGAGGGGGGAGGGGGGAGGGGGGATGAGGGGTAATGGGGAGAGATCTCTCCAAGGTCTCCAAAACGGGGTCAGCCCATGATTGACTTGTTTGCTGTCCCCTTGCGTTTCCTCTTGTTTTCCATCCTCCACATCCTTCTCGACATCCTCCTCCCTCGTCACCAAGACACTTAACAGATGCATACTTGTATGTGATGTAGAAAACTACACTCTATTACCGTTTGATTGGTGCATGAGTACTCTACACAAAACGCCCTGCTCTCTTTCTCTCAAGATTGCCCATCTGCCTTGTACCATGTAGAACACAAAACTGCTTGGAATACTAACCAAATTGGCATCTGCCAATTACAAACACCTTTGATGGCTTGGCAAACTGGGGTCGGATTTAGAACTATCTATTGAAGGACAAGTAGTCACATAAGTGACTTCCAATCCCTAATATGCTACCCTTGGAATGAACTAAAAGTTGGAGAAACTCAAATATCTTCAACTTGAATCAACCAAACCCAAAAAAAAAAAAACTTGTGGAAACTTCAAAGATATTTGGGCAATTAGCAAAACTAGGCAACATAAGACAGAAGTCTGATGGCTTGACATGTCAGGCAGAAGACATGGCTGACGCCAAAATAAAAGTGATGTATAAGTTAACTTTGATACCGTATTAAAACCATTCAACTTAAATATAATTGGCAAAGCAATGGAGGGGTCTCCATAATCATGTAAAACAGAGTTCCGGGTTGACGGTGTGATCCCTTCCCCTGTTCCTCCTTGTGAATGCTTTTATATGTGCACGGCAGACGATATGTGACTTGAGGTGAGGGGGGAGGGGGTCCACCCAATTCCCCGTCTTTGTTCCATGTGATGACCTTCAGCTTTTGAACTCCCTGCCAGCCATTGCAAGCAAAGACCTTTGACGTAGTTGGTCTTAGCGGTGTATTTTTAAAAGAGTACGCGCTTCAACTCAACAAACTATTAATTGATAGTTGTTTTATTGGTTTCAGCAATACAAAAACATCAGTTGATTGAAAGAAGGTATGAGATCAGAGAGCAATGGTCTTGTGCAGCAGCCCTATGCCCAAGCTTGACATGATTATCCTAGTACTGGGAGCCCGCAGTATGATTACAGGAATCCCCTTCTCCCAGGAGGACTCATCAAAACGATCGCTGTTGGTGGTGATTATATGTGCAGTCCTCTTGCATTTAGTGCAGAGTGAAATGATATCCCATTTAACTAGCCTCCCTGCTTTGTTTATAGTGTACCTGTGAGGCCCCTGGATTTGAGGTGTAGGCATGAAGCATAAGCAGGGAGGGGGTAACTAATAAAACAAGTAGATGGCTTGATGAGCTTGGACGGTGGTAAATTCCATGTGGGTTACTTCCCCAACCCCTCTCTCTCTCTCTCTCTCTCTCTCTCTCTCTCTCTCATGTGTATACTCTTACAGCGTTGAATGAGGAAGGAAGCAGGAGGATGGGGGAAGGGGTACTTCGGTTGCCTGGTGCAGCCGCCGATTTGCCGCCTTGCTGCGAAGCTGGTAGGGAGAACAGAGAGGATAAGCTTGGGATAAATGAGAGAGTGAGGAGAGGCAGGAGGGGGATCTCCAGCGGGAACTCTTCACTGCCCCATCCTCTGCCTTCAAAACTTTTGTTCCACCATTACCCCACTCCCACCACTTCCTCATTTGTTTCCTAAGGGTGCTTTTGATAACAGGATGGAATATGTTAGCTGGGGTGAGGTCGGGTCAATTATTTTTTAGATTTTTTTTTGAGTTTGATAATTTACCCTAACTCTGGGATTAACTCGATCTATGTGAAAGGGTCAAACAAGTTAATCTCGAAATAAGGACATTAACTCTAACAGACTCCGGATAACTTAACCATATTATTAAACTCAATTAAAGACGGATAACCAAAATAACTCATCTTATTTTACCCCTATTTCGTTATCAAAATCACTCTAAATAAATGAGAAAAGATACAAAGGATAGTCACCAAGCCAGACTATCAAAGGCTCACTCAATGGATGGTCACGAAATTTGTTTCTAAACTGTGAACAGGAGTGAATGAGAGAGAAAGAGACAACAGTGTCTGTGATCCGGGTGGCCTTTTGCTGGTTAGTCTTGTTCTTTCCGAAGGTTTCTCACCACTTTTTTACCCTCCCCACCGCTGCAGTAGCAGATGCTGCCATTCTCTACCAGGCCAATCCAATCTACGTGAACGTCCTTTACCCTTTTCATGCCCCCCCCCCCCACGTCTTCTTCTCTTCTCTCTTTTATGTCTCTCTTACAGCTGCGCATGTGTGACTTCATATCAAAACACCGCATGCAGAAGGAGATAGGGGCATAAATGGAGCATGTAGAGGCGGAAAACTAGTTCCCCTCAAGTCACACTTTTAAATTTGTGTTATCGGGAAAGATTGTCGGGCACCCGTGGAAGCCTGCAAACACCAGAGAGAAAGGCGTCAGAAGGAGCCTCAGGCGTTATCCCAGGGGACAACTCTCTGATGCTTAAGTCAGCACTTGGGAAGATGGAGAATAAAGAAGAGAAAGCGAGAGAAAGGGAGATGGAGAACGTCGGTGTGGGCCTGTAGGAGCTGTCTGTCTTACAGAGGAATGATAGTCAGACCCAGTGGACACCCGGAGAGTGCTCACTGGATGGTAAGGACGCTCGGAAGACCTCCCGCGCTCTCCGTCGTGGTATCCCCTCTTGAGGGATGGACAGTCGAGGCCCTTCTTACTATGGTGGTCAGTCGATTCTTGTTGTCTCTCTCTAGCTTATGTCTATTCGTCCGTCGCTGCCCCCTCTGTGTCCGTCGAGGGCCTGTTTATATGGGTTGTCCTGAGGGCGAGTGATGGGAATCTACACCGGGCACTAACTTTTATTTTTATATTTGTGTCCTTTTAGTTTGAATTTATATCCTTGAGAAGTAGGTTTGCAATTGTAAGGCTTTATACGTCAATTTGTCATTCCTTAGGATTCTTTGGGTTTTTGTGCAACAGTCCAGTAGGACCAGCAAGGGGCCCCCATCTCCTTTCCTATTGGTCCACCTAAATCCTAGGGCCCATGTGGGACCAGTCAAAGGTCCAAGGTGGGCTTCTAGATGGCTTGACCATTCAAGGAGACAATGGGATTAAAAAGTCCAATATTCTAACCCTTAAAGTCTAAGATGCTTCCCCCTTATAATATAGTTTATCCCATGTTGTATTTTTTATTTAATTTGGTCATTTGACCACATGGGGAAGAAAATCCCCTCTCTCCCACGAAATTCCCAGCCCTCCACCCCTTGCCATTATCTATATAAGCCTATATATAGTGTCATTAGAGATTTAATGAAGAAATTATGTGAAAATTACTTGAAGCAAGAAGGGTGTGCCCTCTCTCCTCTCTCTCTGGTTCTCTTCTTCTTCCTCCAGCCCTCTAAGGTGTGAAGCCCTCTCCTATATTCTCCTTAGCCCCTCTGAGTTCCCTCTCTGCCGCCGCCGCCGTCGTTCGTGCCGCCGTCGCGCCGCCACCGTCGCTACATCGGAGTTCTGTCCAAATCAGGATAGAACCTCACCTCCGGATTTTTATCTTTTCTTCTTGTAGTCTGTTCGAGCCCCAATTTTGAGAGTTTGTTCTGTCCATCTCCCCCAATCTCCAGTTTAAATTTCGGGCTATTTAACCTTAGTTTGATATTTTTCCCGTATTTTTTGTTTGTCCTCTCAGTAATCTGCCCTTTTACAGATCTACGGGACAGAGTCACCTTGTCGCATTTTTTCCACCTCCTTACAAATTTTAAAAAAATCCCAACAAATTACTCAGTGTTCCACACATATATCCCCTTCCACCATAATTTTTTTGGAGTCTATAAAATTCATTTGACCCTCAATCAAAGGTCAGTTTCAGGCAAATCCCTTGCTGCCCTGTGTGTCTGTCAGTCCGAGTCAGAAAAAGAAACAGTCATACAGTTTATTTTTATTTTCAATCCGTCCACTGGATGGAGCTGTCAAAATTATATGTTATAGATCTATGAGTGCTCTTTCCAACGGTACCAGCCACGTCTCGATCGGCCTCCGGATCTGAGCGTCGTAATTCATGTCGTCGAGGCCTGCAGATATGTTTTTGTGCATGTCTGAAATTACAGTCCAGAAGATATTCAGAAATAAATATCAAAAATCAACTTCAGGAGCCGCCCCTTCAGGGAGTCATTCAGGGACGCCCTGCCATCGTCCCAGCCAAGCGGCGCCTCCGGAAGATCTCAGGAAGGCAATGTTCCTTTGAAAACCGTTGCTTGCTGTCCAGTGAGTCAGCAACTGAGTTGGCGCAGCACCGAGTTGGAATAGTGCCGAGTCGGACCAGCAGGCCGAGTTCGTGTCATACGCACCTCCAAATTGCTGCCCGTCAACCCAGGGTCGATCCTCCCGGGCCCCACTTGTAGCCCTTTACCTCCTTGCGTGGAGTGGGCAATAAAATTCACTGTTGTAATTAACTTTTACCATTGTACCGGGAGTTACAGTACTTGGCCGGGAACGTCTTCCCCACGCCCGGAGCGTGGAGGTATCGTGTTCGCTCTCTTACTCAGCTTTGTTTTACTCGTATTTATTCGTATATGCCGCTGCATGTGATATGTTATTAGCCCGTTATATCATTTTTATCACCGCTGCGAGTGAGTGAGTGTAACCCGTCCCGTGACTCAATCCGAGTTAACGCGGAAAGGCCGATACCCGAGACTCACTGCCGGTTTCTCAACTGCGCACGGTCCAGCATTTCCCTCGCATAGGGACGATCACGAGCTAGAGTCCCAGGTCGCGTGTCCATCCTGCATCAATTTGGTATCAGAGCCAGGTTGAGTCTAGGATAGTATTTGGTCAAAAACAAAAAAAAAGTGTCATTTACGTCTAGTCATCGTCTAAGTCGGTCTAAGGTTGCATCCGCATACAATTGTTCGGTATATAAAAAGGTGTCGCCCGACCGTTAGGTTACGCCTATCGGAGAGGTGATTCACTTGCGCGAGTGATCTTCGGATCGATTAACTTCGCCACGTACCGAATCTTGGTCGTGTCTAGGTGTGTAGTCGAGTCTCATTTCAACTTTGCATTTGCATCGCATTCTAAGTCGTGTCTAGGTGCTTGCATTAGTTGGCATAATATTTTGATTATAAAACAAAAACAAAAAAAATGGCCTTGCATGACCATTCCTAGGGATCCGTTCCCATCTTTTGGCAACTATGGTTAACCCATACCTCAGGCCCGACCAAGGCAACATGTCCGTGTCTGAGTACATTAAGGACTTCGAAGTGTACCGGTTAAGATGTGAAGTCGGACTGGATAACATCGAGGCCAGAACTCAGTTCTGGAAAGGTTCGCAGCTTCACTTCCAATTTGAATTATTTTGCTGCCACGTGAAAACTTTGGGAGATTCCTATAAGGTCGCTCTGGAGGTCGCGCCATTTGAGTCTCGGTTTGATGGTGCCATACGGCAAGCTGATGCCGCCCTTCGGCGAGCATCTACCTCCCAGCTGATTCTCGATCCGGTCGGACCCCCACTCGGACCCCCACCCCAGTCGGGGAATCCTTCCCCTCCCATGAGAGCTCCATTACCATCACCCTCACCTTCCGATCTTATTTCGGAGCCCTCTCATTTGGAGCCACCAAAGCCTGAGCCACCCGTGTTTCTAACGGGTACGCTATACATAGCCGAGCCGCTTCTTAGTTGGCTCAAGGATGACTTGGTCCCACTTCCTTACCCATCCATGGACCCTACCCTACCTTTGGTGCCCGTCAACTCCTACCATACTACATTCCGATCTAGTCACCATGTTGACACATTGGGTGACCTTATTCTTGGTTTAGGTTGGCAATGGAAGTTGACGCATTTATTGGCCCGAGGCTTCGACCAACCCACTAGTCGTAGCTTCACCCATCCGGCCATAGGGTCCATTACCTCCGTTTGCACCGTGGGTTGTGTCACTACGGAGATCCTCTTATTCCTCCCCATGCCGACCGAACCCGACTTCATACCCTTTTGCCCGAGGGAGGAACCATACATCCTACACATGATCACCGTCCCACCTACAATGCATGAAGGTGACTATCCACACCTTCAAGACTCCTACACCGGGGACCGTGACTTGTGGGAATCCACCATAAGGGGTCATACCTTCTTTGATCCCTTTGACACATTCCCTAGTGGACCCCTAGACCCACCATATATACTTCACTTCTTCGTGGGAGTCTACTATCACACCCCTACCCCACGGGCCGGGTCATTTATACCCACCAAGCCCGTTCTCGATACACCTACACCTAGTTCTCCTAGCCCTCTCAAGTCTCCCAAATCCAAAGGGCTGTCCATGCATGACTGGGTCATACTAGGGCGTCTAGGTGTTCCCCATTCCGCCAACCACCGGTTACGTCAAATGCATGCATGGCACATATTCGGGTGTCCTGGTCTGCCATCACACACGTACGGGTCGGACTAACATTAGGTTTGTTTAAGGTCTTTTGAGTCTTTATTTCATTTGTCTGTCGTGTGTTTGTGCATACATCGAGTCGAGTCGGTTTGTACGCTCGCGTTGTTAGTTCCTTTCGAGTTCGAGACTGGTCGGACTTTGGGATCAGTTCTACTTCATATCGGATCTAGTCAATTAAGGGACTCAGCGGTGATTCCTAGTGAGTCTTTGAGCCGCTTCCTTCATTTGAGAGTGACCCCACCCCGGAGTGTCCACCTCTAGCCTCATTCCCCAGCAACGTGTGTATATCGAATCTATACGGGATGAGCAAGTGTCGATTACTTGGAGTGGAGCGTACTCCGCGCTTCCAGGTTCGGTGACGCATCCGCCGGAGCTACTCGAGCAGCCACACCCCTTACTCGACGGGGTCGAGTTCTTCTCACCCGGGGAGAATTGATGGGAATCTACACCGGGCACTAACTTTTATTTTTATATTTGTGTCCATTTAATTTGAATTTATATCCTTGGGAAGTAGGTTTACAATTGTAAGGCTTTATAAGTCAACTTGTCATTCCTTAGGATTCTTTGAGTTTTTGTGCAAAAGTCCAGTAGGACCAGCAAGGGGCCCCCATCTCCTCTCCTATTGGTCCACCTAAGCCTTAGGGCCCATGTGGGGCCAGTCAAAGGTCCAAGGTGGGCTTCTAGATGGCTTGACCATTCAAGGGGACAATTAGATTAAAAAGTCCAATATTCCAACCCTTAGGGCACCTTTGATAACCGGTTAGGATAGTCTACCTGGGTTTACAGTGGAATGAGTTGTCCACTGTTTATTCCTATTTTAGTTTGATAACACAAATATTATTCTAAGTGGATTCCTTCAAACTCACCCATTATTCCACCTGCTTTGTTAAATGGATGACTCCACTCAAAGTTAAAGATTGATAATGGCGCCAACTTCTTTTGCACAAACTGCCAACCGCACTCCCCTCTCTTTACCTAAATAAAAAATGGAGATGTCATACTGAAGTCCTACCGTTAACATAATATCATACTTAATTTACATACCACTGTCAACTGCATAATATTTTAAATTCTCGTGCATTTTTAAATTGTCCATCATAGCTACTTCACAGACATATACCAGCGCTATATATACATAAAATACCTATGACCAAGACTAGGTTAATCCAAGTATCACGTCCATGGGAAGTCTGACCAATATTGCCACAAAGGTAGACTACTGAACATACATAACACAAGAAAGATTTATTGGGTCATATGACTACAAAACATTCATTACAACGGACAATCATACTCAGTTTTACATTTTAATGTAACACTAACAAATATTTACAAATGAACATTTCACAACTTCAGTACATCTGAATAATTGACCCCAAAAATTAGGATTGTGAAGAATAACAAATTTGGCACAGTCATTATGACAGAACATTACAACAGATGGGAAGCAAAGCAGTGGTAGTGCATGGCCTGCTGTTATTAGTGGTGTCATTCACTTGGCATCTGTTGAGGATGGCATGAAACTTCACCAAGCCTGACAGTAGACCTTGCCTAGTTAGAGTCGGAAGTCAAACATCCTCTCCACCCTGGCATCCTCGGTCCTTGCTGGCAGAGTGACGCCCAAGCATAAGAAACCTGTATGGAGAACCCACGTACAAATGAGCATACACACCCAACTAGTCAAGTACTTAATATTAAGATGACATATACTTATGGACACAAAAATTTGACAATAACGAATGAAACGACAGCAATATTACCCTCCCTCTTCCTAATATACTTCACCTGAAACATGGGATCCATCATCCACTTTGAAGTAGCATTGGACACCTTAAACTAGCAGTAGAGATTACAAGATAAGGACGATGATTACTTGGCAATGACATACACACAAAATGGGAGACGATTTCAGGCAGAGGACATAAAACTGAGACAGCGTTGAAGAGATTACCAGAGGATTGGCCCCCCTACAAATGGGTAACAACATACTTACACAGGGTACTGTTGGTTCTTGACCATTAATAACTCTATGCATATCATTCAGCAATTCACTATTATGATGCCCAAAATGATTGTATCTGAGTCCCACTCAAACTTTCCCAAGCTATGCATGTTGGGAAGAAAGTGAGATTCAATGGAGGCTTCCTGAAGGTATACTCAGAGGAAGGCTGATGTACCAAATTAATGTCAACCTGTGAATGCCCCATGTCTTCAATTGCTGTGGACTTACCTGTATGGGATTCCATGGAGGCTTCCCGAAGGTATATTCAATTTGTATTTGCCATACCAAAATAATGTCAACCTTTTGTAGTATGTCAAACCCCGTCTTCAATTGCTGTGGACTTCCCTGTATGGACTGACCCGACCTTCCTTATTTGCAGGCTTACTTTTAACCAAGTAGTAATAAATTACTTGGCCAGGTAAGCGCGAGGGCAATGATGAGATTCAATGGTCTGAGGGAAGGTTGGATGGCCTTGCAATTAAGGCAACCCCTTCCACTACCTACAAATCAAGAAATATATGAGCACCTTAATCATGCAACAATGAATCCGGGTAAATGAATGCTGGTCATTTGATAAAAAAAAGTGAACATAGTAAAATAGATGTCGGAGCCTGAATTGGGTGCAGACTGATGCTGTGGGCGAGAGGTTTTTGGCACCCAATTTATTTTTACCACAATTCCACATTCACCTTTTAATAGCTGCAGTTGATCATACCAATTCTACAAAAAGTGAACCTGAGTGATCGCCCGCCAGTTGGGGGTGTCGACCCCTTGCACCAAAAGGGGTTCAACCATATATAAATCTAGTCAAATAGCCTGCCATTGATCTATTTTGATGGGTCACTTACTTTGGATTATATGAAGACATGCAAGCCCTTTCCCACCTGTCCAATTATAAGCAAACAAACCATTATGATCAACATATACATGAGTCACAATATTTAATGACTTCAGTGGAGATGAGAGAACATTTTACATCTGTCAAATTCAAATGTTTTATCATTGCCCTCACGCTTACCTGGCCAAGTACTTAATTACTTGGTTGGAAGGAAGCCTGCAAATATGGAAGGTCGGGTCAGTCCATATAGGGAAGTCCACAGCAATTGAAGACAGGGGGTATGACATACTACAAAGGTTGACATTATTTTGGTATAGCAAATACAAACTGAATATACCTTCAGGTAGCCTCCATCGAATCCCATTTGCTTCCCAACATGCATAGCATGGGAAAGTTTGAGTGGGGCTCAGATACAATCATTTTGGGCATCACATTGGAAGCGGTTGCCTTACTTGCAAGGCCATCCAACCTTCTGTCAGCTCAAATGTTTCATCATTGCCCTCATGCTTACCTGGCCAAGTACATAATTACTTGGTTGAACAGAAGCCTGGAAAGCCAGAAGGTGGTCAGTCCATATATTCCACTCCACAGCAAATTGAACAAAGGAGCAATAACATACTACATATACCTTCAGATAGTATTTGGGAGTAGCTAATACAAAATAGGTTAGAGGAATATACCTTCAGGTAGTCTCCATGGACTGCCATTTTCTTCCCAACACAGATAGCATTAGAAAGTTTGAATGGGGCTCAGATACAATCATTTTGGGCATCACAGTGAAAGGGGTTGCCTTATTTGCAAGGCCATTCAACCTTCCCTCAGACCATTGAATCTCATCATTGCCCTCACACTTACCTGGCCAAGTAATTAATTACTTGGTTGAAAAGAAGTCTGCAAATAAGGAAGGTCGGTCAGTCCATACAGGGAAGTCCACAGCAATTGAAGACAGGGGGTATGACATACTACACAATTATTTTTGAATAGGAAATAATAATGAGCAAATACCTTCTGGAATCCTGCATAGAATGTCATTTTCTTGCCAAAGGTTATATAATCGAAAATTTGGAGTGGGTGTCAGATACAAGTTAAGACATAGGAGGGTTTACCTCATTGTAGAAACTGCAGTGCATAATAACAAGAAGGAAGCTAGCAGTGTTCAGATAGAAACATTACAGTGATAGAAACATTAAAGTGCATGATGAGAACATACAAGAACATAAAGAAGAAGGTACAATGTAACTTAGAGTCCCAATAGGCCTAACAATTTCATCCCATCAATTGAGGCCCCAAATATCATCCGCAATTCGGTTCCTCAAAACTTCCCCCGCTGCCACGTCCAAGTTGTTGACATTAATGTTGTTGGGAATCTCATCATCTCCCACATCGTCAACCCCCACTTCATCTGAACCAACCCTATTAAAATACCAATCATAACCTTGCTGACGTCGAATAAAATTTTGGACCACACAACATGCAATGACTATCTTCTTTTGTACAGGCCACGGATAATTATTTCCCTCTCGCAGAGTTTGGAACCTCATCTTCAAAACGCCAAATGCCCGCTCGACTACATTGCGTAGCTGCGCATGGCGATGATTGAATTTCTCCTTCTTGCTGGCATATGTCCTCGGCCCCGGACGGTTACAAGATGGTATCGCTGCCCTCGATATGGTGCGAGGAAAGAGCTTGTGTTTGCATATCCAGCATCCACTAGGTAGTACTTGCCATTTGGCACCGTCAAGTCTCCTTCCTCCAATGTCCATTTCAACACTCTCATGTCGGCAGCTGACCCTTCCCAACCTACACAAATATATTGAAATAGCATGTCAAACCCTACAACAGCCATCACATTCTGGGATATACATTGCTTGCGATTGCGAAAACGTCCTTGGTCTTCAACAGGTACGGTTGCCGGGACATGCGTTCCATCAATTGCTCCAAGTGCATCCTACATATAACATAGACATGGCATGCCAATTCTTAGGAATTATATTTGCCATAAGGCAGAAATGGTGAAATAGATGATTGTAGTGTGTAATTACCTTGAAGAAAGGGTAGAATCTTTCCTTACCACGAATGAAGGGATGACATTCACCGGTATGTGTGGGTAGTTGTATGACTTCCGACATTAGAGACGCCAATGAGTTAATAACACGATTGACATAAAAACTAATTGTCTGTGAAGAGTGTTGAAAATGTTCACATAGAGCTCCTGTTGGGACCCCATGTCCAACTGCATAGAGGAACATCGCGAGTTGTTCATTTGCGGAGACATATCGTGAGTCCTTCAATAGACCCTTGTTTACCAGCATATCTCTCAGTTGTATGAACATTGTTGCATGAACACGGAATACATTGTAGCACCTTTGTTCATGGCCACTCAAAATCTCGTGAATCCATACATGTCCACCATAAATAGATGAGTGCATACGGCGCCTAGGAAGCACGGGGGCCTCTTCTGCTTCAACTTGGTCGAGAATCGCCTCTTCGATGTCATTGTACATCTCATCTTCTTCCTCAAGGAAGTCCACGAGCATTTGGGTATAAGCTACATCACATTTGACATATCCAGAAGACTATTAACATAGATAAGGATAGAATAACATAATCACTGTCCATCTAATCTTTAATATCAACCTGCAATAAAGGTTATACATTTGTTTGTACATAGACTGAACTTAACACAAAGGACATAACCTAATGATGAAGTACAAGCATGGAAAAAAGTCCTACTAATATTAGAAATAGTAGAATAACACATAGCATCAATAGAAGTACGATGAGGCATGACATCGGCATGATTTCCATAGGCAACTTCTTATTTAGCATTGGAGGAGTGACAACCATTGACGTCGATGGGTGTATTGCACTAGGAGCAGAAATTGTGCTCGAAACGTCCTGACGTGTCGTGAGGACACCGTAGAAAGCCTCTTGTGCCTCCTCCATGGAGAAGAATCCCTTATAGCGGGCTCCTGGATATCCATTTACTTGAGCGTAACATTCTGGCCAGGTGGAATATATGCCAGGTGATCGACCCACCCACACTACGTAACACTTATATTTTCCCATTGTACAAGTTTTCATAACCCTGCATAACAAATTTGTATATTGTAAAGCATCATCATGTAAAAGTCATAATAGGTAAAGCAAACGACAGAATTCATATCATTATAATGTAAGGAAGGGTTAAAACCATGTTTGTCATCATTCTAGGCAGGAAATTTCATGAACACTATGTCCCCCATAATACGTAGCGAACATATAACCTCCAAATAGAACAACAAACATAACCGATGGACAAACACTATGTCCATCAAATACATAGTACACCTACAACCGACAAATGAAAGGCAACGAAAATACCAACGACCATGAGGCATGAGAAACCTAACCCAGGATGGGTAATGACGGACCCAAGATACACTAACAAAGGAACTAGAATTTAGTGTGAGCCCGAATCCAGTCGATCCTGTCATCCTCGCTGAGGATCATCAAAAGTGATCGATTATTGGGATCCTTTATTAGATCCAGCGCTGCGATGTATAGGTCTCTCGGCAAATCCTCATAGCTTTCAAGCCTGAAATGCACTCCTTCATACTTGGGATGACTTCTGACGGCTCTTGGTCAACATCAACAATATCCGTGTTGGCAGCAGATGATGCATTTGCTCTCAGGTCCCGACGAAGACATTTCACAAGGTCCATCCTCTCTCTACTAGCAGCCACAAAATTATTTAGGGAGTCATCCCCAATCTTCTTTTGACGTCCCCTCGACGACGAGGCAATGGAACGCTTGCCTCGAACCGGAGACCTTGAAGAGTCATCATTAATATGCACAACTTGGGTGGGAGTTACATTTGCTCTTTCATTTGCATGAGGGATGCCAATGGAAAACTCCATACTTTCGGGACCTAAACCAGTACCGAAGGCACTCAAGAATTTAGCAACATGTAGGCTTTCGGATTGCATTTGCATGTTAGGGTTGGACCCTACAGCATCATCGCCTCTTGCAATACTACTTTCACAAATATGCTCCATTTCCCTTAGGTGCACGAAAGATTTTCCCTTTATGGTCCGATATTCTGGATATTTCTGGAGATGTTAATGAAGAATGACAATTGTTAAAGCAACACTAGGAATGATAATTTTGTAGAAATGATGTAACATATGTACATGTGTTTTTTATTTATACCTCTAGTAGATCTTCCCATGCCCCTGCGTAACCTGGGACCGGCATGTGGGTCATGTCATCCCACCCCCATCCACTCTTACGCAACAACTGTGCATACAACATATAACACTTCTTCAAGGTCTTCCAGCGGTTATATAACCGTTGTCTATCGTAGTTAAGATTGCATGCCTTGTTGAATTCTGCTACCATGTAATTCCATGCTTGGGACTTGAAAGTTCCACTCATGCACATATTCTTATCGAACTGCTCCATTAACAGTGAAACAAGCACCCCATCTTGCTGTCCTGTCCAATTGGGTGCACGACTCTTCCCCCCCTTGCTTGTGGACCCACCTTTCTTGGTAATGTCATCTAAAATGAAACAAAGTTTGGCAGTTCAGGGGAGTAGACATATAGCTAGGGAAAATATTACGAGACCTAACATTGCCACTCGAAAAAGATATTCATGCAAAGTGTTTGTCATCCTTTGAACTTTCTTTTTCCTTACACTACATTGTAGGGTTAAAAAAATGTGTAAATAATTAACTTGGATATTAATCGTAGGAATAGAAGATAGCATGCATTACAATTGTCATACTCATTAGTTCAATACATACAAACAAAGTTCAGAAAAAGTCAAATGTTTATTGAAGTACACATGACACTTCAATGAATTTTGGTATTGAAAAGTGCTTACATATCCTATTATATGCCCATTAATTAATGTGAACCATGGACCTTTATAAACCGAAGAGCTATTAACCAAATACAGCAATAGAGAATCTGAAAATTGACAGTAGTGTAAGGCACGAATATGTTAAATGTTAAAGATTCTTACCGGCTGAAGACATGATCCGCTTCCTCTTCCTCTTCAACCTCCTCACACTTCATATATATAAATTGGATGAAAGGAAGAAATTATAATTAGTGGGTTAGATATGACAGAAATTATAAAGAGGTGGAAACCCCATTGTTAACCAATCCAATGGTGTCTGCAATCAAAAATAATAATGTAGCAAAGACGAAATAAATCTATGACATTGTCTTCTGCAAACAAGATGACGAGAAATGAATGATAAAGACAACGGTATAAAATATAGTTTACACTACTAGTCCCTAGCATAATGTAATCAGGCAACAAAAAAATTTTAAATGACAAAGACAACATATATTACTACAAACCATTAGAAGGCTCAGCAGCACATTGCTGATATCTAATAATCCAAAATGATCATAATCACAAAATGTAAGATCTTCCTGCTTGAAAGAAGGCCAAAACAACTATAAACAAACTGCAGTAGAAAATAATGACAAATAAAACATACTTCTTTATCAACGGCTATGAGTGTAGGGTGATCAAACAGTCTCCACACACTGGCAGTCACAAACAGGGTTTTAGATCAAGGGCTTTTAGTATAGAGCTACCAAACACTGTACACACACTGGCAGTCACATGAAATCGAACATGCACCGTTCAACTACCTTCTTCCTCAAAATGAAGTGCACTCAGTAGCGCAAGGGCAAAAAACCTAAATCCCATTCTTCTTATTACACTGCAAACAACGTAATGGGTGTTGTGCTATTGTATTTTTTATGTGCACCATAAAAAATCAGATAGTCCCATCATAATAAAAATACGCCGGAAAATGAAAGCCAGCCCTAGTTTAACGGAAACCTGGTGAGGTCCTTCCTCCCCTTCGCATCCCACCGCAGCCATAGACAAAAGATTAGGTGAGGGTAGCAAGTATAATCCCATCCCGTATGAAATATAGAACATGGATCACCGGATAATCAAGAGAGACCCAATAGATGTGAATGATTGTTCAAAAAATTTGAGCATGCAGAAAACAAAGCGATGCAAACCAACCTGAACGGAATCGGAAATAACAGAAGATAGGGGAGAAGGGTTTATCTGAATGGCGGTCACAGAGCATCTATTGAGAAGTAAAATGCCCAAATACCAGGAAATGTGGGGATCGTATGAGCCGACCGACGATGCAATAGATGCCGGCGAACCCAGCGGTGAAGGACCTTGCACAGAGGAAGGAAGGCAGGCGATGTCGTCTCCACGGCTACTGGCTACCATCGCCGGCCTTCTTGTAGAGGAAGGCTGTGGAAGGTGGGATGAAGTTGCCAACAAGGAGCGTCGTCGCGTCTCGTCTAATCGCAGGACGACGTGAAGGAGCTTCGTCGCGTCTCGTCCTCACGGTGCCTTCGATTTCTGCAGAGAGGTCGGCGCGCAGCAGGTCAGGTTGGGTTGCTTCACCTGCAACCCTAGACGCGAGGCAAGTGTGAGAGAGAGCGGAAGGAGGCCACCCGTGAAGCCTAACTGCAGCGCAGACGGGGAAGCGACAGGTGAAACCCTCGTCTGCGTCCTCCATTCGCGGGCGTGAATGTGTTACTCGGGCGGACAACACCTCTCAATCGGATATAACCCGTATAACCTAACCGCCTTGTCAAACAGGAAACCAGATGCGCCGCCGGAATTAAGGGCTTTATTCGCCTGCTAATCGGTTACCAAAGGAGCCCTTAAAGTCCAAGATGCTTTCCCCTTATAATATAGTTTATCCCATGTTGTATTTTTATTTAATTTGGTCATTTGACCACATGGGGAAGAAAATCCCCTCTCTCCCATGAAATGCCCAGTTCCCCACCTCTTGCCATTCTCTATATAAGCCTATGCATAGTGTCATTAGAGATTTAATGAAGAAATTATGTGAAAATTACTTGAAGCAAGAAGGGTGTGCCCTCTCTCCTCTCTCTCTGGTTCTCTTCTTCTTCCTCCAGCCCTCTAGGGTGTGAAGCCCTCTCTTATATTCTCCTTAGCCCCTCTGAGTTCCCTCTCTGCCGCCGCCGTCGCCGTTCGTGCCGCCACTGCCACTACATCAGAGCTCTGTCCAAATCAGGACAGAACCTCACCTCTGGATTTTTATCTTTTTTTATTATAGTCTGTTCGAGCCCCAATTTTGAAGGTTTGTTCTGTCCATCTCCCCTAATTTCCAGTTCAACTTTCGTGCTATTTTCCCTTAGTTTGATATTTTTCCCGTATTTTTTGTTTGTCCTCTCAGTAATCTGCCCTTTTGCAGATCTGCGGGACAGAGTCACCTTGTCGCATTTTCCCCACCCCTTTACAAATTTTCAAAAAATCCCAAAACATTACTCAGTGTTCCACACATATATTCCCTTCCACCATAATTTTTTTGGAGTCTAGAAAGTTCATTTGACCCTCAGTCAAAGGTCAGTTTCAGGCAAATCCATTGCTGCCCTGTGTGTCTGTCAGTCCGAGTCAGAAAAAGAAACAGTCATAGAGTCATTTTCATTTTCAATCCGTCCACTGGATGGAGCTGTCAAAATTATATGTTATAGATCTATGAGTTCTCTTTCCAACGGTACCAGCCATGCCTCGATCGGCCTCCGGATCTGAGCGTCGTAATTCGTGTCGCCAAGGCCTGCAGATCTGTTCCTTGTGCAGGTCCGAAATTACAGTCCAGAAGATATTCAGAAATAAATATCAAAAATCAACTTCAGGAGCCGCCCCTTCAGGGAGTCGTTCAGGGACGCCCTGCCATTGTCCCAGCCAAGCGGCGCCTCCGGAAGATCTCAGGAAGGCGACGTTCCTTTGGAAACCGTTGCTTATTGTCCAGTGAGTCAGCAACCGAGTTGGCGCAGCACCGAGTTGGAATAGTGTCGAGTCGGACCAGCAGGTCGAGTTCGTGCCATACGCACCTCCAGATTGCTGCCCGTCAACCCAGGGTCGATCCTCCCGGGCCCCACTTGTAGCCCTTTACCTCCCTGCGTGGAGTGGGCAATAAAATTCACTATTGTAATTAACTTTTACCGTTGTACCGGGAGTTACCGTACTTGGCTGGGAACGTCTTCCCCACGCCCGAAGCGTGGAGGTATCGTGTTCGCTCTCTTACTCGGCTTTGCTTTACTCGTATTTATTCGTATATGCCGCTGCATGTGATAGGTTATTAGCCCATTATATCATTTTTATCACCGCTGCGAGTGAGTGAGTGTAACCCGTCCCGTGACTCGATCCGAGTTAACGCGGAAAGGCCGATACCCGAGACTCACTGCCGGTTTCTCAACTGCGCACGGTCCATCGTTTCCCTCGCATAGGGACGATCGCGAGCTAGAGTCCCAGGTCGCGTGTCCATCCCGCATCAGCGAGGGCCTATCCCTTAGCAGGGAAGGGCGCGCGTCGTGGAGTAACGTCTCCCGCGATCGTGGGGAGTTTTTCGTTGATGGTTCGTTTCTCCGGAGTCGGACGGTTCTCTAGCGAGTCTTACGGCGCTGGTGGGGCATGCTCACTTTTAGTGGGAGGTGAGGCCGACATTGTGGGAGGTAACGTTTGGTCTTCGGAGGGTCATTCGGCGGCCATTGTGCTTGGGTCGATGCCCTTCGTGCGTTGGCGAATCCGAGGACAATCTTCCTAGCTAGGCTGTCCGTTGTCGGCCACAACTAGCGGGGACCCGTTACATGCGTTGTAGAGGCCTAACCAAAGCGGGCCTATCGTAGTGGGCCCTATATGGGCTGAGCCGATTTTACCCTCCTCCCTAGCCCCCCCCACTCACAGATGTCGAGCACTTTTTTGGGATCTGAGAGGCGAGTTCGAGAGGCTGTGTTCCTAGGAGGGTTTCCTCGTGTCATTTGGGTCAGTGGGCCAAAACTCATGCTTAGTGCGCAAGGCACCCTCAATGGTGGCAGGCGACATTACAGTAATCATGGCGCAGGTTACTTTTGTCTGGGGGCGCGGGTGCGAACGGTCGCCTGAGTTCGGCGCCGTGCACTGATGGTGACAGGCGCCTTTTCTCCTTCTGTGTGAGCTCTAAGTGGTCGTCCTGCTTCTAGAAGTTATAAGAACCGCCGCAGGGCCCCCCCAGGGAACCCTACCTGCTCTTCCAGTGCTTGCTGCATGTGCTAGTTGCTCCTTCGTCGACTTTCTTCTTTCCTGGTGAGGGTTTTCCCCCTTCTACTGTTCTCTAGAGTCATGGCGCTTCGCAAGAGGACCCTTTGTGTTAGCTCTGCCTCTTCCACCGAGGAGGTGGGGGCTGGTCGTGGCGGTATCCCAAGCACTTTGGGCTGGTCCTCACTCCCTGTCACTAGCCGCTTATAGAGTAGTCTATGGACTACGGGATGTTGTGTAGTGGACAGCGGATCTAGAGGGGAGGGGTGAATAGATCAGCCCCACTTTTCGCAATGTGGCCCTCTATATAGCTAGTTAAAATGAATTACAGCAGAATAGAAACTAGCTTCCAAGTGCGTTATGATTTGCTTAGCAAGATAAGCAAGATATATAACAATTCGATCCTAAGCATGCACCTAGAACGAATCAATCACACAAGCAAACCACACTAGACAGGATTTTAAGGTGGTTCGGATTGAATCCTCAGCCCTACGTCCACCCCTCACCAAAACCCGGTGAGGCTTCACTTGTGCAGCGCACAGAACCGCAAATCGGAAATCACCGATTGCCTTCCTACTCACCACCTGGTAGGGATGTCAACCGCAAATTGGAACAACCTCCAATTGCCTTCCTACTAACCACCGGTAGGGATGAATCACACTTTCAATATTTAAACAATAATGAAAATGAAACAAATGTGAATGAACTAAAATAAGAGATTGAGTTATGAGTGAAAATGAATTGGCCCTTGTATGGAATGTTGATCAGCAACAAGGCTCCTCTTGGCTTCAACTCAATCTTCTTGATTCACCCTTGATTGGATGAATGTTCTTCACGGAGTACTGTTCACGTGAACAGTACCTCTTCCTTCAATTCTTCTCTATTGATCTTCTCTTTGAATTTCTTTGAATGAATGAAGGAGATGATGAAGCTACCTTGAATCTTGATTACTTCTTTAGCTCCTAGGAGTTTGAATGCTTGAAAGATCACCTTGGATGAGCTTGAAAGAGCTTGAATGGATGTAGATGATTTCCCTTGAAGAACTTGAATCAAACCGGCTTCCTTGGATCACTTTGATAGCCTTGCTTTGATGTAATCTTCCTTGAGGTTTGCTGGCTTTGATTTGAGCTTGATTCCCCTTTGATTGGATGAATAACACCTTTACGAACTACTGTTCATGTGAACAGTAGCTCGTCTCCAAGCTCTCTTGTAACCTCCCTTACAGCCACCCTAGATCCCACAAGAAGCCCCTTGAAGCATTAGGGTTTCTAACCCTCTTACAAGAGTTTTATAGACCTTGAATGGTCTATGGACACCCTCCAGACCAGATCCACAATTTGTGGGGGATTAGGTGTCTTTAGGATTAAACAAATCAATGTTGAATGGCCCTTTTCGAAGTTGGAAACAAAGTCAACAATTGATGGCTCGGGGCTGGCGGTCGACCGGAATTCATGGGCCGGTCGACCGGAACCTGCTGCAACCGGAACTTTTCAGCTCTGGAAAAACCGGTCGACCGGACGCCTGGGGGCGGTCGACCGAAACCTGTAACAACGTCATCATTTCGGTTCTGGGAAAACCGGTCGACCGGCCAAGGTGTATAGGTCGACCGAAATCTGTAAACGTTGACATTCTGAGGCTCTGGTAAATCAGGTCGACCGGCCAAAGCGTGTAGGTCGACCGGAAAGACCTGTACCTACAAAATTGAACTGTTAGCCCAAGGAAACATGTCTATAGGTCAAGATATTCATGTTCTCATCAATTTCATGTATTTTGGGATTGAAATCAATTTAGATTATGCTATGAGCATTTCTAAATTTTGTTCCGGGGGCTCCGCCCCCGGAAACCCCCGTAAGGGGCGCTGCCCCCTTGACCCCCGCGACCTGACCGGGCAGGTCGATCCCCGCGACCTGACCGCGCAGGTCGATCCGCGTGCGAGGGCGCAACATTCAGCGTTCACGTTCACCATTTCCACTTGATTCCTTGCCCATTCATTGGCGCACCTGTCATGAACAAAAACATCACGTATGTCAATCACATGAAGGTGAAAAACATCAATGACTAATAGTGTTTAGCCATTATCAAAACCAAGAATACATTAGAACTCATATGACCATAGAATGATGTCGAATGACCCAAGTGACCATATGAACTCAAGTGACCATAGGGGCACAACACGGGAGGCCTTCCAGATTCCCTCTGATTTTGACATTATCTTCCCGACAGTTGATGATAGCTTGTGGACCTGTCCTCAGGGTGGTATCAGGGTCCCTATAGAGTCTTTCCGGCTGGCTTTTGCCTCCATGTCCCTTCCTTCTTTAAGTCGGTCCTTCATTACTGCGGTCGGTACCCAGGGGATCTTTCCCCCAACTCTTGGCATATCTTGTGTGGCTTTATTTTTGTCTGCAACCAAGCCTCGATTGCTCTGAATGTCTTCCTCTTCCGGCAGTTCTACAGCCTTCAGTGCTGTCCTGTCGATACGTCGTCCTTCTATTTTCGGGCCAGGAATGATCGGCCCCTTGTTCGGGTCACTTCCTTGGTGTCTAACATCAAGCGCTGGTCTGAGCGCTTTGCCTTCATCACCAAAGTTGGGGGCAGTGGTCATCCTAGTGATTGGAGCTTTACTGCGGGCTCCCATCCTCTTAGGGCTGATAGGCTGCCAAAACCTATTGTTGAAGAGTCCAGGGCGATCAAAGCCCTCCTTCGCTTCCATCTCCTTGACGCTGACATCAAGCTGACCCTAGCAGTGCTTCGGGAGCTGGGGTTGAGCCCTCAATTACCTCAGGGTGCTGACTTCATCATTTCTTGTGCCTCCTTAGTTGCTTGTCGAGCTGACCCTTCCAATGTCGTTCCGTAGGTGCGTCGGAGTCATCTAAGCTACAATACGAGACGGTCGAGCTACCGCTACATGCTCCTAGCCCCGTCAACCACATAGAACCGGGCATCGACCAGGTGACCATCGTCTCTCCTCAGGAAGTTGTTGCCATAGCGCCGGGGCGCCTATCGTATCTGCTCCCTACGGCGCTCCTGGCGGAGGGCTCGTCTGCAGTGCCTGCAGCCAGCGTTGGGTCGAGCATTCGTCTGGACGCCTCCGAATGCGTAGCGAGCCTGCTCGAGGTGGATTTCGTCATGTCGGGCGGTCCATGTATCCAGGTGAACCTAGATGAGGTGGCGGTGTTGGATAGCCAGCGTCGCCAGAAAAAGAGGAAGAGGTTGGCTGCCGGGGCGTGCCGCAAGGTGCCTTCTCCCCCTCGATCTGCGACTCCGCCGGCACCGATGCCAGCTGAGGAGCCAGCTCCTGCTCCTCCTGCTCCAGTCCCCGCGGGGGGTGTTCTAGATAAGGGCAAAGCACCTTGCTCGAATGTGGTCGCTCGCCTCATGCCGCCCTAGGTTACTCCTGCCGTCTGCTTCTTACCGCCCGAGGAGGCCACACCAAGGTATGCAGGTCAGTTGGAGGCCCTCGCCGCCCTCGCCCTAATGGAAAAGGGTATTAGGGCACGCGACCACACCGGGCTTTTTGGCCTTGGGGCCCATGGGGAGTTACTCGAACTGGCGGCGAAGAACCTGAGTTCGGTCACCAGGGCGTTTAGCTTGTGGGGGTATCACTTCACCGGGGTTGCACAGCAGTTGGCGGTCAGCCAGGACGCGCGGAAGGGGCTGGAGGCCCAGTGCGATGAGCTCCAAAGACGTCGAGCGACGTAAGAAGCTAAGTGCGCCAAGCTCTAGGAGCGGCTTGAGATGTAGGAGCAGGCCCTGGCGGAGGCCTCGCGGGACCGGGATGCCTTCCGCGTTCAGGCCCAGGCATTAGAGGAGTCCCTCCAGAAGGTGACCAGGAGGGTCGAAGTGGCTGACGCCTTGGTGACCAAGTTAGGAACCCTGGCGGAGGCCGCTAAAGAGAGGGCTCGGGCGGTGGAAACACTATTCGAGAATCTGCGGACGTCAATGGCCACCATCGGGCTGGAGGCGGTAGCGTGCTATCGATCATCTTCGGATTACCGGGACGAGTTGAATGCGGCGGCCGTCGACGTCTACAGCCCGGCCATGGATCGAGGATTCTACGAGGGCTGGGCGGCTGCTCTTCAGGCCGCGGCTGACAGCTTGGGTGTCCCGGTGCCGACCTTGCACCCTCCACTGACGCCGTTTGTACCAGAGGCCAGTGATGGTGAGGAGGAGCTCGGTGAGGAGGAGCCAAGCACAAAGGAGCGGGCAGAGGGGCCGAGCACCAGAGGGCGGGCACTTGGGATTGTCTCTTTGGTGAAGGGAGAGCTGGTCAACCTAACCGACGGCCCCCCACCTATAGCCATTGCTGGGAATGTGCCCAAGGTCCAAGACCAAGGGCGAAACGATGTTACTGCTACTGAGGTGAGCTGTTCAGGGAATGCTCGCCATTTTCCCTCTTCCTTTTGTTCTCCTTGTATTGCATTTTTCCTCTTTGTGCAATCGGGGTACGTCTGGATCGTCAACCCCCTACTCTGTAATCCTTTCCCATTTTGAAATGACGACTTTCCTTTTTCTCGCAAATTCTGGAGCCTCCAGTGTAACGACCCAGGAGATCCAGATACCGATAACCCGATATCATCGATTTACCGATACCAAGAGCTCGGGGAAGCCACCCAAGAGGCTGATGAGGCCCCGTAAGGGTTAGTGAGTGTTTGTCGAGGGGATGCATAATGAATAGAAATTACACACGTAATATTAATTAAAGCATTCATTTGAACTTTAAACGGAAGCAATTGCATATATATTAGAGTGGTAAATTTATACAAGTATTCCATATTCATAAATCACAAGTCCCACACTGTACAATGGTCCAAAAATAAATAACTACACGGGACACAGCCCGGCCAAAAGAAGAAAAAGAACAGACTGACCACTGACAGACCACTGCTGGCTCTAAGGCTTTTCGCCGAAAGCGGAAGAGAATCCCACAGCCGGATGCTCCGCCTCACCTGTAAAAGGAAGGGGTGAGTCTCACGACAGAGACTCAGTAGGGTTCACATAAATCCCTAACTCGCAACTAACTTTAGGAAAACAGTAAAGCATGCATTGGCATAAATAAATGACAATTGAAAAGCTGTAAAACTAACTAAACAGTTTATGAACAGCTATATAATATGCCAATTTAATTCAAATGCGAGTATTCGAAATCTATCAATAGACAATAACTCAATCATTTCCAAGTGACAAGAGTGAGAAGGAGAGGAGGTCCACCAGAAGAAGAAACCAGATGCGTCCACTGACGGCTTACACTGTGTCTCAAGCATCTACGCAAGCCTGATCATAGCAAGCGAGACGCGTAACAGTACCAAAACAAGTAACTAGTCAGAGCAACACTCGTCAGTATCTGTCCAGGTCTCTGACCACGTGTGCACACACTGGCTCGTGACTAGAGCCAGGCCTCTAGCTAGTATTCCCCTCCGTAGGACGCTACGGTTGGACCGGGGCCCACGGAACTAGCTTAAAAACCGTGAAACTGGGATACCCCGCCACCTCTCCCAGGTGGGATCAACACTAAAAGTCGTCGGGCTACGACTGGTGGTTCCATCACTAGGAAAGAGAATAAAGCTCTATTGGGATCTAAAAACATGTTATAATTTCTGATAAGAATTAAAGATGACAATTAAATAAGATTAAATACATAATTAATTAAACATGATAAAATAGCAAACACGCATCATTATAGAACAAGCGGTCGGACTAGGGCCGCTATGATTTTAGACGGTCGAACGACAAACCGCCGCGTGCTACTCAACAGATTAACCGTGAGACTTATTCCACCATTCAAATTAATTTATTTACACAGTCAAGATGTCAGCTGCTCGGGTTAACAACCAAGTTATGACGGACCGTTATAAAATTCAAAATACATTAAACATAATCCTTACCGGAGAATCGGATCCACCGGGATCATAACCAGATCCCCTCCCGGTCGACTCAAATCGACGGGAGTTATCACTTTAACCTGTTTCCTGCCAAACCATTTTTAACATGCTCCCTGCCAATCCATCATCATAGCATTCCACCATCATAGCATAATAATTTATCGCCCAAAAACTCAACGACGATGGGCATGCTGTTAAAACATAAAGACGATGGACATGCTATTAAAACATAAAGACGATGGGCATGCTTTGAAAACATAAAGACGATGGGCATGATTTTAAAGTAGTTTAACGGGTTAGGACTACGATCCCCCTACTTTAAACGTGCCGAAACGTCCGATCCGGCCTCGAACAAGCCGAGGGACGCACCGTGGTCCGCCTCTCCCGATCGTCTCTCCACTCCACGGTTCGTCCCGGGTGGATGCCTTCGCGTCCCTCGCGTCGCGGAGGAAGCCTCCGCCAATCCTAGCACGAGAGGAAGGTTGATTAGCCGCGAGAACGCCGTGAGAGGGGGAGAGAGGAGTGCCCGAAGCCGCCGAAGGGTCGCACCTCCGCACCGGGATTGGAGTCGGCAAGGATGCCGACGTGGTCTTGCCTCCGCTAGCTCACCGGCGAGGCCGCCGGAGTCCTCCACCGCAACCCCGGGTCGCCACCGCCATGAAGAGGAGGAATGGGAGAGAGGGGGTGGTCGCCGGTCTCGCGGGTCCGCAGGATGAGGACGCCACCGCTGCCGCCACCTTGGGTAGTCACCGCTGTCCTCCACCGTGGCCGGCCGATCCCCGCACCGAGAAGGCGAGCAGGGGGGTCGCGACGTCCGCCTGCGGGTTCTCCCGCAGGTGCCTGCGTTCAGGTGAAAAAGGAAAGGGGGGGAATTGGTAAAGTAAGAGAGAGGGGGAGAGATCGATGGGTTAAAAAGTTAACATATTAAATTTCTTTTTTATTTTTAACCCTCTTTTGCACTTTAAACCTCCAAAGAAGTAAAATCGTGTAAATGCCCACTAAATTCCTTAAAAATTTTAATCGGATCTCACAGTCCCTCCCTCCTAATAGAAATTTCGTCCTCGAAATTTAAAAGGAAGAACAAGGAGCAAACTGAAAGAATTATACCTTATTCGAACAAGAAAGGAAATTGCTGACGCATTTCATCCTCACGTTCCCATGTAGCTTCATTACCAGAGTGGCGCTGCCAGACAACCTTAACCAGAGGAATTACTTTATTTCTCAATCGATGCTCACGATGATCTTCAATTCTGATCGGATACTCTGGTGTGGATAAATCTGCAGTCACTTCAGGCCAAACTGAGTCATCAAGCACGTGAGATGCATCAGAAATATACTTCCTCAACTGGGACACATGAATAACATCGTGGATTGCTTGCATCGTCGCTGGCAATTGAAGATGATAAGCCACTTGGCCCACTCGTTCCAGAATAAGAAACGGACCAATATAACGAGGACTAAGCTTTCCACGCTTCCCAAACCTCATAACGCCTTTCATTGGAGATATTTTTACAAACACCATATCTCCAGGCTCAAATTGCAATGGTCATCTGCGCTGATCTGCATAGCTTTTCTGTCGACTCTGAGCTGTCAACATTTTCTGCCTGATCAAGCGAACCACATCAGTACATTGCTGAACCATATCAGGTCCTGTCAATAACCTGTCACTGGCCTCAAACCAGTTTAAAGGTGTACGACAAGGACGCCCATATAAAGCTTCATACGGTGCCATGCCAATGCTGGAGTGAAAACTGTTATTGAAAGCAAATTCCACAAGTGGCAAATGCTGACTCCACGAACCCTGCCAATCTAGGCAACACGATCTCAGCATATCTTCTAAAGTCTGAATAGTCCTTTCTGACTGACCATCTGACTGCGGATGATAAGCTGAACTAAAGGCTAACTCTGTGCCCAACGCCTTTTGAAAACTGAGCCAGAAGCCAGAAGTAAACCGTGGGTCGCGATCTGAGACAATTGATATTGGAATTCCATGTAATGGCACAATCTTTTGAACATAAAGCTCGGCCAATTTCTGAACACTCCAGGTAACTTTAATTGGCAATAATCTTGCTGTTTTTGTTAACCGATCAACTAACAGCCAGATTCCATCGAAGCCTTGTGAAGTCCGAGGTAAACCCACAACAAAATCTATCGTGACATGATCCCATTTCCACATCGGAATTTCAAGAGGCTGAAGCAATCCACCGGGCTTTTGATGTTCGACTTTTACCTGCTGACAAGTCAAGCACTTAGACACAAATACATCCACATCATTTTTCATTCTTGGCCACCAGAACTGCCTTTTCAGATTTTGATACATCTTGGTAGTGCCAGGGTGGATAACATAACGGGATCCATGGGCTTCACGCAAGATGGTATTTCTCAACTCCTCAACAGCTGGAACATACAACCTGCCATGGAGGTTGACAATCAACTCATCATCAAATTCAACATCATGCATCATTATAACGCGGGACAAATCAGAATCTGCCTGCTGAGCTTCCTTGATCTGCTGATATATAGCTGGAGTCATTACAAGACTAGCACACACAGCTACCGTCGGATCAGAAGGAATGTCCACGCTGAAAGTTTCACTAGGAGACTGTTGCCACAATTTCCATTCATGAAGCATCAAATGACTAATCTGCACTTTCCTGCTCAGAGCATCAGCCACAACATTCATTTTACCTGGCTGATAGGAGAGAGTGAAATCATAGTCTTTCATATATTCCATCCATCTGCGCTGTCGGAGGTTCAAATCTTTTTGAGAAAACACATACTGCAAGCTTTGATGATCGGTAAGGATCTCAAATTTCTCGCCATACAAGTAGTGTCTCCAGATTTTTAGTGTAAAGATCACCGCTGCAAGCTCTAGATCATGAGTCGGATAATTCTCCTCATGTTGTTTTAATTGTCGGGATGCATAAGCTATGACTTTACCATGTTGCATAAGCACTGCACCCAAACCTACTCGAGAAGCATCCGTGCAAACCACGAATCCACCCGAGCCAGAAGGTAACACTAGCACTGGAGAAGAAGTGAGAAGCCTTTTCAATTCATTGAAGCTCTGCTCACATTGATCTGACCAGACAAAAGGTACATCTTTCCGTGTTAGTCTAGTCATCAGCGCGGCAATCCGTGCAAAGTCTTGAATGAATCTTCGATAATAGCCAGCAAGACCCAGAAAACTTCTGATCTCTGTCACAGTCCTCGGTCTCTGCCATTGAAGAACAGCCTCAATCTTTGCTGGATCAACTGCAACTCCGTCACCAGAAATCACATGGCCGAGAAAATGAACTTCCCGAAGCCAAAACTCACATTTATTGAATTTTGCATATAGCTCGTGATCTCGCAGAGTCTGCAATACAATCCTGAGATGCTAAACATGTTCCTCTTCAGAAGCCGAATAAACAAAAATATCATCGACAAAGATCACAACAAATTGATCCAAGTATGGACGGAACACACGCTGCATCAGGTCCATAAAAGCTGCTGGAGCATTGGTTAGCCCGAACGGCATAACCAAAAATTCATAATGGCCGTAACGCGTGCTAAATGCAGTCTTCTCCACATCAGATTCTCGAATCCGCAATTGAAAATAGCCAGATCGAAGATCAATCCGTGAAAAGACAATAGCAGACTGCAATTGATCAAACAAATCATCGATCCTGGGCAGAGGATACTTGTTCTTGATAGTCGCCTGATTTAATTGCCTGTAATCAATACACAGCCTCAGGCTCCCATCTTTCTTTTTCATAAATAGAACCGGAGCACTCCATGGGGAAAAGCTGGGACGAATATAGCCTTTTTCCAACAATTCTACCAATTGTGCCCTCAGTTCCTTCAATTCAGCTGGAGCCATGCGGTATGGCGCCTTTGCCAAAGGTGCCGTACCTGGAATTAACTCAATCACCATTTCTATTTCTCGCTGAGGAGGTAAGCCTGGCAACTCATCAGGAAATACATCAGGAAATTCGCAGACCACAGGAATAGCATTGATATCCTGCTGTGGTGCCTCAACAGCAACCACGGAAGCTAAGAATCTCTGACAACCTGCATTAAGCAATCTACAGGCTCGAATAGCAGAAATAAGCAAGCGAGAAGAACGAGATCGAATACCTTGAAAATAGAATGCTGGTTTCCCCTGTGGCTGAAAATAGACTTTCTTTGATCTGCAATCAACCACGGCTCCATATTTTTCTAGCCAATCCATGCCCAGAATAACATCATAATCAACCAGCTGTAAAGCATACAATCTACCCGGCAACTGATGATTACCAATCATAATAGGCGACTCTTCCAGACAAAGGGGAGTGAACATGAAGTCCCCAGAAGGTAGTTCCACAAGCAACTCACAAGAAATTTCAGAAGTCGACTCCTCAATACAGGCAATAAAGTTTTCAGAAATAAACGAATGAGAAGCGCCTGAATCAAATAAGACACGAGCTGCATGTCCATAAATCATAATCGTACCTTCAACAAGATGAGACGCCACTGCTTCAGCACGGGTTATATGAGAGACTTTTCCCTTCTGTTTCCTGCCCGCTGCAGTAGACTGTTGGGAAGAAGACACTGAAGCTTGAGGATAATATTGATGTGCCTGAGGTGGTGGAGGAGGTCTGAACTGAGACGGCTGCGGTTGAGGAAACTGGACTGGCTTCGGTCTCTGCGGACAGTCTCGAACCACATGTCCCTGTTGATCACATCGAAAACAAACCACCGACATTGAACACGACTTGCCTGGGTGGCTCCCACCACATCTTGCACACTCTCTCGGCTGACTGGCCACTGAACCTTGGCGCTGTTGAAAGGAAGGTGCCGATTGCTGCTGAATGGTACCCGAAGATGCCTGATTGCCATACCGTTTCTTAAACTTCTTGAATTTCTTAAACTTAGGCTTAGTCACAGGAATGCCACTGGCAGCAGGAACAGCAGATGGGATTCCTGTAGCAGATGGTTGACTGAACTGTTGATGCTGCACACCTGGCTGGATAGACGCCATTTGAGTATGCCCTCGGGATCTAGCCATATCAAGCTCCAAAGTCGCAGCTGCCTGATACGCTGCGTCCATCTCTGCCACTCTGGTTGCAATCAACGGCTGCCTCAACTCTGGTTTTAATCCACGCAGAAATTGCTCGGTCTTTAAACTTTCATCAGCAAGAATATGGGGTGCATACCGACCCAATTCCATGAACTTGTTCCGATATTCCAACACAGTCATATCGCCTTGAGTTAGTTCCATAAATTAGTGCATTTTATCCATCCTGAGATAAGCTGGACTGAAGGTGCGCTCAAAGGCTGTGACAAACTCCATCCATGCAATTTGACGAAGAGGACGAGATCTAAAAGTGACCTCCCACTCCGTGATCCACCACGTGAGTGCTGCTCCTTGGAGTTGAAAAGTAGCCAGCATAACTTTTTCGTCCTCCGTGCACTCCATGGAACGGAATACACGTTCAGTTGCATCTATCCACACTCTGGCTGCTTCCGGATCTGCCTGTCCTTCATAAGTCGGAGGGTGGAACAGCAAAAATTCTTTTAAAGCTCTGCCACGGCCACATGGAGGCATTTCCGCTTGAGGAGCAGGGACAACAGGAGGAGGAAGAGTGCCACCCTCTTCTTGGGGAACATGAGCTCTCCTTATTCGCGGCGTTCTCATTTTTCGCGGCGGCATCTTGATCTAAAAGAGAACACAAAATAACAGAAAATGCATCAGTAATCGTGGAAAACATCCTAAGCCAGCAGTAGACTCACATGGACTTGTTCTAGACTAATGCAATTTCAATTCCTTACACAATTCCTCAACACCGCTCTGATACCAACTGTAACGACCCAGGAGATCCAGATACCGATAACCCGATATCATCAATTTATCGATACCAAGAGCTCAGGGAAGCCACCCAAGAGGCTGATGAGGCCCCGTAAGGGTTAGTGAGTGTTTGTCGAGGGGATGCATAACGAATAGAAATTACACGCGCAATATTAATTAAAGCATTCATTTGAACTTTAAACGGAAGCAATTGCATATATATCAGAGTGGTAAATTTATACAAGTAGTCCATATTCATAAATCACAAGTCCCACATTGTACAATGGTCCAAAAATAAATAACTACACGGGACACAGCACGGCCAAAAGAAGAAAAAGAACAGACTGACCACTGACAGACTACTGCTGGCTCTAAGGCTTTTCACCGAAAGCGCGAGAGAATCCCGCAGCCGGATGCTCCGCCTCACCTGTAAAAGGAAGGGGTGAGTCTCACGACAGAGACTCAGTAGGGTTCACATAAATCCCTAACTCGCAACTAACTTTAGGAAAACAGTAAAGCATGCATTGGCATAAATAAATGACAATTGAAAAAGCTGTAAAACTAACTAAACAGTTTATGAACAGCTATCTAATATGCCAATTTAATTCAAATGCGAGTATTCGAAATCTATCAATAGACAATAACTCTCATTTTCAAGTGACAAGAGTGAGAAGGAGAGGAGGTCCACCAGAAGAAGAAACCAGATGCGTCCACTGACGGCTTACACTGCGTCTCAAGCATCTACGCAAGCCTGATCATAGCAAGCGAGACGCGTAACAGTACCAAAACAAGTAACCAGTCAGAGCAACACTCGTCAGTGTCTGTCCAGGTCTCTGACCACGTGTGCACACACTGGCTCGTGCCTAGAGCCAGACCTCTAGCTAGTATTCCCCTCCGTAGGACGCTACGGTTGGACCGGGGCCCACGGAACTAGCTTAAAAACCGTGAAACTGGGATACCCCGCCACCTCTCCCAGGTGGGATCAACACTAAAAGTCGTCGGGCTACGACTGGTGGTTCCATCAATAGGAAAGAGAATAAAGCTCTATTGGGATCTAAAAACATGTTATAATTTCTGATAAGAATTAAACATGACAATTAAACAAGTTTAAATACATAATTAATTAAACATGCTAAAATAGCAGACACGCATCATTATAGAACAAGCGGTCGGACTAGGGCCGCTATGATTTTAGACGGTCGAACGACAAACCGCCGCGTGCTACTCAACAGATTAACCGTGAGACTTATTCCACCATTCAAATTAATTTATTTACACAGTCAAGATGTCAGCTGCTCGGGTTAACAACCAAGTTATGACGGACCGTTATAAAATTCAAAATACATTAAACATAATCCTTACCGGAGAATCGGATCCACCGGGATCATAACCGGATCCCCTCCCGGTCGACTCAAATCGACGGGAGTTATCACTTTAACCTGTTTCCTGCCAAACCATTTTTAACCTGCTCCCTACCAATCCATCATCATAGCATTCCACCATCATAGCAAAATAATTTATCGCCTAAAAACTCAACGATGATGGGCATGTTGTTAAAACATAAAGACGATGGACATGCTTTGAAAACATAAAGACGATGGGCATGCTATTAAAGCAGTTTAACGGGTTAGGACTACGATCCCCCTACTTTAAACGTGCCGAAACGTCCGATCCGGCCTCGAACAAGCCGAGGGACGCACCGTGGTCCGCCTCTCCCGATCGTCTCTCCACTCCACGGTTCGTCCCGGGTGGATGCCTTCGCGTCCCTCGCGTCGCGGAGGAAGCCTCCGCCAATCCTAGCACGAGAGGAAGGTTGATTAGCCGCGAGAACGCCGTGAGAGGGGGAGAGAGGAGTGCCCGAAGCCGCCGAAGGGTCGCACCTCCGCACTGGGGTTGGAGTCGTCAAGGATGCCGATGTGGTCTTGCCTCTGCTAGCTCACCGGCGAGGCCGCCGGAGTCCTCCACCGCAACCCCGGGTCGCCACCGCCACGAAGAGGAGGAATGGGAGAGAGGGGGTGGTCGCCGGTCTCGCGGGTCTGCAGGATGAGGACGCCACCGCTGCCGCCACCTTGGGTAGTCACCGCCGTCCTCCGCCGTGGCCGGCTGATCCCCGCGCCGAGAAGGCGAGCAGGGGGGTCGCGATGTCCGCCCGCGGGTTCTCCCGCAGGTGCCTGCGTTCGGGTGAAAAAGGAAAGGGGGGGAATTGGTAAAGTAAGAGAGAGGGGGAGAGATCGATGGGTTAAAAAGTTAACATATTAATTTTTTTTTTTATTTTTAACCCTCTTTTGCACTTTAAACCTCCAAAGAAGTAAAATCATGTAAATGCCCACTAAATTCCTTAAAAAATTTAATCGGATCTCACATCCAGCGTCTGTCACGTAGCTTGCTTTAAATTTTTCTGGGGATAGGAAGTGGTGGCTAGGGAGTCGCATTCTGAGGAGGCACGTTCTTCGGAGTCCGTCACTTCCATTTCCACGAAGTTAGAGAGGCGGTAAGACTCCTCCCCTCTTCTGGGGACTTCGTCCCTCTCCTATAAATAGCATCCCGTGGTGAGCCCTAGGGTCATCCTGGGTTTGCTGAGCAGCCAGAAGGAAGCCCTAGAAGATGTCATCGGAGAAATCCGATTCCCCCTCGGCCGAGGCCTCCTACAAGCGTCTGTGCCTCTGTAAGGAATCACTGCTGGAGCCAGATCCGACGGTGGTGGAAAGCAGCGGCGGCGGCGTCTCTGAAGACTACAAGCAAGGGTATCTGGACGGATGGCGGGAAGCCTTGGCGAAGGTGAACCGCTTTTACTGTAACAAGGGGGTCTTGAGCCTCCTACCCGGCAGGTTCCGTCCCAAGGAGGACGAGTAACCCATTTGTACCCCCCTTGCTTATAAATAAAACTTTTCCTTTTGCCATCCTTTCTTTGCTTCGTGGTGTGTGTTTTCCTTTCGATGATCCCCCTTCTTTCGCCGATGCATACGAGAGTAAGGAGATGCTTTCCGCCGTTGGTAAGGGAGACGAGGCGTCCTTCGTCCATAAATAGTAGGGCTTGTGGGCGTGCCTGTTGCCCATATTCATCTTTGTTACATTGTTACCATGACTCAGAATTCTCTCGAGGCTGTGGCAACTGGAGAGAAGGTTCCAAGTCCCCCTCCCAGCGTAGGTGTGAAGGTGGGCGATGCTCCAGCAGTTTTGGCCCCGCCTACTACAGTGACGGAGGAGAAGAGGGTCATCGCCGTTTCTGCTCCGGTCATCATTGATGAACCGTTCGACTGGGGTAGCGATTACGCGCAAGGCTAGATGGCCGGATACCAGGCCGGCTATGATGCTGCCATGGCCTTAGTTTGCTCTACTTCCTTTCATGATCGTGTGTGCTGGCCGCATCAGGATGCTGTGATGGAGTTCGGGGGCTTGTATTTTGAATGAAAATGATGATTTTTCGATCCATGCCTTTGTTGTATGTGCTTTTGGTTGGGAACCTTCGTGTGTGGCGAGGTTGTGAGAGTGGATAGATTCGTCGTTCAAATCCATTCATCCCCGTCACGTGCGCATGTCCTGTTTCCTGAATGAAACCAGGCTCATGTTTGCCCTAAGCTAACGATGCGTTTCATCTTCGGTGACGATGGGGACTTCTCTTGCCTTTAGAGGTTTATGCGCTACTCATGATTGGCTTTGGGGGAGAGCGTACATCTTCCCTTGGTGGGAAAAGACTGTTGCTCGTTGTTTCTGGGGGAGTGCAGATGCTCGCCCCTTGGGAGCTTGAGCGCTACCATTGTTTTACGAAGGAGTATGAGTGCTCGCCTCTTGGGGGTTCGGAAGCCACCATGATTTTTGAGGGAATATGAGTGCTCGCCTCTTGGAGACTTAGAAGCCATCATAATTTCTAAGGGAGTCTGGGTGCTCGCCTCTTGGGAGCTCGGAAGTTACCATGATTTCTGAGGGAGCATGAATGCTCACCTCTTGGAGGCTCAGAAGCCACCATAATTGAGCTCATTGGCGACGCTTCGGTTAAACTGGCAAGGAAATGTGTCAAAAATGATTTATTGATAAAAAATTTAGAGGTTTATAGAGTTCCATGTCCTTGGTACCTCTCGCCCCTCCAGCGTCGTTAGCTTGTATGTCCCTTTGCCAAGCACTTCTGTTACCATGTACGGGCCTTCCCAATTTGGTGCTAGTTTTCCCATGACTACTCTGGGGTCCGCCACGTAGCTCGTCGTAGAACCAGGTCTCCGAGAAGGAAGTGGTGTTCTCTGACGTGAGCATTGTAGTATTGAGCCAGTTTTTGTTGATAGGCTACGAGTCTTAACTAGGCGCACTCTCTGTCTTCCTTGAGCAGATCCAGGTTTTCTTACTTTTCCTGGTTGTTTCTGGCCTCGTCGAACTATCCGACTCGTAATGATGGGTTGGATGTGACGACCCGGATTCTGGATATCGGATATACCCGATAGGACTACCGAGCAGATCCGATACCACTTGGAACCCGTGAAGCCTCCCAAGAGCTATAAAGCTCTGAAGGGAAAAAGGATTATCGTGTAGTACATTAAAGTCACAGAGATATAGTAGTAAGTAATTAAATTTCATTAGATCGGTTTGCTAAAGTAGCAGAAATAAAATTACTTTTTAATTAACAGTTTAAACTTAACAATTACACCAGAGTCCAGTCCAAAGGAAAGACAAGCAGTACAATCAACAGAAATAAAAACGTACACTGAGGTCGGGGGAAGCCTGACATAGGTACCGCTGCCAGCTACGGACACGCCACACCAGGAACCGCGGAAGCAGAACGACGTCACCCACTGTGGACGCACTAAAATTTGCTCATTGCGTTGTTCGTTTATTTGGCTTTGCTTATTCATCTATTAAGTGCGTGGGCGTGCCAGTCACAAAGTGACAATTTATTCGGGCTCCGAAGAGCCCATGGTGCGCTCGATCTGACTTCGTCAGATGATTGTGTGGTTCGTGTCGGGACCGAATCCCGCCGTGCCCTAAAGGTCACGACGTCATTTACATCCCCCATACGAGGGAGCACCCTTGATTAATTACCAAAATTAGGGGCCGTACGGTCGAAAGGACTGATACTAACTGCGCGAGAGAGAGGAGCAGGAACAAATCACATTAATATCCACATCGGGGTAAGGGCCACGGGCCATGTTGGTCACTCATGGACCTTTTTCATATTCGGACGAAGGTCCGTAGTAGAGACGCGGTGGAAGCCGAGATGAATCTGTTCAAATATTTACCGGACGCGCGGCAATTTTAGTGGCGGCTCGGAAGGGATCCGGCCTGAGAAACGAGTCCGGCTCAATCGGAATGTCGGACCAACGTGAGGTCAGGTCATGGCCACTTCGTGGTAGTTCCCAGGGCTCAGGCCCGGCCTGTGAAGGCGGCATTATTGTTCCTTCAGCACCGGGCCATGGGAGAGACGGGAGTGGGATATAGATTTTACCATTTTTTTGTCTGGGTTTCAAATTACACACACACACACACACACACACACACACACACACACACACACACACACACACACACATATATATATATATATATATATATATATATATATATATATATATATATATATATATATATGTTTTCATTTCCTTTTGTGTATTTATTCTGAATGATTTATCCGTGTTGTTTATTGTTATTATTATAATTTTTTATCATTATTACTACTATTTCACATTTTTTATTTTATATACATATATATATATATATTCAGATTTATATTATTTTTTTATCATAATTTTTTATTAATTTTTTATTATTGTTATTATTATTATTATCATTATTATCATTATATATTATATATATATTTTTGGGGAGAGAGTGGGCCGCTGGAGGCCAAAAGGGGGGCTGAAGAGGAGTGCCGGCGAAGGGCGCGAGCGGGCGTGCCGGCGAAGGATCTGGCCGAGCGTGCCGGGCAAGGTGCAGACGGGCGTGCCGGCGAAGAGCGGTCGAGTGTGCCGGGCAAGGGCTAGAAGGGGTGATGGGGGTCGGTGCAACGTTTGGGAAGGGCCAATGCGCGTTCTGGGCAAGGTTGGTGCACGTATGCACCGAGCCGGATGAGGGTCGGTGCAGCTAGCCGGCCGACGTCGGTGCAGCTGCTGTACGAGGTTGAGGAGAGGTCGGCGCAATGCATGCTCATGCAAGGGAAAGGGGTCAGTGCAGGTTTAATCTGGGGTCGGTGCAACTATGCGGACGGGTCGATGCACATGCAGGCCAGGTCGGTGCAAGGTGTGTTTATGCAAGGGGAGGGCCGGTGCAATGCTGGATTGCATCGGTGCAATGTTGGGTTGCGTCGGTGCAAGGGCTAGACCGTGAAGGGGCAAAGTCTGTACGGAGACCAAGGTAAGTGCAATGCTTGGGCCATAAAGGGGCAGGGTCGGTGCAATGTGCACCGAGGCAGACCCAAGGTCGGTGCAATATGCACCGACACAGGCTGGGAGGTGTGAAAGGGGGCTAGGAGTGTGCCGGCGAGGGCAGCCGGTAGCGTGCCGGTGAAGGCGGCGTGGAGCGTGTCGGAGAAGGCAGCCAGGAAGGGTGTGCCGACGAAGGGCTGGCCAGGGGTGTACCGTTGAAGGGAGGAAGAGAGCGTGCCAGGGAAGGCAGCAAGGAAAAATGTGCCGGCGAAGGGCTGGCCAGGGGCGTACCGTTGAAGGGAGGAAGAGAGCGTACCGGGGAAGGCAGTAGGGAAAGTGTGTCGACGAAGGGCTGGCCAGGGGCGTACCGTTGAAGGGAGGAAGAGAGCGTGCCGAGGAAGGCAGCAGGGAAAGTGTGTCGGCGAAGGGCTGGCCAGGGGCGTACCGTTGAAGGGCCCACTCCTCCTCCACTTCCTTTAAGGCTTTTCTTTTCTTCTTCTCTTTAGTTTTTATGCAATTTTACGCAAGTCTTTCCTCCCTCTCCTCTCAACCTGTTCTTTATAGATTGGGCGTTTAATCTACCAAGCAATCAATTAGATCCAATTCTTCTTATGTTGTCCGTAGTGCCTTGTTCCGGTTGGAGTATTCTATCGCCGATCGTTCCATTCGTTCGTTATTTTCCTTTGCCCTTTAATATGTTGTTGTCCCATTTGTTTGTTGCATCCTTTTGCCTCTTTAATGTGTTATTATTCTCTAACAAAAATTCGGCAGCATCTCCCTTTGACCCGAGCGTAAGGGAGATAAAGGGAACGTGCCCACATGGAGTGGCGGAACCCGACAATTGGAGGTGGGCACCTGAAGGCGGCAACACCTTTGATAAAACCTCGAAAAAAACCGAAAGCAACGAGGGATAGGAAACCTCTCTGGGACTGGTCGGGGTGTGTCGGGCTAGGGAGATCAAGGATGTGCCGGTGAAGGCCGCTAGGGCCGTGCCGGTGAAGGCCGCTAGGGCCGTGCCGGGGAAGGCCGCCTTGGAGCGTGCCGACGAAGGCTGTCTAAGGCGTGCTGGGTGATAAGTCTCCATTTCTTATGATAATACATCGCATAAACACCATTTTATGTGCATATAATTAGGTAATTATGTATATTCATAATTAACCTCAACTCCGCATTTAAATTGGAGCTTTCACGTAAATTGATTAATTTGATAATTTTATCTAATAATTTGAAGTTGAGGGCCATGAGCATTAATTCTCCATTGCATAACTATGAGCATTTGAGATTGATGTGCACATTGTGGTAATTTTTATGGACTAAAGTGTAATTGTGTGTGTGTAGGACACCGAAGGTAATTACAAAAGAAGCCGGGGACAAAAGGGTCATCACCATTTTGACCAAGTCAAATAAAGAATTCAAAATATTTTAGTTGGAGGGAAAGGAATGTTCAAAATTTCGAATTCAAAGTTTGAAAAGGAAGAATCCAAAGTTTAAGTTTTAAAAGGAGGAAAAGGACATTCAAAGTTTGAAATAAAGGAGAGACATGATGAGCCTTGGGAAATGGGGTGCCTAAAGTCTAAGAAAGGTGGTGCCCACCTACTTTTTCTCTTCCCAATGCATCATATTCCACTTGAATCTCAGCCATCCATCTCCTTTTGATACAATCTCTGATGGTGGCATCACCCACGACTCCCTTTGGCTCGGGTCCACTTCTTCACATTCGGGAGCTGGTTGAGTTGGGCCTCACGCTATTAAGGCCCCTTATCTAGTTTATAGCTTTCCTTTGAGTCATTTTTGATGTATTTCCATTTTATTTGAGTCATTTCCCTAGGTCTAGCACTTATTTTCCTATGTTTTGGTATCATCATGATGTCTAATGTAGCTATTGGGCCCCATTTGTTGGACTAGGCCCATTAGCACCCCCACCCCCCCTTGGTTATTTGTAGTTGTTTATTTTGTCAGGGACTTAATGTAAAGAGTGGGTTGCCTATATATAGGACCCCCACTCCTCTCATTTGGAGTTAATGAATCAATCAATGAAAAATGCTATTTGAGAGTCCAAAGCTTAGTTAGTGGAGTGATTCCAATAGTTTTTTGGGTGAGAGACCCTAGGGGAGAGATTCCCCACCCATTACCCTCTTAATCTCTCTATTTCACCCCTCTTTCTCTCTCCTCCAACCCCAATTTCGAATTTGCTTCTCTCTCCTCCCTTCCCCAACCACCTCCACTAGCTACCCACCTCATTTAAGACCCTCCACTTCCCCAAGCCACCATTACTCCACCCCCTAGTCCCAAGGGAGCTTCCACCAATCCTAGCTCCACCTCCCAACCCCCAACTACCCCACCCACTTCCCCATGCACCCTTCCCACTATCCCAAGCATCCATTCCCTTCCCCAACACAACTCTTCCCATTCCCAAAGCCCCACTAACCACATTAGTCCATTTTCAAATTCTCTCCTTCTCTCTTCCCCACCCATCCCAAATTCGTATCTCCCCTCTCACCCACTGCAAACACCACCTTCTAGACCCCATTCTCCCCCATCCACACCTTGGAACATCCCCTCCAAGACCCCCTTACAACCTAAGGTCACCCCTACACCTCCCCTCCACCAAGAAACCCCCTCTTTCCCCCCTCACTTCTTGAAGCAGATTGAAGCTGTGCAGACCTGCACTTTGGCCCCTGTTGCAGCATCGCTCACGGCTGCCTCCTGGTGAATCTGGGGACGTGGCCTACATCTCTGGAAAGATCTCCCAGTCTACTTCGCAGGCGAGGTGGAATCAACCCATTCCGAGGTCGGGGTCAACCGTAGGAGCCATTCTCCCACAACTGCGCATTGGAGTCTGCATCCGGGACCAGAACCTGAAGTATCGTTCTGCCACGACCAACCTCCAAGGATTCAGGCTGAAGTCCCTTCACAAGATTTCTTCCTCTGCCAGTCCTCTTTCAAGAACACGAAGCGGAACTTCGTTCGGCTGCCGGAGGAAATAGTTACGATTTTCTCCCTCGTGCTCACCGATCCTGCCTCCTGCTGTCTCACCGACCAGCACCTGCTCTTCAGTGTACACCGATCGCCACCGACCTCTGAAAGCATCGCCGTCACTTTCTGTTGAAAGCTACTTCGACTACGAAGACGATGCCGCTGGTCTCGTGCTGATCAGAGCTCGGGAAGGCGTACAGCGACCTCTGCAACTTGCTGCTTCCATCCAGACAGAGCCTGCGGCCAGACCGAGGAGACCCCTTCCTGCTGCTGGTGCGACCACCGCCGTCCTCCTGAGCGGCCCCAAAAATTCTGGTATCCTCCCTCCCAAGTCAGGAAACCACAGAAGGTGATCGCAATCAATTTGAAGCTCGTACGGGTCCGAAGCAGCTAGTACGGCGACCTCCTGTCCAGAACTCAGATCACAGCTGCAAGCTTTATAGTTATCACTTCTCTTCATTTCGGTCAATCCTCCCCTCCCCGCTTGGCCGGCTGAAGGCTCCACCCTGCGTGGTGGTAGTGTTTGAGTGTATTATCTTAACCCCTACCCCAAGAACCCCCTCCTGCGTGAGGAGTAGTTTTGTAAGTGGTTCGGGCCGTTCAAGCGACACCGCCGCGGCGTGTGGGGAACCACCGCCTCCCCGCTCGCCCTCGTCTCCGACCGGGACCGGTTTCTTCAAACCGGTCGAGTAAGTGTCTCTTCCTTGCTCACTTAGTGTAGCTCTACCAATATTTGAATCATGCATCGCTGAATTCGTGAGGAGCGCCCGATCCTCAAGTCCATGACTTAGAGTGATCGCCGTGGGTTATTGTGAACCGGTGCCCGCGTGCACTTTGTCGGCCCCAATTGAATTGGGCAATCTACCTTGGGGAGTCAAGTCTTGGCCTTGCTGGCCCTCTACCAGCAAGGGCCCATTCCCATAAGTCACTCTTGGTATCACATAGTCACTTCGGGAACCGAGTGCAACGAGAGAGCGGCGGCCCGTTAAGGCCCATTTGGATGCTTAAAGTGCTTGTTTGACTAAGTCCGAGGTTGTGTCACATCAAGTGGTATCAGAGCAAGTCCTTGACTTGTCTCTATCAAGTCTAAGTCCTAGGACCTTTGCATTGTGTGTCCACCACTTTGGCCCTTTGTCTTGCATGTCCACCCGTAGTGGTGCTAGCTATCAACCCGGTTCATCGTCATCGGTTCCACCAATGGATCCCAATCCTCACCAACTCAACCAAGATGCTCCTAGGGAGGAACCTCAAGATAGGGTAGAGACTGCCCTCACCACCATCCTTGCTCAACTAGAGTCCCTTACCAATCGAATTGCGAGGTTAGAAGATCAAGGGTTCCACCCAAGGAACAATGAACCTAGAATTCCCCCTCCCCATGATGAGCTTCATAGGGAAGATCCTCACCCAAGAATCAATGAACCAAGAGTCCCTCCACCACATGGTGAGTTTCATAGGAATGGTTTTCCCCAAAGGAACCAAGGTCCAAGAGCCCGCCCTCCACATGTAGAGCCACATAGAGATGAGTTCCACCCAAGGAACAACGGCCCAAGAGCCCATTACCCACATGCTGAATTTTATAGGGAAGAAATGGACTATGACCCTTACTATGATTATGAGAGGCCTCGTCTCCATCAAAATAATGACCGGCGTCCACGGGATGATCCGGATGACCCCCTTTTAAGGATGATCAAGGTAGAGGCCCCAAACTTTGACGGTTCACATGAACCTAGTGTTTACCTAGAATGGGAGACCGCCATGGACCAATACTTTGAATGGTACCCCATGTCCGACCAAAGGAGAGTAAGATTGGCTAAGATGCATCTCACTAAGTTGGCCAAAACTTATTGGCTAAATCAAGAAGGTCTAAGACGAATTAGGAGGGATGAGCCTATTGACACTTGGGCGGATATGAAGAACCAACTTAGGAACAAATACCTCCCCCGAACCTACCACCAAATGCTCCTAGATGAATGGCAAAGCCTCACCCAAGAAGGAAAGACCGTGGTAGAGTATATTGAAAAATTCGACTCCTATCTTCTAAAGTGTGGAGTCCATGAGGATCCGGATGTCACCTTGTCCCGTTTTAGGAATGGGCTTCAAAGCCACATCAAGAGGGAATTATTCATGAGGGATGTTGATAACCTTGAGCTAGCTTACCAAATAGCTAGAGATGTGGAAAGATTTTCTAGGAGTTCCCGGTTTATCCCTCCCCGACCCACCGACCCCAAAGGCTTGGGACCACGTCCCATTCCACCCACCCCCATGAGAGCTCCTAACCCAAGTGGGAATCCCCCTTTAAGGTCCTACAACCCTCCCCCACCCATCACTCCAAACAAACCCGCTCCTAGTCACCCTCTCCCACGGAAGGATGACAACCCCAAAGGACCAAGTGTAGGAGCCACCCCGGGAAGTGGGCGCCAACAATGCTATAAGTGTCATGGGTATGGTCATTTTGCGGGGCAATGTCCATCTAAGGGGTTATCTAGCTTGCTTATTGAGGAAGAAGTCCAACCCCAAAAGGAACAAGAAAGTGTCATTGAGGAACATGAAGCCTTAATAGATTGGGAAGAGGAGTATGAAGCCCAATGTCTAGAGTCGGGTCTAGATCATTCCACTCCTTCAAACAACTCCCATCTAGGAGTCATTAGGTGCACCCTCACCCAACCTCAAGAAGAGGATTGGCGACGGACTTCAATTTTCCACACCTTTATCAAAATAGAAAACCATGTGAGAAAAGTGATCTTGGATAGTGGTAGTTGTGTTAATGCCGTGTCACCCGACACCGTCAAGCTCCTTGGGCTTACTCCCACCCCCCACCCAAGTCCATACCGGGTCTCATGGATCAACAACAACTCCATCCCGGTCAACACCCAATGCCTAGTGCCTCTCACTTTCTCTTCCTACCATGGCCAAATATGGTGTGACATCATACCTATGGAAGTGGGTAGCATCCTTTTAGGAAGACCTTGGCTCTATGATGTGGATGCCACCATTCTAGGAAGAAGCAACATATGCACCTTTGAGCATGAGGGTAAGACTATCCGTCTTAACCCTTCCCCACCTCGTCCAATACCCAAGAGGGACACTCTCCCTCAAGGATCACACCCCACCACTCAACAAATCTCGGGGAACTCCACCCCTCCAACCCAAGCCCTTATCCAAACCCCAAAACAAAGTAGGACCACGGGGATGACCAAGGGTATTCATCTCATCACTAGGAAAGAGCTTGAAGAGGAAATTGCTCAAGGGGTGCCTTTGTGTGCGGTTGTCATATGCTTAGGAGAACCTACTCCTTCTAATCCCCATCCCATAGAGATCCAACAACTATTGGAAGAATTTCATGATGTGTTCCCGGAAGAGCTCCCGGATCAACTCCCTCCCATGCGTGATGTGCAACACGCAATCGATCTAGTGCCGGGAGCCACCCTTCCAAACCTTCCTCATTATCGCCTCAATCCTACGGAACATGCCGAACTTAGGAGGCAAATAGAGGAACTCATTAGGAAGGGCTTCATCCGCATTAGTAAGAGTCCATGTGCCGTCCCGGCCCTCCTTACCCCCAAGAAAGATGGATCATGGCGGATGTGTGTGGATAGCCGGGCCATTAACAAAATTACCGTCAAGTATAGGTTCCCCATCCCTAGGCTTGATGACATGTTGGACATGCTAGCCGGAGCCACCATCTTCTCTAAGATAGATCTCAAGAGTGGTTACCATCAAGTTAGGATAAGGCCCGGGGATGAGTGGAAAACGGCCTTCAAGACCAAGGATGGTCTCTTTGAGTGGTTAGTCATGCCATTTGGGCTTTCTAATGCCCCAAGTACTTTCATGCGTCTTATGACGGAAGCACTTAGGCCTTTCATTGGGAACTTTCTAGTGGTATACTTTGATGATATTCTCATCTATAGTAACACCCATGAATCCCACCTCGAACACCTTAGGAAAGTTTGCACCGTCCTCCGGCAAGAGAGTTTATTTGCCAACCTAAGGAAGTGTCATTTCATGACCACTACCATCACCTTCCTAGGATATGTGGTGTCAACCAAAGGAGTCTCCATGGACCCCGACAAGGTCCAAGCTATCATTGATTGGCCGGAACCTCACACCCTTCATGAGGTTAGAAGTTTCCATGGGTTGGCCACATTCTATAGGAGATTCATTCGGGGGTTTAGCACTATCACCGGCCCAATAACTGATTGTCTCAAAAAGGGAACCTTTGTTTGGACCAAAGCCGCCTCTAAAGCCTTCCTTGAGCTTAAGGAAAAGTTGACCCAAGCCCCGGTCCTATGTCTTCCCGATTTCTCTAAAGTTTTTGAGGTCACTTGTGATGCATCCGGGATTGGGATAGGAGGGATTCTTAGTCAAGAGGGACACCCGGTCGCCTACTTTAGTGAGAAGCTATGTGATGCTAGGACTAGATACTCCACCTATGACAAGGAGTTCTATGCCGTGGTCCAATCCCTCCGACATTGGAGACATTATTTGCTTCCCAAAGAGTTTGTCATCTTTTCGGACCATGAGGCACTCAAATACCTCAATTCCCAACAAAAGTTGAATGCCCGACATGCCCGATGGGTTGAGTTCATACAATCCTACACCTTTGTCATCAAACACAAGGCCGGGAGTGAGAATAAGGCCGCGGATGCCCTTAGTAGGAAGATGTCCTTGTTATCCACTATCCAAGTGGAAGTGATTGGCTTTGACAAGGTCAAGGATGATTATCCTAGTTGTCCCGACTTTGGGCAAATCTATGCCAACTTGACCACTCATTCTAGCAAGGAGCATGAAGGATTCATTTTAGAGGATGGGTTCCTCTTCAAGGGACCAAGGCTTTGCATTCCTCGGACATCTCTTCGAGACTTCTTGGTTTGGGAATTACATGCCGGTGGGTTAGCCGGTCATTTTGGGGTCCACAAGACTATTGCCTTAGTTGAGGAACAATTTTATTGGCCAAGCCTCAAAAGAGATGTAGGCAAAATAGTTGGACAATGTCGCACATGTGCTTCGGCCAAACAGGTGAAACAAAACACCGGCCTATACACCCCACTCCCCATTCCCGACCGACCATGGCAAGATTTGAGTATGGACTTTGTGCTAGGCTTACCCAAGACATCTAGGAAGCATGACTCCATCTATGTGGTGGTTGATAGATTTTCCAAAATGGCCCACTTCATCCCATGCTACAAAACTTCTGATGCATCCCATATAGCCCGGTTATTCTTTGATGAAGTAGTCCGCCTCCATGGGCTACCCAAGACCATAGTTTCCGATAGGGATGTCAAATTCACTAGCTATTTTTGGAAAACTCTTTGGCACATGATGGGTACCCTCCTCAAATTCTCCACTGCCTACCACCCCCAAACAGATGGCCAAACTGAAGTGGTCAACCGGAGTCTAGGGAACCTCCTTAGGTGTCTTGTTGAGGATCGGCCAGGAAATTGGGATCTCATCTTACCACAAGCTGAGTTTGCATACAACAATTCCACCAATAAGTCAATAGGGATGAGTCCATTTGAAGCCGTGCATGGGTACAAACCAAGAAAGCCTTCCGACCTCATTCCCCTTCCCCATCATGCTAGAGTGTCCATTTCTGCTGAGTCTTTTGCCCAACATATTAGGGAATTGCATGAAGAAATTCGCAAGCACATTGGCATGAAAAATGAGGCGTATAAAAGGTTGGCCGACTCTCATCGGCGTCATTTAGAGTTCCAAGTGGGTGACTATGTGATGGTAAGGACTGAGAGGCTCTCCCCAGGAGCCAACTCCAAATTGAGGCCACGTGGGACTGGGCCCTTCCAGGTCTTGAGGCGCATCGGTGCAAATGCTTATGAGTTAGATCTCCCCGAGGATTATGGAGTAAGTCCTACATTCAATGTTGCCGACTTAGTGTCTTACAAGGGTCCCACGGTGAGACCCAGTGAGGAGATTGAGCCTACTCCCTCCTTTGAGAGAGCGCCCACCCGTGAGGAGAGTCCACTAGCCAAAAGAGCTCAGCGCGATCGCATTGAACAAATATTGGATGAGCAGGTCACTACCACCCGGAGCAAGGTCTATGAGCGCTATCTCGTCAGGTGGAAGGATCGGCCTCCGTCGGAAGACTCATGGGTGAGTCGGGAGGACCTACAGCGATTGGACCCAGATCTCCTCGAGCGATACCTTAGCAGGATGGACCCTTACTCGACGGAGTCGAGCTCTTCGCGGCCCAGGGGATTTGACGGTGGCATCACCCACGACTCCCTTTGGCTCGGGTCCACTTCTTCACATTCGGGAGCTGGTTGAGTTGGGCCTCACGCTATTAAGGCCCCTTATCTAGTTTATAGCTTTCCTTTGAGTCATTTTTGATGTATTTCCATTTTATTTGAGTCATTTCCCTAGGTCTAGCACTTATTTTCCTATGTTTTGGTATCATCATGATGTCTAATGTAGCTATTGGGCCCCATTTGTTGGACTAGGCCCATTAGCACCCCCACCCCCCCTTGGTTATTTGTAGTTGTTTATTTTGTCAGGGACTTAATGTAAAGAGTGGGTTGCCTATATATAGGACCCCCACTCCTCTCATTTGGAGTTAATGAATCAATCAATGAAAAATGCTATTTGAGAGTCCAAAGCTTAGTTAGTGGAGTGATTCCAATAGTTTTTTGGGTGAGAGACCCTAGGGGAGAGATTCCCCACCCATTACCCTCTTAATCTCTCTATTTCACCCCTCTTTCTCTCTCCTCCAACCCCAATTTCGAATTTGCTTCTCTCTCCTCCCTTCCCCAACCACCTCCACTAGCTACCCACCTCATTTAAGACCCTCCACTTCCCCAAGCCACCATTACTCCACCCCCTAGTCCCAAGGGAGCTTCCACCAATCCTAGCTCCACCTCCCAACCCCCAACTACCCCACCCACTTCCCCATGCACCCTTCCCACTATCCCAAGCATCCATTCCCTTCCCCAACACAACTCTTCCCATTCCCAAAGCCCCACTAACCACATTAGTCCATTTTCAAATTCTCTCCTTCTCTCTTCCCCACCCATCCCAAATTCGTATCTCCCCTCTCACCCACTGCAAACACCACCTTCTAGACCCCATTCTCCCCCATCCACACCTTGGAACATCCCCTCCAAGACCCCCTTACAACCTAAGGTCACCCCTACACCTCCCCTCCACCAAGAAACCCCCTCTTTCCCCCCTCACTTCTTGAAGCAGATTGAAGCTGTGCAGACCTGCACTTTGGCCCCTGTTGCAGCATCGCTCACGGCTGCCTCCTGGTGAATCTGGGGACGTGGCCTACATCTCTGGAAAGATCTCCCAGTCTACTTCGCAGGCGAGGTGGAATCAACCCATTCCGAGGTCGGGGTCAACCGTAGGAGCCATTCTCCCACAACTGCGCATTGGAGTCTGCATCCGGGACCAGAACCTGAAGTATCGTTCTGCCACGACCAACCTCCAAGGATTCAGGCTGAAGTCCCTTCACAAGATTTCTTCCTCTGCCAGTCCTCTTTCAAGAACATGAAGCGGAACTTCGTTCGGCTGCCGGAGGAAATAGTTACGATTTTCTCCCTCGTGCTCACCGATCCTGCCTCCTGCTGTCTACACCGACCAGCACCTGCTCTTCAGTGTACACCGATCGCCACCGACCTCTGAAAGCATCGCCGTCACTTTCTGTTGAAAGCTACTTCGACTACGAAGACGATGCCGCTGGTCTCGTGCTGATCAGAGCTCGGGAAGGCGTACAGCGACCTCTGCAACTTGCTGCTTCCATCCAGACAGAGCCTGCGGCCAGACCGAGGAGACCCCTTCCTGCTGCTGGTGCGACCACCGCCGTCCTCCTGAGCGGCCCCAAAAATTCTGGTATCCTCCCTCCCAAGTCAGGAAACCACAGAAGGTGATCGCAATCAATTTGAAGCTCGTACGGGTCCGAAGCAGCTAGTACGGCGACCTCCTGTCCAGAACTCAGATCACAGCTGCAAGCTTTATAGTTATCACTTCTCTTCATTTCGGTCAATCCTCCCCTCCCCGCTTGGCCGGCTGAAGGCTCCACCCTGCGTGGTGGTAGTGTTTGAGTGTATTATCTTAACCCCTACCCCAAGAACCCCCTCCTGCGTGAGGAGTAGTTTTGTAAGTGGTTCGGGCCGTTCAAGCGACACCGCCGCGGCGTGTGGGGAACCACCGCCTCCCCGCTCGCCCTCGTCTCCGACCGGGACCGGTTTCTTCAAACCGGTCGAGTAAGTGTCTCTTCCTTGCTCACTTAGTGTAGCTCTACCAATATTTGAATCATGCATCGCTGAATTCGTGAGGAGCGCCCGATCCTCAAGTCCATGACTTAGAGTGATCGCCGTGGGTTATTGTGAACCGGTGCCCGCGTGCACTTTGTCGGCCCCAATTGAATTGGGCAATCTACCTTGGGGAGTCAAGTCTTGGCCTTGCTGGCCCTCTACCAGCAAGGGCCCATTCCCATAAGTCACTCTTGGTATCACATAGTCACTTCGGGAACCGAGTGCAACGAGAGAGCGGCGGCCCGTTAAGGCCCATTTGGATGCTTAAAGTGCTTGTTTGACTAAGTCCGAGGTTGTGTCACATCAATCTCCACCCTCCATGTACCTAACTTTTCCTATAAATAGCCCATGACAAGGAGGAGAAAGGGAGTTCTTTTCTTTTGGCAATCTTTCACTCTCCCTCTTTCTCTCCCAACCTTAGGCCTCTGATTTGTCCCATGTAAGTTCGTTTTCTCCTTTTGTGTTCTTCATAAAAGTTCTTCATCTTTAAGTCCTCTACAACTTCTTCTTCTTGCTCATCTTCTAATTCCTTCTGGTTTTCAAGATATTTCGTATTTGTCACTGTGCTATCCTGTTCATCTACGACCCAGTATTGTTCTCTGTTCTTTCCCTTATTTCTCCCTCTTCTAATCATTTTCTGCTCTTTCTATCTTCATAAAAGTTCTTGGTTTTTATGTGTTCTACAACTTCTTCTTCTTGCTCATCTTCTAATTCTTTTTGATTTTTAAGATATTTCTCATTTTTCAACTTGATATCCTGTGATTTCACTGTTCATCCGAGGTGCTAGTTTCTGTTATGTCTCCATTTTGAAGCTCGTAGTCTCTTCTTTTCTCTCTGAGTTCTTCATTAAAGTTTTTCCTCTCTTCCCCCTCTTCAATTTCTTCTTCTTGTGCATCCCCTAATTCCTCTTAGGTTCAAAGTTATTCACCCGCTAAAGACTGCTTCAACGACGAAGGTGACTTCCTCCCGACGTAGACGACATCTTCCACAAGGTTGTTCGTGATCCAAGGCTAAGAGAGGACGGCACTATCATCACCATTGCTGATACCATCTCCAAACTCCAGGCTTTTCTTGTGTTATTGCTTTTGTGATATTTCACTTCATTGTAATCTCATTGTGTCATTAGTATAAACTTGTTTCACATTTCATGTACTCTTTCTTTTAAGTTAATGAAAGGAGTTGTTCTCTTGATCTAGTTCTTTCTCTTCTTCCCTCTCTATCTCTTTCTTCTATATCTTCTTTCCACTTCATGCAATTATTTTCTATAGCATAAGCGCATAGTCATGGTGTTTTCAATTAAGTGTTCGGTTTGTTCATCATTTCACTATTTTCTTTAAGCAAATCCAAATCACAAGTGTTTTTCAAAGGACTCTAAGGTTTTTAACTCTAAAAATCTCTTCTTCCCTGTGGATTCGACCCGTGCTTGCCATAGTACTACGTTCTCTTTTGATCATTTTGTGCGAGTTCGGTTTTAAGATTGTTAGCGCGCGTGTTTTAAACGACGAACTTTCGCGTTATCAATTTTTGGCGCCGTTGCCGGGGAGGAATGGTGATTTTTGACTTAAGAACTTTGTTTTCCTTATGTATATAGTGTACTAATAAAGTTCTCTTTTCTTATTTTTATAGGAAAAAAGAAAAAAAAAGGAAGCAACTTGAAAATTCAAAAAAAAATTCAGAGGTAAGTCTCCACCTTTTCCTTAGTCTTTTTGTCATTCATTTTGAAAAAAAAAAGAACGGGGGAACGCTTTTCAAGTAAGTATCCAAACTTTTCCTCCTTCATTTTAATTTCATTTCTCTACATTTTATATCTTGTGGTTAGATAGGTTCACTAAATAAAAACATAAAAAAAATATCACTTGAACTTCAATAAAAATCTTCATTGCAAGAGTAGAAATCACACTTTCATGTTCTAAGTCATGCATCATTTAGGATAGAAGCTCTTTTTCTTTATTGTCTAATTGTTGTTAATTACATTGTTGAAGATTGCGGGAGGCAAGGTGAGTACTCTAACTTTTCCAAAAGCATGCTCATGCATTTTCATGCTTGCATAGAACCCCTTGTTTGAACTTGCTTTGTTGCATATCATTTCAAAATATCTTAAGGGCAACACCCATAAGCAAGATAAGGTGGGGATTTCATCACCCTTCCTTAGCCCACAAATCATAATTCTCTTGCATCTTTGCATCACCTAGACCTCAAATAAAATTCAGTAGATATTGGCCCTAAGTTCACACTGTGGTTCTTGTGTTATTTGAGCTTACCCTCTTATGAAAATCGGTGCCTAAGGCAAGACGGTCGGACGGCAAACGCCTTAAGCGGGCTAGTGGTTTGGCATAATTAGGTCCCTACGAAAGTAGGGGGAACCTCCCACTACCCCACCCCTTACCTGGCCGGTGGAAATATTGAGGGTGAACTTAAGTTACACTTTAGCCATTTTGTGAAACCCAATTTGTAAGTCTAGGTCACATCTAGGGCATTAAGTAATTTGTGTGACAACTTGTTTGTGTTTGCATAAAAAAAATAAAAATAAAAATAAAAACAAAAATATCATCTTCTCTCTCTTCGTCTTAGTTTGAGTAAAAACAAAAAATAAATAAATAAAATAAAAATCATCATAAAATTTTTCACATCTCTCATCTTTAACCTTGGTTTATGCAAGGGAGAAGATCTCAACACCGCGACTTAGTTGAGCCCATTAGTGAGATTGAGCGATTCATTTTTAATCCAGCTCAAAATCAAACCCAACCTATGGCTGAACAACACCAATTAGGGGTGCCCAAACAGATGAAGGAATATTTCATTCCTTCGAATTATCAGACATCCACGTGTATCCAACTGCCTAATGTCCCTGCTTTGCACTATGAGATCAAATCTAGCACCATTCAGATGCTCCCATCCTTTTATGGGAAGACCAATGAAGATCCCTATAAACATCTGGATGAATTTCTAGAAATTTGTTCCACTGTGAAAATTCAAAATTTCACAGATGATGCTCTCCGCTTGACCTTATTCTCTTTCTCACTTAAGGACAAAGCCAAATACTGGCTAGGGACCTTAGGGAAACCTATTGGCACATGGGCAGATATGCAGCATGAGTTCCTTAAGAAGTTTTACCCCATCGGTAGAACCAACACCATGAGACGTGCAATCACAGGATTCGCGCAACTCCCAAATGAACAAATACATGAATCATGGGAGAGATTAAAGGAACTCCTCAGAAAATGCCCACATCATGGGCTCTCCAAATGGCAAATAGTGCAAGCTTTCTATGAGGGCCTAGATGATCAAGTTAGGCAGATTGTGGATGCATCATGTGGTGGGGCCTTTATGAGCAAGAGTGAGGATGAGGCCTATGCCTTATTTGAAATGTTGAGCGAGAATTCAATCAACCATGCTTCCTTATCCTCATATGAGAGAACCATTGGGCCCTCTAAACGGGCCGGGATGTATCGGGTGGAACCTGAAGCTAGGGTGGATGTAAATTTCATCCATCAAAAATTGGACAAGGTGGACATCATGGCCCAAAAGCTAGAACATGTTGATATGCTAGCCCACAAGTTAGACCAGCTCCTGGCTCAAAACAAACAAGAAACCACCATCTTACCTACGTCCAACTCATACTCGGACCCAACACACCATGAGGTGTGTGCTTTATGTGCTAGCCCGGACCATCATGTGTCCGATTGCCCAACAGCAGCCCAGTTACCACCTTTTATACAGGAGCAAGTCCAAGCAGCCCAGGGATTCTCTAAGCCCAACTATGACCCATTTTCTAACACCTATAATCCGGGTTGGAGGAATCACCCCAATTTCAATTGGAGAAATCAACAATCTCCCAATCAGCCCACCATCCCCTCTGCGTCTCAAACTCACAAACCACCCATCCAACACCAATTTCAAGCACAGCCACCATTCCAAGGAAATGCTTATGGTCGGGGACCGCAAGCCCAACAACCACTTCCCCGATTTAACCAGGGTCAGGTCCCATACCAACCTCCTCAGCCCAATTACGGGCAATCTTCCAATTCCCACCAAATCTATCAACCTCCTCCGCAACACCACCAGGACTCCCAAACTGATGATAGATTCCATCAGTTACAACAACTAATTCTGGCCCAAAATCAATCCTTCCAACAAACTATTCAAGCCCAAAGTCAATCTTTCCAACAGACCCTCCAAGCCCACCAGCAAACCATCTCTAAGTTGGAGACTCAATTGGGCCAATTGGCTGAAGCCACCATGAGAAGGGAAGTGGGCCAATTGCCAAGTCAGCCCATTGCCAACCCACGAAATAATCCTCCGGGCTTCCCACAACCGAACTTCCCCATTAACCAGCCAATTCCTCCTCTCCTCCAGCACCCATCAGGCCAAATACCACAAAAAGGCCCACAACTCGAAAATGCAAAAGCAATTTCGACCTTAAGAAGTGGTAAAGTCCTCAAAGATCCTCAGGGGTCCACTCCTAGTTCATCAGTCCAGGCCCCTGACATATCTTCTGATAGTGAGGAGGAGCCCAGCCAGGAAGAGGATGTCAAGGGAAAGAGGAAAATAGAGGAAGGGCCCAGCACTTACCAACCTACAGTGCCATTTCCCAATGCCTTAAAGCCCAAAAAGAAACAACCAGCCCATAATGAGGAGATGATGGAGCTCTTCAAACAAGTACACATCAACATCCCTCTCCTCGATGCCATCAAACATGTCCCGGCCTATGCTAGATTCTTAAAAGAAATGTGCACTCCTAGGCGGGACCCACGAGTGACCCCGGAAAAGGTTCGACTCCCGGAGAACGTTAGTGCTGTGGTCCTCAACCAACTTCCAAGAAAGTTAAAAGATCCTGGAGCACCCCTTATCTCTTGCAACATTGGGGGTGTGACATTTGATAAGGCTCTCCTTGATTTAGGAGCTAGTGTGAATTTACTCCCTACCTCCATCTATGAGCAGTTTGACATCGGTGAGCTCAAGCCTACTCCCATTATTCTCCAGCTCGCCGATAGATCAATCAAGACTCCAAAGGGCCTTATTGAGGATGTCATTGTTAAAGTGAATGAGTGCTACTTCCCTGCTGACTTTCTTATTTTGGACATGGTTTCTCCCCAAGAAATCAAGCATACTCCTATCATTTTGGGTAGACCATTTTTAGCCACGGCTAGGGCTAATATAGACTGTGCTTCAGGAATTATGGACATATCTTTTGGGGACCAGAAAGTCAGCATCAACATTTTTAAGGCATCCAAATTTCATGATCAAAAAGGAGATTGCTATGCTGTTGACACCATTGAGGAATTATTGGAGATTGAAAGGGACAGTAGGACTGGAATGAGAGAGGAAGTTGACATCTTGTCAACTCAACTTAGGACATGGCCCCCAGTTGAACCTTTGCCTCAGCTTAAATCTGAACCAGCTCTGCCCTCTTTGCAATCCCCTCCTCAGGTTGAACTAAAACCATTGCCAGCCTCCCTTAAGTATGCATTCCTAGGCCCAGACCAAACCTTGCCAGTCATCATAGCAAGTGACCTTGAACCTAACCATGAGGAGAAACTAGTTGAGGTCCTTAAATCTCATAAGGGGGCTATAGGTTGGTCTGTCGCTGATCTTAAAGGGATTAGTCCATCCATTTGTCAGCACCATATTTATATGGAGGAGAATGCAAAACCGAGTAGAGACATGCAGAGGAGATTAAATCCACACATGAAGGAGGTGGTCAAAAATGAGGTGGTCAAGTGGTTAGATGCCGGAATCATCTACCCAATTTCTGATAGTCAGTGGGTCAGTCCAACACAAATAGTCCCAAAGAAATCAGGACTGACTGTGATCACCAATGATCAAGAGGAGTTGATACCTACTAGGTTGACCACGGGATGGAGGGTCTGCATTGATTATAGGAAGCTCAACTCCATGACAAAGAAGGACCATTTTCCCCTCCCATTCATTGACCAAATTTTGGAAAAATTAGCAGGGCAAAAATACTTCTGTTTTCTGGATGGGTATTCTGGATACAATCAGGTGGCTATCTACCCAGAGGATCAGGAAAAAACCACATTTACCTGTCCCTACGGAACCTTTGCTTTTCGAAGAATGCCCTTTGGACTATGTAATGCTCCCGCCACATTTCAAAGATGCATGTTAGCTATTTTTTCTGACATGGTGGGTAACTTTTTAGAGGTTTTCATGGACGATTTCTCCATTTTTGGGGACACATTTGATTCTTGTCTAGACCACTTAGCCAAAGTCATGAAGAGATGCATAGACACTAATCTTGTCCTCAGTTGGGAAAAGAGTCATTTCATGGTTAAAGAGGGCATCGTTCTGGGACATATAGTGTCAGCAAGAGGGATTGAGGTGGATAAAGCCAAGGTTGAGCTTATTGCCAAACTACCACCACCCATCTCAGTGAAACAAATCCGTTCCTTTTTAGGTCATGCCGGCTTCTATCGCCGGTTTATTCAAGATTTCTCCAAAGTTGCTAGACCTCTCACTAATCTGCTGGCTAAGGAAGTCCCATTCCATCTTGACCAATCATGTCTTGAGGCTTTTGAATCATTGAAAATGGCATTGACCAATGCCCCAATCTTGCAAACTCCTAATTGGTCATTGCCTTTTGAAATTATGTGTGATGCCTCGGATTATGCTTTAGGTGCTGTTTTGGGGCAAAGGGTAGACAAAAAGCCTGTGGTGATTTACTATGCGAGTCGCACACTCGCTGATGCCCAACTTAGGTACACCACAACAGAAAAGGAGTTACTTGCTGTTGTCTTTGCCCTTGAAAAGTTTCGGTCCTATCTGCTAGGGGCCAAAGTCATTGTGTTCTCTGACCACTCAGCTCTCAGACACCTGCTGTCTAAAAAAGATGCCAAACCAAGGTTGATTAGATGGATCCTTTTATTACAAGAATTTGATTTGAAATTCGGGATAAAAAAGGAAGTGAAAATGTTGTTGCAGATCACTTGTCCGAATTATCACATCAGACACCACACCCTTACAGGACTCATTTCCAGATGAACACCTCCTTAGTGTATCTCACATTCCACCCCCATGGTATGCACACATTGTCAATTACTTAGCCGTGAAAAAAATTCCTGAAGGTTGGTCCAAACAAGAAAAAGACCGCTTCTTTGCTAAGCTCAAATACTTCTTTTGGGAAGACCCTGAGCTATTCCATTTAGGACCAGACCAAATCATTCGGAGGTGTGTCCCTGAAGGTGAGCAACAAAGCATTCTGACATTTTGCCACACCTTAGCTTGTGGGGGGCATTTTTCAAGTAAGAAAACGGCAGCCAAAGTTTTGCAGAGTGGGTTCTACTGGCCCACAGTATTCAAAGATGCATTCGAATTTTGCAAATCTTGTGAGCGCTGTCAGGCTATGGGAAACATGTCACGTAGGGACATGATGCCTTTAAACCCTATCCTGGTTGTGGAAATTTTTGATGTATGGGGAATTGACTTCATGGGACCGTTTCCATCATCTTTTGGACATGAGTACATTTTGGTGGCGGTGGATTACGTGTCTAAGTGGATAGAAGCTATAGCCACAAGGACTAATGATCACAAAATTGTCATGAAATTTGTTCGCAAGAACATTTTCTCTCGATTTGGGTGTCCCAGGGCTATCATTAGTGATGGGGGTTCACATTTCATCCATTCTCAATTCCGGGCTTTGCTTCGGAAGTATGGGATAACACATAAGATTGCTACCCCCTATCATCCCCAGACTAGTGGCCAGGTGGAGGTTTCTAATAGGGAGATCAAGAACATTTTGCAAAAGTCTGTCCGGCCCGATAGGAAAGATTGGTCAGAAAGATTAGATGATGCTTTATGGGCCTATCGGACCGCCTACAAAACTCCCATTGGCATGTCCCCTTATAGGCTTATTTTTGGAAAGCCATGTCATTTGCCAGTCGAATTGGAACATAGGGCCTATTGGGCAATCAAACAATTCAATCTTGATTTAGCACAGGCTAGTTCCCATAGAGCCCTTCAACTGAATGAGTTAGAGGAACTTCGCAATGAAGCCTATGAGAACTCTAGGATTTATAAAGCCCAGACAAAAGCATTCCATGATAAACACATTTCACGCAAAACTTTTCAAATCAACCAAAAGGTCTGGCTTTTTAACTCTAGGCTGCGATTATTCCCCGGTAAATTGAAATCTCGATGGGATGGACCATATGTGGTAATTAAAATATTTGACCATGGTGCAGTAACAATTCTTGATCCTAAAACTGGTCAAACTTTCACTGTCAATGGTCAACGTTTGAAACCTTACATTGAAAATCTTCCAATGCTGCAGGAGGACTCTCTCAGGCTGAGTGACCTATGTGAGCTATATTGTGTCTGGCTGAAGACGTTAAACTTAGCGCTTCTTGGGAGGCAACCCAATTATCCTGTCTCTTTTCAAAAAAAAATTGATTGATTTTCTTCTTTTATCTAAGGAGCATGGAGTATGGAGCAATATTTCTTTGATGACAACATCTCTCTCTCAGGTCGTATCTATCCTTCCCTCTACTTTTTATGGTTTTATTTCATTTCTATATCTTACTCATGCCATTAGGGATAATGTCACCTAAGTTGGGGGGTAGCTTGAGCTCGAATTTCCTCAAAATAATTGCAACCTTTCATCACACCTCTAACACGTGTTTCATGTTCATATTTCATGATGAGAAACTTTTCTTAGAATGATAGGACTTAGAATCTTACATGTGAAAGTTACAAATTAAATGGATGAATTAATTGGTTATATCTTTAGCCTTTTCCTCAGAATACACTTGAAAATTCTATTGAACTTGCACACAATTGCACAATAACAAGATCGGTGGATGACAAACATTAGGATGATGGGAATTTTACTTGACACTTAGGTGGTGATGAATATTATACCCATTCGTTGAACATAATCGTGAGGAAAAAGCTACCTGCCAAAAAAAAATACACATGGAAAATATCCCTGAACTTAGTAACCGGGCCTGCTTCTCCTAAGGCAAGAGTTGAGGTTCGCATCGAACGGCGAAGGGATGTGCAACACCGTGTGTCAAAAAAAAAAGAAAAAAGAAAAAAAAGAAGTATAAACTGACAGAGTGAAGTTACCTGTAATTCGAGAAGCTCAATTCAAGAGGTGGGCAGAATTGAAAATCATCTTTAAGTGAAAGGTAGAAGACTCATTCATCTAGATTGTTTGGAAGTCACTAGTCAAGTTATATCACTCATACACAAAGAGATATTTAATTTTGAGTGTATCCTGAGGAAAGGTCTAAACACATGGACTGATTAAATTTATACCAAATGCATTCTACTTGAACTTGTAATACTCCAAAGTCTAAATCATTATGCATAATGTTCTTGCCATGATCTGTGACACATGAGTGTTTGCTAGTCCTAATTTTATAATTGTTTACATTGCTAAGGGACTAGCAATGTTCAAGTTAGGGGGTGTGATAAGTCTCCATTTCTTATGATAATACATCGCATAAACACCATTTTATGTGCATATAATTAGGTAATTATGCATATTTCATAATTAACCTCAACTCCGCATTTAAATTGGAGCTTTCACGTAAATTGATTAGATTGATAATTTTATCTAATAATTTGAAGTTGAGGGCCATGAGCATTAATTCTCCATTGCATAACTATGAGCATTTGAGATTGATGTGCACATTGTGGTAATTTTTATGGACTAAAGTGTAATTGTGTGTGTAGGACACCGAAGGTAATTACAAAAGAAGCCGGGGACAAAAGGGTCATCACCATTTTGACCAAGTCAAATAAAGAATTCAAAATATTTTAGTTGGAGGGAAAGGAATGTTCAAAATTTTGAATTCAAAGTTTGAAAAGGAAGAATCCAAAGTTTAAGTTTGAAAAGGAGGAAAAGGACATTCAAAGTTTAAAATAAAGGAGAGACATGATGAGCCTTGGGAAATGGGGTGCCTAAAGTCTAAGAAAGGGGGTGCCCACCTATTTTTTCTCTTCCCCATGCATCATATTCCACTTGAATCTCAGCCATCCATCTCCTTTTGATACAATCTCCACCCTCCATCTACCTAACTTTTCCTATAAATAACCCATGACAAGGAGGAGAAAGGGAGTTCTTTTCTTTTGGCAATCTTTCACTCTCCCTCTTTCTCTCCCAACCTTAGGCCTCCGGTTTCTCCCATGTAAGTTCGTTTTATCCTTTTATATTCTTTATAAAAGTTCTTCATTTTTAAGTCCTCTACAACTTCTTCTTCTTGCACATCTTCTAATTCCTTCTGGTTTTTAAGATATTTCATATTTTTCACTGTGCTGTCCTGTTCATCTACGACCCAGTATTATTCTTTGTTCTTTCCCTTATTTCTCTCTCTTCTAATCATTTTCTGCTCTTGCTATCTTCATAAAAGTTCTTGGTTTTTATGTGTTCTACAACTTCTTCTTCTTTCTCATCTTCTAATTATTTCTGGTTTTTAAGATATTTCTCGTTTTGCAACTTGCTATCCTGTGATTTCACTGTTCATCCGAGGTGCTAGTTTCTGTTATGTCTCCATTCGGAAGCTCTTATTCTCTTCTTTTCTCTCTGAGTTCTTCATTAAAGTTTTTCCTCTCTTCCCCCTCTTCAACTTCTTCTTCTTGGGCATCCCCTAATTCCTTTTGAGTTCAAAGTTATTCACCCTCCAAAGACTGCTTCAACGACGAAGGCGACTTCCTCCCGGCGTAGACGACATCTTCCACAAGGTTGTTCGTGATCCAAGGCCAAGAGAGGACGGCGCTATCATCACCATTGCTAATACCATCTCCAAACTCCAGACTTTTCTTGTGTTATTACTTTTGTGATATTTCACTTCATTATAATCTCATTGTGTCATTAGTATAAACTTGTTTCACATTTCATGTACTCTTTCTTTTAAGTTAATGAAAGGAGTTGTTCTCTTGATCTAGTTCTTTCTCTTCTTCCCTCTCTATCTCTTTCTTTTATATGTTCTTTCCACTTCATGCAATTATTTTCTATAGCATAAGCGCATAGTCATGGTGTTTTCAATTAAGTGTTCGATTTGTTCATCATTTCACTATTTTCTTTAAGCAAATCCAAATCACAAGTGTTTTTCAAATGACTCTAAGGTTTTTAACTCTAAAAATCTCTTCTTCCCTGTGGATTCGACCCGTGCTTGCCATAGTACTACGTTCTCTTTTGATCATTTTGTGCGAGTTCGGTTTTAAGATTGTTAGCGCGCGTGTTTTAAACGACGAACTTTCGCGTTATCACTGGGGAGGGCAGTCAAGGCCGTGCCGGCGAAGGGCTAACGGGGGGTGTACCGGCGACAAGGAGATTAGGCGTGCCGGCGAAGAGTTCAATGGGGGTGCCGCTGGGAGCTGGGGGCTGCATTGGGGTATGAGTGGACCAGTGGAGGGCTGAGCAAAGGGTGAAGGCTGAGGGTTAGCTAGGTGGGCTGGAGTTGAGGCAGGGAGGAAGGTCAAGAGGGATATTGGTAGCTGAGTGTCCAAGAGACGAAGGAGGGCTTCTCCCTTCAAGCAAACAGGTGAAGTTGGGGACCAAAGAGGAGGGCATTGAGCTCGTGAGGCCAGGGATCGCACGGGGGGAACAACATCGGCATGGAGACTCCAAAGCACCAGAGGAGGGGAGAAAATGAACAATACACCATGCACATCGGCATAAACCAATGGAAGCAATAAGAAATCCAGGAAGGGTGATTTTTATTCACGAAGAGGAATGACCACAACGGGCCATATACATTGCGAAGCACATACGTGCTGAAACTACGGCAGGGAAGGGAAAAAGATCGTGCAAATGAAAGAAGAAAAAGGAAACGGGAGGAGTGTTGGGGCCGAACAGGGGTGACTACTCTATGCCCTTCCCCCACTCCCTCCCCTACATCACATCTCACTTTCCCTCTCTCACTCCCTCCATTACTCTCTCTTCTGGGTGATCGTCGGAGGGGGGACCCTACGGCGGAGCTCCCTTCTTCTTCTTCTCTTCTTCCTCTTCTTCCGGAGGTGGTGGCTCTCTCCAGCAGCGGGTTCTTTCCTCTCTATCTGGCTATCTGTCCATTTTTTTTTGTCTATCTTCTCCCCTTATCCTCTTCTTCTTCTTTTTTGTCGAGAAGGGAAGGCTCCTTATACCCAGCGGCGGAAGTGTTCGAGCCTGGTAGTCGGAGGCGGGAAGTGATGGGTCGTGATGGGGTTTGACTTCCCCTCGTCCTCGATGTCAGGGGAGTAGCATGCGTGGCCCAACCTCCGGCCGACACCTCGGACAGCCTACTGCGCGCCGAAGATCTGTAGGGCATGGGCGTAAGATCTCGTCTGCCGGGCGAGCCGTCGAAATGCCTGAACGTTGTGCCGCTGGCGGGTTCAACAAGCGTGCCGCGGGAGGGCCAAAAGGGCGTATCGCTGGAAGGCACGGCAAGCGTGCCGCTAAAGAGCCCAAAGGGCGTGTCGCTGAAGGGGCATACAGTGCGTGCCGTTGAAGGGCTGCCCTGGGTGTGCCGCTGAAGGCCACTGAGGGTGTGCCGCTGAAGGGCCACCAGGGGCTTGCTGTTGAAGGCTGCAGGGGGCGTGCCGCTGAACGGCCAGGAGGGTGTGCCGCTGAAGACTAGGTGGGCTGCGCTGCTGAAGGGCTGTGCCACCGAAGGGTGTGCCGCTGAAGAGCTCAAGGGCGTGCCGCTGATGGGCTAAATGGGCAGTTCTGAGCCCGTTGTAAGCGCTGAGTTGTGGCCCGTTTGATTTTCTTCGAGGCCCACGGATTGTGGGGCTCCTAGGGGTTGATTCCTCTTCGATGTTGTGACTCCGGAGATAGCTTCACGGCAGTGTATATGTGTTCAGGGAGTCCGGATGGCCCTCTTCCACGTAGTTTCTTTAGTTGAAGCTGTCGTTAATGTTGGACTAGTTGAGACATACGGGCGTGCAAATTTGCATGTCCACACCCACCAGAAAAGCAGGGGTGAGCCTCGTGTCACTGGCCTAGTAGGGGTCATGCGGATCCCCACTAAAAAATAACACAGTAACACGCTAAAACAGTAGGTAAACAGCAGGAGTAGTAAAGCAGGAAAACTAAACTACAAAGCTGTAAAAGAACACCGGAACGGAAGGAGTAGGAACAGCTAAAAGAAAAGGGAAAAGTCGTACCTGAAAGAGAACACGGCTGCCGAACTAACCTCGGCTCCCAAAGCTGACCTACGAGATAGGCAAGAAACCTAAAAAGACCTAGACAAACACGGACGCCCTAAAACATACACGACTCGATTGCCGTGCACGCTCTTCTAGACACGACCACATACACGACGGGAACGTCGTGTACACAACACAACACTGACCTCGGGCAAGACCACGAGAGGGTTAACCCGGAAAGGTCACGACGCGCGAGAAACACGAGAGTCACGTGTCACGTGACGAAAGTACCCTCTCACTAGAAGAACAGCCAGCTACATCCACTGACGTCTTATGCTGTGCCTCAAGTGTCTCGTCTACGATGCCGCCTGAAGCACGACAGAGACTAAGACACGCTCAGAACCAGAACAGGAACTACAGCTGCGAGTGACTAGACAGGGTAGCGCCCGTCGGCGTCAGTCCAAATGCCCCTGACCACGTGTGCACACACCGACTCTTGCTAGAGAGTCAGGCCTCTAGCTAGTTTTCCCCACCCAACAGGATGCTATTGTACAGTAGGGGCCCACGAAAACTAGCTTAAAAATCGTATATCGGGAAATTGCCCCGTCACATGGGCCGACAGGCCGTAACGTGTCGTAAGGCTACGACTAGTGGAGGCTCACTAGACACAGAGACTCAGAAACAAAAGTGTTATAGTGCAGACAGGCGAGGAAGCGATGTCAGACGCACTACAAAGCACCAAGGCAGCACAGAAAACTACCGATAGACTCAGGACAAGGCAACTAGACCTACTACTATAACGATTCTTGAGTCTCACGACTCAGAGTCAAGATCGTCGCGTAAAGCGGAACAAGCTGCCAATCGATCTAATCCTAAGCCAGAGAAAATGGAACCAAAATTACGGAAAGTAGGACTCTAGGGCTGTAACGCTCCACCTTTAGACAGTTACACGGAGGTGACGGTCTAAGGGTGAGCCGTTACACTCTAGAGAAGACAGGGCTGTGGCGGTCTAGAAAAGACGTGCCACACGGATGTGACGGTCAAAGGATGGAGCGTCACAGACACCGCCCTACTCAATAACCTAAGACAGACAAACCCTGTAACGCCCTAAGGGAGGCGCGTTACAGACCTCTGGCGGTCGAAGCTGAGGTCGTCAGAGCGAACCGACTGACACAAACATCGAGAAACACCAGGGCTGTGACGCACCAGCAAAGGGGCGTTAGAGGACTGTGACGGTCCAAGGATGGGCCGTCACACTCCCTCAGCCACGAACTGACGAACACGCCCGAAGGCATGTAACGGTCAATCGTAGGGCCATCAGCAACTGTGACGGTCTCTGGAACGACCGCTACAGCGACCCGACGCAGAAAATAGTGGAAAAGATGAATCATCCCGTTCCACGCCCCATTCATGCCGAAGCGCAGGGGAAACAGTGCCAGATGATGAAATTAACCTTCCACAAGCCAGAAGGGGCACAAGCAGCACTCAAAAGGGGTGATTAGGGCGATTTCGACGAATCGACCCAAAACGAGTCACCGCGGTTCCCAGACTCCTATCGGCCCCGAATGACGACCAAACGCGACAAAACTTACGTGAATGGGATCCAGACATCCCAGCAGTCATTTTGACACTAACTAGACTAAGAATGGTTGCCGTTTTCTGGCGAACCCTACAAATCGTGAAAATGACGATTTTGCTAGAATTGGCCCGATCTAGCCTGTTTGAGCACCAAACCACGCACAGAAGTAGGGAAAATGTGCAGAAGGAAGTGGCGATCCGTCTCCCTACCTCCACCAAAGAAACCAAGCGCCGAGGTGACTAAATCACGCCAAAAATCATCACGCGAACTCGACCGTCGGCTTTGAATCCACCGTTCGAGATCGCACCAAAACCAATCCGATCCTCGCCCCATCGCGCACCTCATCGACCCCACGCCGTCACCACCTTGCCTACGGTCCTCCTCCGTCTGCAGCCGGAGCCGGAACGGCGAGAGAGGAGAGAAAACAGGAGAGAGAGAGGGTCACGGTGAAATGAGAAGGGAGGAGTGTAGCAACCCTAATAAATGAATAATTGAAATGAATTAAAACATATATATTACAGAAGTAATATATAAAAGGAATAGGGTTAATTGGACGAAGTAAAGCAAAATTAAAAATAACGCCTCTTATTAAGGCGTTAATTTATAAAGAAACGCCTCTATCAATGGCGTGACTAAAGAAAGGACGCCCACATATGCGGTCGTCAGTTCTCATACGACCAAATGGGTAAGTAAAAGAAACGCCCCTATCTTGGGCGTGTTTTAAAACACGAAACGCCCTTTTTCAAGGCGCTTTTTAAGAAACGCCCTAAAGTAAGGCGTCAATTAACGAATACACGCCCTGACCTAAGGCGTTAATTCAGTTCGTGAACCGTTCGAACCCAGAACTTATCCAAGGAAAGATTAACCTAATCTAGTAAGTGTCTATTAGAGTAAGGACTCTATTAAGGATATATTACCCTCAATCAAACACTACTCTTGTTAGGACTTCAAAATCCTATAAATAACATGTTCGATCGAACCCTAAAACCCATTTGATCGAACGTCTGCTGCTAGGTACGTGAAGAACAAACTATTCCTTTGATCTCTGCTTTGCCTACACGAAGAACTAATGATTCTTCACTCTCTTTTCTTCTTACAGGTTGAGGAAGCCTAGACATCGTGAAGAACAAGGGTAAGTTCTTCTAAACTTCCATCTTCAGCCAAGCTTATGAAGAAATTTCTAATATCTCTTCATATTCCTCTGTAGGAAAACTCTAGGGATCGACCAAAGAACAAAGGTTCTCTGCCTACTGCTGATTCAGTTTATCCTTATCAACGTCTTCACGTGTCTGTCACCTTCAAATCCATTGTTAAGGTAGGATTTTCTCAAGTCACTGTAGCCCAAACTAAATTGATACAGTACAATAATTATCATGCATATACATGGTTTGGTTTACTATGGTTTCTGAACGACTTTCTGTTAATTTCTGGAAAGAAACGTCCTTAGCAAGGGCGTGACTATGAAATACACGCCCCAGACTAGGGCGCTACTTTACAAATCACGACCCTGCCAAGGTCGTCAATTTAATATTTGACGCCCTCTACGCAGGCGTTAATTTCATAAGAAACGCATGTGATTAATAATTGATTCTGTTTAAAAATTACAATACATATGAAATATTGATTTTTAATATCTTGCATGACTCTGTGAATTCCTGTTAAATTTTACTGCCATGACATGTCTCCTGTCTCTCGAAATATTATTTATTAAAATATCATAAATTCCTTGAAATTCACGACTTGGACAAAGTCGTTTTCCATATTCTAACGCCCCAGTAGAAGGCGTGAATCTGAAAATTAACGCCCCTTCCTAGGGCGTGTATCTGTTAAAATCCTGAAATTCACATATTCTGTAAAATGGAATTAGAAAGTAACGCCCCTTCCAAGGGCGCGTTTTTGATAAATTTCTGAGAATAATTATATCCTGTCGAATATGTAAATGATGAGACGCCTGCCTCTGCAGTCGTCAACTTTGAAGAAACGCCCCCAGGAAAGGCGTGTTTTTGATAAATTAATGAAATAATGGAAATTCTGCAAATTGGCAATATATGTAAACGCCCTTCTGTTAGGCGTTAATTATTCAATACACGACTTTACTTAAGTCGTTATTTTACTGTAAACTGATTTTATCCTGATTCTATTACCGATGGTTTCATATTATACATATATATATATATATATCGGCACTATTCTCCACTCCGTGAGTATAGTCCCACGTTTCATGTTGATTTATCGATCACACTCAACTCTCATTGACATACAAGCTCTCCATTGGACATTCCGTTCCTTTGGACTAGCGAGTTAGTCATAGAGACCTCCGTAAGACTCCTCGTAGCCTTGGATTCCCTCAAGGCCGACTGAGCTGGTTGTACCCTAAAAACCCATTACACAGTTTATGCCATGTCAATCTAAAGAAACATGGTATACCGGCCCTTATGATTATACAACGAGTATATCATAAGAAATTCTTGATGGGATGATGATATCATGCCATATCGTGTCATTCTTGTAAACCCCAATTCTATGATAAGAATGAGGGTATCTTGCTTGATCTTATGTTCATATGGACCTCAGTGCTATATAAAGAATGTCCATATTGATTTGTCATGGTACCTAAGTTAAGGGAACCATATTCTACCTAGTTTTATCGATATCGTGATTATACCGTTATGATCGCCATTCTATGTCCTTGTCATATTTTTGGACTCTATTCTGTCAAAGTTGTCATACGTGTCTACAAGCTTGATGATTGAAATTCTATATTGGCTATATAAACAAGAGTGGATGTCAAAACACATGATAAATGCCTGCGCATATAGGGCCCGATCTGGTCCTGGGAGGAGCACCCGAAAGTACTTGTGCCCATGGGAGTTAAAATGATAAGGTATCTGGCATTATACCGAGTACTTGACTTGCTTGATTGGACATTCCACACACATCTTGTACTTGACTCGTACTTGACCTGAAATGAAATGCGTGGCCCGAAAAGAGGTAATTTACTTGCTTGATACATGATAGCCAAAGTTCTTGACATGACTTGTTAAATGTACTTGCTTGAATATCTCGAATAAACTTGTTATCTTGTTGGAAGTTCATGACTAAGTTCGTCTTATTTTCTTGATATTACATTCTCTCTATCTTGTCGTTTTATGCGAGCATGCATAGCTTTATTGCATTCATGAAAATGTAATTACTTAAACCCCTTGCTAGTACTTGAGATATTATTTCCTACTGAGCGTTCGCTCATTCCGTTTGTCCCTTTTTTACTTTTCAGGTAAGTCCGACGATGATGGAAGTCAATCGGATGGGAATGATCAAGAGTGAAAGAGATAGAGATTCTCCAAGTGTCATCTAGTCTTTTCTATAGTTTTCTCGAGTCAACTATGTACTTTTCTTTTTATTAAACAGAGTATTGGATTTGTAATAGTCTATCCATTATGAAATAAAGGATTGGGTTATCTTGCTATTTTGCGCATCTCTGTCTTTGTGTCGAATACACGACCACTCTGATTGACATGATTGATATAGACACGTCGCGCATCTCCGGGTATCTTCCGCGCTCGGGGCGTGACAAGGAGAGAGGAAGAAAGGAAAAAGGAAAAGAATTAGGAAATTTTCCTAATTTCTAAAAATTCCAATTTTTAGCCCGAATATTCATAAATTCAGAAAAATACGTAAAAATAATCGAAACGATCCTCTCGATGAGTACATCGCAACTGCGGCGTCCAGGAGTCGATGAACTGAGAAATAAACTCACCGTAATGTTCCGTAACTTGTACGAGTAAAAAATCCACACGGATCGTAAAACTCAACTCAGGACCCACAAAAGGGATCCAAAACTCTCCGAAAAGGATCCGAAAGACCTAATAATTATATAATAAAGATTCAGGGCATTACATCATCCCCTCCTTTAAGAAATTTCATCCTCAAAATTTAAGTACTAGCAAAGAAAAAGTAGGGAAGAACAACCCGACAATACAACTACAAAATGACACGAACCACGAGAAACAACAGTAAGACGACAGCACCGGACCACGAGACATCTGATCAAGTCGCAAGCTAACTCTACTAGGAAAGAGAGTATAGCAAAGCGATTAGACAAGAGTTGGTCCACAAAGTGCTAATGATAGACACACAAAATCATAGAGAAACAGTGTTATGCCCCTGTGGTTTTGATGATGGTTTTGATGATTGGTCCTTGAAGTGAGTTATTCACTGTGAGTCATCTAGCTGTGTCTTTTATATGCTCGATAAATTCATGTTTTATCATGTATGTGAATGGAGTTCATATGGCTGTCAGATAACATGCTCTAACATGCTCTACCTTAATTCTGTCTACACTCTGTCTGCACAGTCTCCACAGCAGTGCGTTAACTCAGTGTGCTGATGCGTCGACCCTTCAGTCATATTTGTCTCTGTCCACACAGTAGTGCGTCAACTCCTTGAGCTGATGCGTCGACGCTTCAGTTCAGGTTCTTAAAGTCTATACATTAGACTGTGGCAAAGTCTATTCATTCATTTTGGTAACAAAGTCTGTACAGCCGTGTCATATGCTCCTGAAGTCCATACATTGGCCCTCCTTCAAAGTCTGTACAGCCACTGGTCTAGAATCTGAGTCTGTACATCGTCTTGTGCCTTCAACGTTCAAAGCCTCAAGTCTGCATAGCGTTACGTACTCTTGACAAAGTCTGTACAGTGTCTCATATTGGCAAAGTTTGTACAGCGTGAAGTCTACACATTGGCTTCGCTCCATAAAGCCTATACATTGGCCACTGCTCTCCAAAGTCTGCACAATGGTCTTCACACCTGAAGTCTATACATCCAGTTAAACCTGAAGTCTGGACACTGGTTCAAATCCTTCTAAGTCTGTACATTGGCTTTGTATCTGCAAGTCTATACAATGGACCTTGTTTTACCAAGTCTGTACACTCGCTGCACTATTCATGTCCATACACTGGCAGCTCTGCTTAAGTATATACATTCGTCTGAACTAAGTTCATTTTCCTCTGTCTGTCTGCAGATGATCCAGGCCATCAAGACTTGGCACGTGATCCAAGAGGCTGAAATGCTGACACATGGACATAGCAGTTCAAACAATCAAGAAAGAAGCTCCTGGATTACTCTGTGCGTCAACGCCACGAGTTGGAAGAGTCGACGCAGCAGTTAAAAAGGGGTAGACTATTTTTTCACTGGACTGCCGATGCCGTTGCGTCAGCGCCATTGCTAGATAGCATCGACGCAGCCATTAAGGCTGATAGGCATCTAGCTCGGAGACAGCTTAGAAGGTTAACGCTAGAGCTTAAGGCGTCCACGCACCAGTGAAGATGCATCCACGGATACTCTTCACAGCGTCTACTCTACGCAAAGGCTGCATCAACTCAGCCACTCAAGAAGCAGAGGCCTTGTCAGAAATATTCCAATGGGTCAATGCAGCAGTGGAGCAGCGTCGACGCAGCAGGTTGATGGATCGACAAGGTGACCAAAGCATGGACGCAGTTGCACAATGCGTCAACGCACTCCACACGAAACGTGAGAGGGATGAAGCCATCTAAGTTCAGATGCTGGAACACCAATGCGTCAACGCAACATGCTGATAGCGTCGACGCAGCATGCCCATCTGTTGAAGACTTGATCACTGGATCACAGATGCGTCAACGCAGCAGGGTGATGGAGTCAACGCAGCAGACTTGAGTCCTGCTGGTCGAATGTCATTGAATTGACGGGCACGTGATCCGAGGTGCCTAGCTCGTGAACCAGGATGCTGCCACGTGGTCCAAATTTCTAGGGCAGGAAATGTGGAAGCCACACGCGCCAAGTGTACTGCTGCTGCTGCTGGTGGTGGTATATAATGGAGCCTTCGTCTTCAGATGGAGGCTGATCGAAGAAGAAGCCTGGAGAGCAGAAAGCCCTTCGATCCAGAAAAAGAAAAGAGGAAGAAAAAGAGCAGAAGAAGAAGAGAAAAGAAGAGATAGGGAGAGCCTGCGAAAGAGAAGAAAATAGAGAGTGAGAGCAGTAGAAGAAAGAGAGAAAGATTGCATGAGCTGAGAAGAAGAAAGAAGAGGAAGAAAAGAAGAGAGGAGAGTTCTATTGAAGACCTGTTCAGTCTGTTCGTGGATCAAATCCAGAACGACTATTGTGTTTCATTTCCAGCCTTTGTCGCTGTTCCTTTTATGTTTTCTTATTTTTTATTTTATTTCTCTGATTAGCTTTGTTCTTTCGATTGCCCTGTTGGGGATCGGGTTCCTCCTGTTGGTTCAGGAGAAGGGAGATCTGATCTCCGGGTTGCAAGTGACAGGTTGTCACTTGTGGCTTCCCTCTGGTTAGAGGAAGGGAGGCTCGTCCTCTGATTCTGGGCTTGTGGCTGCAAGTCCAGGGGTCCCTCCGGTTGGAGGAAGAGAGGTCTTCGATCTCTGGTTTCCAAGTGACTGGGAGTCACTTGGGGTGTCCCTCCGGTTGGGAGGAAGAGGGGAGTTTGTTCCCCTGGTCAAGCTATGTGTCAGCACCTGTTGCAGACTGAGTCTGCTTGGTTCTAGCATTGGCTAGTGAAGCCTCACTCTGGTTAGGAGTGAGGGGTGGATGTAGGTCTGGAGGACCGAACCACCTTAAAACTATTTGTGCAGTGGTTTGCCTTGTCATTTCATCTTGGAAAGCTCATTAGTCTTTATTCCACATATCTGAGCTTTAATGTTTTAATTTGAGCTATATTTTCTAGAGGGATACATTCACCCCCCCCTCTGTATCCGGGCCTAGCACCCTAACACTTGGTATCAGAGCGGTGTCTGCATACAAGGTCCAGCAACCTGCAGATTCGATCTTGCAGTCTTAGGTGCTAATTTGTTTTTAGTGCATCAATATTCCTGTTGCATTAATATGTTGTGTTCACATGGCTCATCCACCGATTTTCAGTGGTACGCATTTTAATGCATGGTTCACTAGTCTGAAGAATTATGTCAAATCTGTGAATCCAGACCTGTGGAAAGTAATTTCACATGGTCCTCATGAACTGCCAAAGAAAAGGTCCAAATGGATTGACAGTCACAAGTCTATGCATGAAGAGAATCAGATAGCTATAAATCTAATGAAGGCATCTACTGATAGAGCCTTTCACTCATGCTTCTTTGATTGCAGTTCTGCTAAAGATATTCTGGATATGCTGAAGCGAACTCAGAAGAGAGATGTGGACAGCTGCATGATGGCTGACAGAAATGATCAAGACAACAATCAAACTGAAGAAGATGATGATGATGAGGTAAATGTCTTCGAGAATTTTTCTCTAGAAGATTGGGAGAATGCATATGCTGAATTATTTAAATCTCATGAACTGTTAAGAAAACAGTATAAAAAATTAAAGAAGGGTACTGGTTTAGATAGTTCAAGCTCTCCTTGTACAAATTGTGTTGAATTGAAAAATATTCATGATGCATGTATGTCTGATTTTCAAATATTGAAGAAACAAGTTTCATTATTGAAAACTGAAAATCAAGATCATATAAATGTGATATCTGAACTCAAAGAAAAATTCAACTCAGATAATGATAATCAGACTCTTGTTAACTATCATGACCAGTATGAAAAATTGCTGAAAAACTTTGAAAGTGTGAACTCAGATTTAAACAAGCTGAAATCTGAAAATGATTCTCTGAGAACATCTGCTAATAAAAATGATAAAAAATTTGAGAAACTTGAGCAGGAGAAAAACTTGCTTGCTGAAAAACTTGAAGCCATCAAATCTGTGAATGTGGAATTACAGAAAAACATTGAAAAGAAGGAAAAAGATTTGAAAGAATTCAAGGCTGGAAGAAAACTTGAAACTAACTCAGAAGATCAGACTTTGATAAATGAGTTAATTCAGAATGACAAACTTAAGGAAGAAAATGAGAAGTTAAAAATGCTGAACTCCACTATGTCAGAGAGACTCCTAGCTTTGGAAAGAGGAAAAAGTATTTGTGTTGAAGATTCTGATAAACTGAGCAATCTGGAATAGGAAGTTGAAAGATACAAAACTGCTAACAATGTGTTAACTGAATGTGTGAATTGCAGTGAGCAAGAGATTGCCAGTTATGAGTTACAAATCACCTCTTTAGAAAATGAAATCCAAGACTTAAAGAACTCTCTGTCAAAGTTTGTAAGTGGACAAGAAAATCTGGACAGGTTGTTAGGAGTTAAGGTCAATACTCAAAGGGAAGGGTTAGGCTACAACAATGTCAATAAAAAGGCTTTCAAAAACAAGCTAATGACATCTTTTATTAAAGCATCAGATGTAGCCACCACCTCAGAAAATAAACAACCAAATGTTTAGAAGAATCAGAAACAAACTGAAAAGTTGAAAAAGGTTGATGGATCTAAGCTGAAAACTATTTTCATTAAAACTTCTGAACAGGAAAAGCCTTCTACTTCATCTCCAATTCAGTACAAGGCTAAGAAAACAGGAAAATAGGATAAAATCAGAAAAGGACTGTAAATCAGAAAATAAATGAAAAGGGTTCATCAGTGCATGTTGATCACAGTCCTCACACACACTCACATGCATCTAAAAGGAAAATGTCATGCCACTACTGTCATAGATTTGGACATTTAATGCATGAGTGTGAATTAAACGAACTGGATGATTTGAATGCTGAAATGATGAATGCTAGGAAATATCATGATAGAAAACCTGCTGTTCATTCAAAGAAAAGTGAATGCTCTCATTGTGGTAGATTAGGCCACATCTTTGCTCAATGTTGGTTTGCTAATGGAAAGAAAAAATCACTCTTACATCATGCTAAATCTTATGCTAACCAACATGCTTTTAATATAAACAAAACTACTTTTCTGAACCAGCATGTCAAATGTTTTAATTGTAACAAGCTTGGGCACAAGGCCACTGAATGTTGGGCAAGCTCTTTTAGAAGAAAGTTCCCTTTCTGCTTCCATTGTGGGAAGCATGGCCACGCAGTTAAGGACTGCTGGCATGTCCAGGGTAGAAATAGAAATTTCAAAGAATTTGATAGGAACAAACTTGTTTTTAAAAGAATTCATGTTTGCTCAAATTACAGAAGACCAGGCCACCAAGTTGCTGCTTGCAGGGTAGCTGGTCATGAAAAGAAAAAATTTCATAATAATAACAGAAACCCTCATGCTCAATCTTATAATGCTCAAGCTCATGCTAGTATACATAAGAGAAACATGAAACCTGCTAGTTCATGCCACTATTGTGGGATGTCTGGGCACTCAATGCATAACTGTTTTATCATGAACTCTAATGACTATTTGGCACAGAAAAAGATGCAGGCAGTCCCAAAAGGGGCTAATTATTATGCAAGACCCAAGACCACTTGGGTTCCTACTAGTGGAAAATAGGAAGGTGCCTAGCAGGTGTGCCTTGGATGGAATAAAGGGGTAATGATCCAAGGCACTCAAGAATGAAAAACCACATTCTCACATTTTTCAGGTAATCTCTCTGCATTTCCCATTTTGAAACTATTGCATATCTGGTTTGATGTATTCTTGCATATCCTATTCTTAGTTTCATCTAGTGCATGCATATTAAATCTGTTCTTGCATATTCATTCATCTTCTGCCAGTTGCATTATTTTCTGATCATGCACTCTGAAATTTCTGAAAATCTGAACTAAATGTGAATATTGTTTGAAATTTATGTGTTGCAATAGCTCACTGAACATTCTGAATTACATATAGGACTGCATGTTGAATTATCATGCATGACCTCATCAGTGTCTCATGGCAAACATTGTATGTTTTCAGGGGGAGTTAATTGCATGTCCTTGCATAGCATTCAGTATTGAGTCTTTGCATGCATGAAGTTAATTGCATTGCATTTCATGAAAAATGCCAAAAAAAAAAAGATTGTCTGAATGCATAGTCTTAGGGGAAGTCAATGCATCGCATACAGGTTGTCAAATGCATACTCTTGTGATAATTCATTGCATACCCTTCATCATTGATCTTAGTTGACAAACCTTGATAATATCAGAAATCATTGAGCCTCGAAATCTCTTCTATCAATTGGTATCATTTGGCTTCAGAATTCCATCAGTCCTTCATGAAGATTTCAATGAGACTATCTCGATCATAAATCTGAAAACTCTTGAACTAGAAATCTTCTATTATACATTTTTATGAATGACTGAAATAACTCATGTGGTTTAAGTTTAATGTATTCAATGAGTTTGGCTTTAAAATCTCTTAAGAATATCTGAAGCATGCTTAATAAACCTTAACCATCTGTTTCATGCTGTGTATTGTAAAATCTTCTGAAATCTACATTATTGAATACATGACTTTATTTGGTTAAGTACATGAAATTGTTATTGTTTTGAAGCGAATGAATTTTTTTTAAATGTCTAAAAGGTATTTTCTGTCAGAGCAATGACCTTGGTCACTGAGAAACACATGTCCAAAGGACTGTGTCATGAGGTACCATAGTTAACTCTGATTAAGATTAATTAAAATTCAGGCAGAGCAATGACATGCACACTGAGAAATACAACTCACTCATCAAGAAATGATTTGTAATGTGACATGATGTGTAAATGCTATCTCTGTTCATATAGCATGACATTTAGTCACACTAAGTGCTTAGGGATATTGGCCTCTGATCAAGGTATATCCTCTAGTTACAAGGTGTGCACTGAACTAGAGTGCTCGTAAAATTTGTAGCATGAAAATTTGTCAAAAGAATTGAAATATCTGAATATTGATGCTAAAATCAAATTGCTACAACCCTAGACAAAATCATATGACTTCATAATTGATTGATTTCAATACTGATGCATGTAATTCCGAAAGAAGTCAATAAAATTGACTTTGTAAGAGAAAGGGAGTTTTATCAAGATAAATATGAGGGCTTGGTTCATTTTTATTAAAACATGGTTTTAGATATCAATACAGAATTTTATTGATAAACTCTACATACATCATGTTTAAACCATGCTGTTCAATAAAGCTCATTCATAAGCCTTTATAATGGAAGACTTTGAAAACTTATGTTTTAGATTTATGAGATTGATATCTCTTTGAAAATATGGCTGAATTTCTTGTGTTTGGAGCATCCTTGAAAAATCTGTTAATTGAAACTCTTCTGCTCATGTCCTTGGCTCATTGACCTGAACTTCTCCTTGTTTGCCCCTATGGTCTCCTTCTCATCTATCTCATAAGATTCCACTTATTGAGGGGGAGCTTCCATGTCATGCATCACTTGCATATCAATTGTCATCTATTCAGGGGGGGCCATTCCTTGTCATACTGAATCATGTTCATATCAATTGTGACCTTGCATTCATATTTCTGGTATCTGCATCTACATTCATACCCCTTCCCATGGTTTATGTTGATTATACCAAAGGGGGAGATTGTTTGCCAAAGAGGGAGAATATCATTCAATCATTGCATGCAGGTTTCTTTTGATCATCTCTAACTCATGCTCTTGCAAGGGGGAGAAATTGACTAAATTTTTATACATGCTTTAATTTCTCAAACTATTTTCTTTTTGATGAAGTCAAAGGGGGAGAATAGTTTGAGTCATCAGACTGACTCACTGTGTAGTGTTGCCATCATCAAAAAGGGGGAGATTGTTATGCCCCTGTGGTTTTGATGATGGTTTTGATGATTGGTCCTTGAAGTGAGTTATTCACTCTGAGTCATCTAGCTGTGTCTTTTATATGCTCGATAAATTCATGTTTTATCATGTATGTGAATGGAGTTCATATGGCTGTCAGATAACATGCTCTAACATGCTCTACCTTAATTCTGTCTACACTCTGTCTGCACAGTCTCCACAGCAGTGCGTTAACTCAGTGTGCTGATGCGTCGACCCTTCAGTCATATTTGTCTCTGTCCACACAGTAGTGCGTCAACTCCTTGAGCTGATGCGTCGACGCTTCAGTTCAGGTTCTTCAAGTCTATACATTAGACTGTGGCAAAGTCTATTCATTCGTTTTGGTAACAAAGTCTGTACAGCCGTGTCATATGCTCCTGAAGTCCATACATTGGCCCTCCTTCAAAGTCTGTACAGCCACTGGTCTAGAATCTGAGTCTGTACATCATCTTGTGCCTTCAACGTTCAAAGCCTCAAGTCTGCATAGCGTTACGTACTCTTGACAAAGTCTGTACAGTGTCTCATATTGGTAAAGTTTGTACAGCGTGAAGTCTACACATTGGCTTCGCTCCATAAAGCCTATACATTGGCCACTGCTCTCCAAAGTCTGCACAATGGTCTTCACACCTGAAGTCTGTACATCCAGTTAAACCTGAAGTCTGGACACTGGTTCAAATCCTTCTAAGTCTGTACATTCGCTTCGTATCTGCAAGTCTATACACTGGACCTTGTTTTACCAAGTCTGTACACTCGCTGCACTGTTCATGTCCATACACTGGCAGCTCTGCTTAAGTATATACATTCGTTTGAATTAAGTTCATTTTCCTCTGTCTGTCTACAGATGATTCAGGCCATCAAGACTTGGCACGTGATCCAAGAGGCTGAAATGCTGACACATGGACACAGCAGTTCAAACAATCAAGAAAGAAGCTCCTGGATTACTCTGTGCGTCAACGCCACGAGTTGGAAGAGTCGACGCAGCAGTTAAAAAGGGGTAGACTATTTTTTCACTGGACTGCCGATGCCTTTGCGTCAACGCCATTGCTAGACAGCGTCGACGCAGCCATTAAGGCTGATAGGCATCTAGCTCGGAGACAGCTTAGAAGGTTAACGCTAGAGCTTAAGGCGTCCACGCACCAGTGAAGATGCATCCACGGATACTCTTCATAGCGTCTACTCTACGCAAAGGCTGCGTCAACTCAGCCACTCAAGAAGCAGAGGCCTTGTCAGAAATATTCCAAAGGGTCAACGCAGCAGTGGAGCAGCGTCGACGCAGCAGGTTGATGGATCGACAAGGTGACCAAAGCGTGGACGCAGTTGCACAATGCGTCAACGCACTACACACGAAACGTGAGAGGGCTGAAGCCATCTAAGTTCAGATGCTGGAACACCAATGCGTCAACGCAACATGCTGATAGTGTCGACGCAGCATGCCCATCTGTTGAAGACTTGATCACTGGATCACAGATGCGTCAACGCAGCAGGGTGATGGAGTCAACGCAGCAGACTTGAGTCCTACTGGTCGAATGTCGTTGAATTGATGGGCACGTGATCCGAGGTGCCTGGCTCGTGAACCAGGATGTTGCCACGTGGTCCGAATTTCTAGGGCAGGAAATGTGGAAGCCACACGCGCCAAGTGTACTGCTGCTGCTGCTGGTGGTGGTATATAATGGAGCCTTCGTCTTCAGATGGAGGCTGATCGAAGAAGAAGCCTGGAGAGCAGAAAGCCCTTCGATCCAGAAAAAGAAAAGAGGAAGAAAAAGAGCAGAAGAAGAAGAGAAAAGAAGAGATAGGGAGAGCCTGCGAAAGAGAAGAAAATAGAGAGTGAGAGCAGTAGAAGAAAGAGAGAAAGATTGCATGAGTTGAGAAGAAGAAAGAAGAGGAAGAAAAGAAGAGAGGAGAGTTCTATTGAAGACCTGTTCAGTCTGTTCGTGGATCAAATCCAGAACGACTATTGTGTTTCATTTCCAGCCTTTGTCGCTGTTCCTTTTATGTTTTCTTATTTTTTATTTTATTTCTCTGATTAGCTTTGTTCTTTCGATTGCCCTGTTGGGGATCGGCTTCCTCCTGTTGGTTCAGGAGAAGGGAGATCTGATCTCCGGGTTGCAAGTGACAGGTTGTCACTTGTGGGTTCCCTCTGGTTAGAGGAAGGGAGGCTCGTCCTCCGATTCTGGGCTTGTGGCTGCAAGTCCAGGGGTCCCTCCGGTTGGAGGAAGAGAGGTCTTCGACCTCTGGTTTCCAAGTGACTGGGAGTCACTTGGGGTGTCCCTCCGGTTGGGAGGAAGAGGGGAGTTTGTTCCCCTAGTCAAGCTGTGTGTCAGCACCTGTTGCAGACTGAGTCTGCTTGGTTCTAGCATTGGCTAGTGAAGCCTCACTCCAGTTAGGAGTGAGGGGTGGATGTAGGTCTGGAGGACCGAACCACCTTAAAACTATTTGTGCAGTGGTTTGTCTTGTCATTTCATCTTGGAAAGCTCATTAGTCTTTATTCCGCATATCTGAGCTTTAATATTTTAATTTGAGCTATATTTTCTAGAGGGATACATTCACCCCCCCCACCTCTGTATCCGGGCCTAGCACCCTAACAAACTGCACTTACAAAAATAACAACAACGGCAGCACTCGCAGGATTCCGACTCCGTACAGTACACAGAACCATGGAACACAACTGTAAGCTGGGTCACATCAAGGCACAACAGCAGCTGATCACACGACTATAGGGGATGAGTCATGCATCGAGCAGCTCACCGAGAAAAGACCCACGACAGTAATAAATGAGAATCATGAAACCTAACGCCAGCTGAAGACTGTACTGGACTTAAGGACTCTCGAGACTGTATATCTCGGATTCCCATGTACTTCACACAACAACGCTCTGATACCAACTGTGACGACCCAGATTCCGGATACCAGATATACCCGATAGGACTACCGAGCAGACCCGATACCACTTGGAACCCGTGAAGCCTCCCAAGAGCTGTAAAGCTCCGAAGGGAAAAAAGATTGTCGTGTAGTACATTGAAGCCACAGAGATATAGCAGTAAGCTATTAAATTTCATTAGATCGATTTGCTAAAGTAGCAGAAATAAAATTACTTTTTAATTAATAGTTTAAATTTAACAATTACACCAGAGTCCAATCCAAAGGAAAGACAAGCAGTACAATCAACAGAAAGAAAAACGTACACTGAGGTCGGGGGAAGCCCGACGCAGGTACCTCTGATAGCTACGGACACGCCAAACCAGGAACCGCGGAAGCAGAACAACGTCACCCACCTGAAAATCAGGGGTGAGCCTCGTGTCACTGGCCCAGTAGGGGTCATGCGGATCCCCACTGAAAAATAACGCAGTAACACGCTAAAACAGCAGGTAAACAGCATGAGTAGTAAAGTAGGAAAACTAAACTACAAAGCTGTAAAAGAACACTGGAACGGAAGGAGTAGGAACAGCTAAGAGAAAAGGAAAAAGTTGTACCTGAAAGAGAACACGGCTGCCGAACTAACCTCGGCTCCCAAAGCTGACCTACGAGACAGGCAAAAACCTAAAAATACCTAGACAAACACGGACGCCCTAAAACATACACGACTCGATTGCCATGCACGCTCTTCTAGACACAACCACATACACGACGGGAACGTCGTGTACACAACACAACACTGACCTCGGGCAAGACCACGAGAGGGTTAACCCGGAAAGGTCACGACGCGCGAGAAATGCGAGAGTCACGTGTCACGTGTCACGTGACGGAAGTACCCCCTCATTAGAAGAACAGCCAGCTGCGTCCACTGACGTCTTATGCTGCGCCTCAAGTGTCTCATCTACGATGTCGCCTGAAGCACGACAGAGACTAAGACACGCTCAGAACCAGAACAGGAACTACAGTCGCGAGTGACTAGATAGGGTAACGTCCATCGGCGTCAGTCCAAACGCCCCTGACCACGTGTGCACACACCGACTCTTGCTGGAGAGTCAAGCCTCTAGCTAGTTTTTCCCACCCAGTAGGACGCTACTGTACAGCGGGGGCCCACGGAAACTAGCTTAAAAATCGTATATCGAGAAATTGTCCCGCCACATGGGCCAACACGCCGTAACATGTCGTAAGGCTACTACTAGTGGAGGCTCACTAGATATAGAGACTCAGAAACAAAAGTGTTGTAGTGCAGACATGCGAGGAAGCACTGTCGGATGAACTACAAAGCACCAATGCAGCATAGAAAACTGTCGACAGACTCAGGACAAGGCAACTAGACCTACTACTACAATGATCCTTGAGTCTCACGACTCAGAGTCAAGATCGTCGCGCAAAGCAGAACAAGCCACCAATCGGTCTAATCCTAAGCCAGAGAAAACGGAACCAAAACTGCGGAAAGCAGGACTCTAGGGCTGTAACGCTCCACCTTTAGACCGCCACACGGAGGTGACTGTCTAAGGGTGAGCTGTTACACTCTAGAGAAGACAGGGCTGTGGCGGTCTAGAAAAGACGCGCCACACGAATGTGACGGTCGAAGGATGGAGCGTCACAAACACCGCCCTACTCAATAACCTAAGACATACAAACCCTGTAACGGCCTAAGGGAGGCGCGTTACAGAGCTCTGGCGGTTAAAGTTGAGGTCGTCAGAGCGAACCGATGATAAGTGTCCATTTGTTATGGCAATTCATTGCATGTACACCATTTTAAGTGCATATACTTAGGCAATTATGCATATTTCATAGTTAACCTCAACTTCGCATTTAAATTGGAGCTTTCACATAAATTGATTAATTTGGTAATTTTATTTAATAATTTGAAGTTGAGGGCCATGAGCATTAATTCTCCATTGCATAATCATGAGCATTTGAGATTTATGTGCACATTGTGGTAATTTTTATGGACTAAAGTGTAATTATGTGTGTGTAGGACACCGAAGGCAATCACAAAAGAAGCCGAGGGCAAAACTGTCACCACTACTTTGACCAAGTCAAAAAGCACATATTTTGATTGGAGGGAAAAGAAATTTCAAAAGTTTGAAATTGAGGAAAAGAAACACATATTTCGGTTGGAGGGAAAATTGAATTCAAAGTTTGAAATAAAGGAGAGACATGATGAGCCTTGGGAAAGGGGGTGCCCAAAGTCCAAGAAAGGAGGTGCCCACCTACTTTTCCTCTTCCCCATGCATCATATTCCACTTAAATCTCAGCCATCCATCTCCTTTTGATACAATCTCCACCCTTCATTACCCAACTTTCCCTATAAATAGCCCATGACAAGGAGGAGAAAGGGAGTTCTTCTTTTGGCATTTTTCTCTCCCTCTCACATCTTTTAGTTCACCGAGTTCGCCCTCTTCCGTCCCTCTTCTCCTCTTACTTTCTTCACAAAAGTTCTTTATTTTTACGCCCTCTACAACTTCTTCTTCTACATCATCTTCTAATTCCTTCATATTTTCAAGGTATTTCATATTTTCTCTGTGCTATCCTGTTCATATGCGAACCAATATTTCTCTCTATTCTTTCCTTTATTTCTCACCCTTCTACTCATTTTATCCTCTTCCTTTCTTCATAAAAGTTCTTTTTTTTAAAAGATCTTCAACTTCTTCTTCTACGCCATCTTCTAATTCTTTCTGGTTTGAAAGTTATTTCCCATTATTCAACTTGTTGTCCTGTGATTTCACTGTTCATCCGAGGTTCTAGCTTTTGTTATTCCTCAGTTTTGAAGCCCTTCCCCTCTTTATTTCTCTCTGTGTTCTTCATTAAAGTTCTTCCTCTCTTGTAGATCTAGATTTTCTTCTTCTATCACTTCTCTCCAATTCTTCTTATTTTACGAGTTATATTTATTTTCCCACTGTTTCACTCTCTCATCTTCTTCCTTCTTCATCTCCACACAAACCCTTCCACATTCCTCTCTATATTTCTCTCCAAAGTTTATCCTCCACAACTCTCCTTTCATGGCGGTGTGCACATCAAGACGGGCGACGTTCCAAGGCTCGTGACGTGGACGACGACGGCTTCTTCATCCATCTCTTTCCACGGTGATCTCTTTCAAGGCGGAGCGATCCTCTCCAAGGCTCGGCGAGGAGGAGACGACGGCGTCATCACCATTGCTACTACTATCTTCACATCTCAGGCCTTGTTATTACTTTTGTGTTATGTTACTTCATTGTAATCTTGTCACCTCTTTGTTGTAAGCTTGTCTTGCACTTCATGTACTCTTTCTTTTAAGTTAATGAAGAGTGTTATTCTTTTGATCTAGTTCTTGATCTTCTTCCATCTCTACCCCCTTCTTCTATCTCTTCTTTTCACTTCATGCAATTAATTTCTATAGCATAGGCGCATAATCATAGGTGTTTTTAATTAAGTGTTTGGTTTGTTCTTTATTTCACTATTTTCTTTAAGTAAAGCAAAAATCACAAGTGTTTATCTAAAAGGTTACAAGGTTTTTAACTCTAAAAATCTCTTCTTCCCTGTGGATTCGACCCGTGCTTGCCATAGTCCTACGTTCTCTTTTGATCATTTTGTGCGAGTTCGGTTTTAAGATTGTTATACGCTTGTTTTAAACGACGAACTTTCGCGTTATCAATTTTTGGCGCCGTTGCCGGGGAAGAATGGCGATTTTTGACTTAAGAACTTTGTTTTCCTTATGTATATAGTGTACTAATAAAGTTCTCTTTTACTATTTTTACTGGAAAAAAAGAAAAAAAGTAACTTGAAAATTTAAAAAAAAAATCAGAGGTAAGTCTCCACCTTTTCCTTAGTCTTTTTGTCATTCATTTTGAAAAAAAAAGAACGGAGAATGCTTTTCAAGTAAGTATCCAAACTTTTCCTCCTTCATTTTAATTTCATTTCTCTACATTTCATATCTTGTGGTTAGATAGGTTCACTAAATAAAAAGAAAAAAATCATCACTTGAACTTCAATAAAAATCTTCATTGCAAGAGTAGAAACCACACTTTCATGCTTTAGGTCATGCATCATGTAAGATAGAAGTTCTTCCTTCCTTATTGTTCAGTTTATGTTAATTTCATTTTGGAAGATTGCAGGGGGCAAGGTGAGTTCTTTTCTAATCTTTTTCTTAAATCACATGCCCATGCGTACTTGCATAGAACCCCTTGTTTGAATTTGGTTTGTTGCATATCATTTCTAAAATATTCTAAGGGCAACACCCATAAGCAAGATAAGGTGGGGATTTCATCACCCTTCCTTAGCCCACAAACCATAATTCCCTTGCATCTTTACATCACCTAGACCTTAAATAAAATCCAGTAGACGTTGGCCCTAGGTTCACACTGTGATTCTTGTGTTATTTGGGCTTACCCTCTTGTTAAAACCGGTGCCCAAGGCAAGACAGTTGGACGGCAAACACCTTAAGTGGGCTAGTGATTTTTAATTAGGACCTTGCGAAAGTAAGGGGAGCCTCCCACTACCCCACCCCTTACCTGGCTGGTGGAAATATTGAGGGTGAACTCAAGTTACACTTTAGTCATTTTGTGAAACCCAATTTGTAAGTTTAGGTCACACATAGGTCATTAGGTAATTTGTGTGACAACTTGTTTGTGTTTGCATTAAAAAAATCATCTTCTCTTTTTTCGTCCTATTTTGTGTCAAAAAAAAATAAATTAAAAAAATCATCATAAAAAATCTCTTTCATCTCTCTCTTCGTCTTAGTTCATATAAGGTAGAAGATCTCAACATCCAAACCTACTAGGACCCATTCAAGAAATTGAGAGAGTCTTGTATCCAGGGATCGATCTCCAACAAGATCTCATGGCCGACAATCAAGGACCTTACCACCAAAATCTAATGGCCGAAAATCCTGATCCTCCAAAGCAAATGAAGGACTATTTCTTACCTAATCAATCCTAACTGCCCTTCTATGTCCAAGCACCTCAGAACCAGGCGGTTCATTATGAAATCAAGTCTAGTACCATCCAAATGTTGCCATCTTTCTATGAAATCCAATGAAGACCCTTACAAACATCTTGATGAATTCCTTCAGATCTGCTCAACTGTTAAAATCAGAATTTCTCTGATGATGCTCTTAGGCTAACTCTCTTCCCATTTTCTCTCAAGGATAAATCCAAATATTGGTTAGGAGCCTTGGGTAGGACCATTGATACATGGGCGGAAATGCAAAAAGATTTTTTGAAGAAATTTTATCCCATAGGACGAACCAATACCATGAGAAGAGCAATTACTGGATTCACACAAAACCCTGGGGAACATATCCATGAAGCGTGGGATAGACTGAAAGATTTATTGAGGAAATGCCCCCACCATGGGTTATCAAGATGGCAAATTGTACAGGCATTCTATGAGGGTTTGACGGAGAATTATAGACATATGGTGGATGCATCATGTGGGGGAGCATTCATGAGTAAGAGCGAAGATGAGGCTTACGATTTATTTGAAATACTTAGTGAGAATTCAATTAGTCATACCTCGCTCTCATCCTATGAGAGAATGATTGGGCCGGCTAAGAGGGGTGGACTTTATGAAGTTAAGAGCCAAGGTGAGTGTGAGAACAGGATGGACATTAATGCCTTGACCCAGAAATTGAACAAAATAGATTTGTTGGCACAGAAGATAGAGAAGGTTGATCTTGTAACTCAGAAGCTAGATCAGTTGTTATCTAGGCATGAACCTTCTTCTTCTTTAGCCCCTCGACCTCAACCATTCTCCGCTCCCAGTCATGAAGAGATATGTGCTCTTTGTTCTAGCCCTGATCATGGGGTAACTGATTGCCCCACAGCAGCCCAACTTCCCCCATTCATCCAAGAACAAATCTTTGCTGCTCAGGGTGTCTCTAAGCCTCCTTATGATCCTTATTCCAACACTTATAATCAGGCTGGAGGAACCACCCGAATTTTTCTTGAAATCTCAGCAAGGTTCATCTACCCAATCTAATCCCTCTTTTCAAAAACAACCCTTTCAAGCTCAAGCCAACCAACATTACCAATCTCCTTTTCAACAAGCTCAGTCTCATCATAATTTCTCTCAATCCAATGCACCTTTCCAACAATATTCTCAACCTCCTTTTCAGCATTCTCAGGCCCCGTATCCTCAACCTCCCACTCAGCATTTTCAGGGCCAGTATCATCAGTATCCTCCAAACCGTTTTCAAGCTCAAGTTCCTTTCCAACCTCCTCCTTCTCAACCTCCGCAGCCCAATTTTGATGACAAGTTTGAACAACTCCAACAACTCATCCTTACCCAAGCACAATCCATTTCTAAGTTGGAAAACCAGATAGGGCAACTTGCTGCTAATAACATGAGAAGAGAGGTAGGCCAGCTCCCTAGCCAACCGGTGGCCAACCCCCGCAATCAACAACCTCCAGGCTTCCCTCCAAGAGCTCCCTTTCTTCCTCAACCCAATCAGCCCAATCAACCTCAGCTGCCCCCTCCTGTAGGTCCCCAATTTGAGAATGCAAAGGCAATCTCTTCTCTTAGGAGCGGGAAGGTTTTAGATAATCCTTATAGGATTAAGGAAGTTGGCAGTAGTTCGGGTCAAGATGCCCCCATGGAAAGTGATAGTGAGGATGAGGAGCCGGTGATTGTGCAAGAGAAAAAGAAGTCGGAGGGTGGAGAGAAGAAGTTGGATAAAGGAAAGGCGAAAGTTGATGAAGGACCCCAAGAATATGTGCCTCAGGTCCCTTTTCCCGATGCTCTAAAGCCGAAGGCTCACAAGAAACTGCCGGTGCAACAGGAAGAATTAGTGGAATTGTTTAAACAGGTGAATATCAATATTCCACTCTTGGATGCAATCAAGCATGTGCCGGCATATGCAAAGTTTTTGAAAGAGCTTTGTACTCCAAAGAGGGAGCCAAGGGCGGTAACTCAAAAGATCCGCTTGTCTGAGGATGTGAGTGCTGTTTTGATGAATCATCTGCCAAAAAAATTGAAGGACCCCGGAGCCCCTTTAATCTCATGTGATATAGGTGACGTCACTTTTGATCGAGCATTGCTAGACTTAGGTGCTAGCGTGAATCTTTTGCCCACCTTTATCTATGAGCAGTTTGATCTGGGGGAGTTAAAACCCACTTCAATCATCCTTCAATTGGCGGATAGGTCGGTTAAAACACCAAGGGGTTTGTTGGAAGATGTCATTGTTAAAGTGCATGAATGTTATTTCCCGGTGGATTTTCTCATTTTGGATATGACCTCATCCCAGGATCTAAAGCACACACCTATTATTTTGGGACGTCCTTTTCTAGCAACAGCTAAGGCCAACATCAACTGTGCCACGGGAATGATGGATATTTCATTTGGAGGTGAGAAAGTTTCTCTAAATGTATTTAAGGCATCTCAATATCCAGATCAAGGAGAGGAATGCAATGTCATTGATATCTTTGAGGATGAGATTCTGGATAACATTAAGGACACCCTGGAAGAGGGTGGTATGATTCAAGATTCTCCTCTCTCTTCTGCACCCTGGTCTAAGATAGAGTCACTTCCTGCACTTCAATCCGAACCAATCCTGCCATCATTGGAACGTCCTCCAGCTCTGGAACTCAAGCCTCTCCCGGACTCCCTTAAATATGCATACCTTGGACCTAACCACACTCTACCTGTCATTATTGCCTCCAATCTCACTTCTGCTCAAGAATCCCAACTCTTAAATATTCTTAAGGAGCATAGGGGGGCAATAGGCTGGTCTGTTGCAGATTTAAAGGGGATTAGTCCGGATGTTTGTATGCACCACATTTACTTAGAGGAAAATGCCAAGCCGAGTAGAGAGATGCAGCGTCGGCTGAATCCAAGTATGAAGGAGGTAGTAAAGAAAGAAGTTGTCAAATGGTTGGATGCTGGGATCATATATCCCATTTCTGATAGCAAGTGGGTCAGCCCAACTCAAGTTGTTCCCAAGAAGTCAGGGCTGACAGTTGTAACAAATGAGAAAGGAGATGAAGTGCCTACACGATTACCAACAGGGTGGAGAATCTGCATTGATTACAGAAAATTAAATTTAGTTACAAAGAAAGATCATTTTCCACTACCATTCATAGATCAAATTTTGGAGAGATTGGCAGGGCAGAAGTACTATTACTTTTTGGATGGCTATTCCGGGTACAACCAGGTTGCTATTTACCCGGAAGATCAAGAGAAGACAACATTCACGTGCCCCTATGGCACATTTTCTTTTAGAAGAATGCCGTTTGGGCTGTGTAACGCCCCCGCCACATTTCAGCGATGCATGATGTCGATATTTTCTGAAATGGTGGGGAATGTTTGGAAGTGTTTATGGATGACTTTTCTGTGTTTGGTGATTCGTTCGAAAGTTGCTTGGAGAATTTAACTCAGGTGTTGAGAAGGTGCATTGACTCAAATCTTGTGTTGAGTTGGGAGAAAAGCCATTTCATGGTAAGAGAAGGAATAGTTTTAGGCCATGTTGTTTCAGAGAGAGGAATAGAGGTTGACAAGGCCAAGGTTGATGTGATTTCAATCTTCCTCCTCCTTCTTCTGTCAAACAAATTCGATCTTTTCTTGGCCATGCTGGATTCTATCGCAGATTCATCCAAAACTTTTCCACCATCACTCGTCCTCTCACACAATTGCTCGCCAAGGACACTCCCTTTAACTTAGATGATTCCTGTCTTAAGGCATTTCATTCTTTGAAAGTGGCCCTTACTCAAGCCCCAATTCTTCAATCTCCTGATTGGGCGCTCCTTTTTGAGATCATGTGTGATGCCTCAAACTATGCTGTTGGAGCTGTCCTGGGTCAAAGAGTCGATAAGAAGCCCGTGGTGATCTACTACGCGAGCCGCACCCTCGCTGATGCCCAAATGAACTACACCACCACGGAAAAGGAATTGTTAGCTGTTGTATTTGCCCTCAAAAAGTTTCGATCATATCTGTTAGGGGTGAAAGTCATTGTTTATTCCGATCACTCAGCATTAAAATTTTTGATGTTTAAGAAGGAAGCGAAACCCCGTCTCATACGGTGGATTTTGTTACTAAAGAGTTTGATTTGGAAATCAGAGACAAGAAGGGGTTGGAGAATGTTGTTGCTGATCACTTATCTAGGATTATAATTCTCGAAAGTGCCTCTATGTCCGACTCCTTCCCCGATGAACAAATTCTCTCCATCTCACATACAACAACCCCTTGGTTCGCTCATATAGTCAACTACCTGGCGGTAGGACAGATCCAGAAGGGTGGTCTAAACAGGAGAAGGATCGATTCTTTTCAAAGCTAAGGCACTATTTTTGGGAGGACCCGGAGCTGTTTCACATGGGTCCTGATCAGATCATTAGAAGATGTGTCCCCGAGGAGGAACAACAGTCTGTGTTGAATTTCTGTCATAATCTCGCTTGTGGGGGACACTTTTCAGGAAAGAAAACAGCGGCGAAAGTGTTGCAGAGCGGATTCTATTGGCCCACATTGTTCAAAGATGCTTACAAATTTTCCAAAACTTGTTTAAGGTGCCAAGCCGTGGGAAACAATTCAAAAAGAGATATGATGCCGCTCAGTCCCATTCTGGTAGTAGAGATTTTCGATGTTTGGGGAATAGACTTTATGGGACCATTTCCACCTTCATTTGGTAATGAATACATTTTGGTGGCGGTGGACTATGTTTCGAAATGGATTGAAGCTGTTGCTACTAGGACAAATGATCACAAGGTTGTGATGAAGTTTGTGAAGAAACACATCTTTTCTAGATTTGGTTGTCCTAGAGCTATCATTAGTGATGGGGGCTCTCACTTTATTCATTTTCAATTCGAGCTCTGCTTCGCAAATATGGCATCACTCACAAGCTCGCTACCCCCTACCATCCCCAAACTAGTGGCCAGGTAGAAGTGTCCAACAGGGAGATAAAAACCATTCTGCATAAGACAGTTCGGCCGGATAGAAAAGACTGGTCCGAGAGACTAGATGATGCACTCTGGGCCTACAGAACTGCATTTAAAACTCCCATTGGCATGTCACCTTATCGCCTCATTTTTGGAAAAGCCTGCCACTTGCCTGTAGAGCTTGAACATAGAGCATATTGGGCCATCAAACAAGTCAACTTTGATCTCATTCAAGCCGGGGCCCAAAGAGCTCTACAACTCAATGAATTGGAGGAACTAAGAAATGAAGCCTATGAAAATTCAAAAATCTATAAAGCCAAAATGAAAGCCTTCCATGATAAGCATATTCAAAGGAAAACTTTTCAACCAAATCAGAAAGTATGGCTTTTTAACTCTAGGCTGCGCGTGTTCCCTGGAAAGCTCAAGTCCAGATGGGATGGACCGTTTGTAGTTGTCAAAGCTTTTGACCACGGTGCCGTCAAAATTTTGAATCCTAAAAATGGTCAAATTTTCACTGTCAACGGTCAAAGATTGAAATCTTATTTGGAAAATGATCAGTTGCAAAAAGAATCCATTGTCCTAAGTGGTCTGGAATAAAATCTTCGTGAGCTCTCATGCGTCTGGCTGAAGACGGAAAACTTAGCGCTTCTGGGAGGCAACCCACAGTTTTTGTTGTTTTGATGTTTTTGTTTGAGTGTGTTTTAGTAGTCAGGTTAAGGCCAAGGAGAGGAAGTCATCGCCGCCTATGACATTGATGGAGGTTTCGTCCCGCATATCCGGTTGTCTCTTTCCTACTCAGAAGTATTTATTGATACATTGTTCTTTTACTTTCAATTCTACATGCCATTGAGGACAATGTCATTCAAGTTGGGGGGGAGAGAAATTTTCATGATGCATATAGTACAACCTGATAGGAGTTTGCATGTCATCGTGCATAAAGATGTAAACCCCATTTTGAGTTTCATGATTCATGCTTAAATTAAAAGTAATTCTGGAATAGAAAAGGCTAGGGAGAAGGATGATGGAAAATTTAGTCAATCTAGCCATGGAAAACTGATTTAAGAATCCCTTTAAAGTTCATGTGCACTTAAAAAAAAATATTTACATTACACACTAATGAAACAAGCAAGACAAGCCCTCTGCTATTTTAGGTATATTGTCTGATATTCTGCACTTCTTAAGAAAAGAGATCTTTATACAAAGCTTTCTGCCAAATTATCTATCAAATAAGTACAATGGCACTATGAAAAAAAAAGAAAAAAATACCATGAAAAATGTCCCTAGTCTTAGTAACCGGGCCTACTTCACCTAAGACGTGTTGAGGTTCGCGTAAAACGGAAAAGAGGAACCTGGATCTGTGAAACTGGGCCTGCTTCTCCTAAGGCAAGAGTCGAGGTTCACGTTGAGCAGTGAAGGGTAGTGCAGCATCATGTGTGGTATAAAAGATCCCAAAGGGACAAAGCAATAAGGCAGACAAAAAGCTAATATACTTAATGCTCTGATCTAAGAGGTGCAGGGTTGAAAGACATTTGCTTGGAATAGCGAATGGGGGATGCAATTGTCTAAGCTGTGGATTTGGTAGTTACACATGCACAAGTGCTATTGAGCTTTAATTTGAATTCTTAATCATGTACTATTAAGTTCCTGCATAAGGCTAGTGTGCATTAATGATTCCAGATTCCTAATCTTTGGTTGATTCTATGAAGGGAGAACTGGATATGAGAGCATGAATTTTACAAACTCTTGTTAGTCCTAAATTTAATTTATTGGCATTGCTAAGGGACTAGCAATGAGTAAGTTGGGGGGTGTGATAAGTGTCCATTTGTTATGACAATTCATTGCATGTACACCATTTTATGTGCATATAATTAGGTAATTATGCATATTTCATAGTTAACCTCAACTCCGCATTTAAATTGGAGCTTTCACGTAAATTGATTAATTCGATTATCTTATTTAATAATAATTAAGTTGAGGGCCATGAGCATTAATTCTCCATTGCATAATCATGAGCATTTGAGATTTATGTGCACATTGTGGTAATTTTTATGGACTAAAGTGTAATTATGTGTGTGTAGGACACCGAAGGTAATTACAAAAGAAGCCGAGGGCAAAACTGTCACCACTACTTTGACCAAGTCAAAAGCACATATTTTGATTGGAGGGAAAGAAATTTTCAAAAGTTTGAAATTGAGAAAAGAAACACATATTTCGGTTGGAGGGAAAATTGAATTCAAAGTTTGAAATAAAGGAGAGACATGATGAGCCTTGGGAAAGGGGATGCCCAAAGTCCAAGAAAGGGGGTGCCCACCTACTTTTTCTCTTCCCCATACATCATATTCCACTTAAATCTCAGCCATCCATCACCTTTTGATACAATCTCCACCCTTCATCTACCCAACTTTCCCTATAAATAGCCCATGATAAGGAGGAGAAAGTGAGTTCTTCTTTTGGCATTTTTTCACTTTTTCTCTCCCTCTCACATCTTTTAGTTCACCGAGTTCGCCCTCTTCCGTCCCTCTTTTCCTCTTGCTGTCTTCATAAAAGTTCTATGCTTTTACGTTCTCTACAACTTCTTCTTCTACATCATCTTCTAATTCCTTCTGATTTTCAAGCTATTTCGTGTTTTTCACTATGCTGTCCTGTTCATCTGCGAACCAGTATTTCTCTCTGTTCTTTCCCTTGTTTCTCACCATTCTAGTCATTTAATCCTCTTGCTTTCTTCATAAAAGTTCTTTATTTTAAAAGATCTTTAACTTCTTCTTCTTTGCCATCTTCTAATTCTTTCTGGTTTGAAAGTTATTTCCCATTTTTCAACTTGTTATCCTGTGATTTCACTATTCATCTGAGGATCTAGCTTTTGTTATTCCTCAGTTTTGAAGCCCTTCCCTTCTTTATTTCTCTCTGTGTTCTTCATTAAAGCTCTTCCTCTCTTGTAGATCTAGATTTTCTTCTTCTATCACTTCCTCCAATTCTTTTTATTTTATGAGTTATATTTATTTTTCCACTGTTTCACTCTCTCATCTTCTTCCTTCTTCATCTCCACACAAACCCTTCCACATTCCTCTCTCTATTTCTCTCCAAAGTTTTTCCTCCACAACTCCCCTTTCATGGCGGCGTGCACATCAAGACGGGCGACGTTCCAAGGCTCGTGACGTAGACGACGACGGCTTCTTCATCCATCTCTTTCCACGGTGATCTCTTTCAAGGCGGAGCGATCCTCTCCAAGGCTCGGCGAGGAGGAGACGACGGCGTCATCACCATTGCTACTACTATCTTCACATCTCAGGCCTCTGTTATTACTTTTGTGTTATGTTACTTCATTGTAATCTTGTCACCTCTTTGTTGTAAGCTTGTCTTGCACTTCATGTACTCTTTCTTTTAAGTTAATGAAAGTTGTTCTCTTGATCTAGTTCTTGATCTTCTTCCATCTCTACCCCCTTCTTCTATCTCTTCTTTTCACTTCATGCAATTAATTTCTATAGCATAGGCACATAATCATAGGTGTTTTTAATTAAGTGATTGGTTTGTTCTTCATTTCACTATTTTCTTTAAGCAAAATAAAATCACAATTATTTTTCTAAAAGGTTACAAGGTTTTTAACTTTTAAAATCTCTTCTTCCCTGTGGATTCGACCCTTCTCGCCACCATATTACGTCTCTCTTTCATCTAGTGCGAGTTGGAATTTTTTAAGATTGATATGCGTGTTTTAAACGACGAACTTTCGCGTTATTAACTGACAGACACAAACATCTAGAAACACCAGGGCTGTGATGCACCAGCAAAGGGGCGTCAGAGGACTGTGACGGTCCAAGGATGGGCCGTCACACTCCCTCAGCCACGAACTGACCAACACGCCCGAAGGTAAATAACGGTCAATCGTAGAGCCGTCAGAGACTGTGATGATCTCTGGAACGACCGCTACAGTGACCCGACGTAGAAAATAGTGGAAAAGTTGAATCAGCCCGTTCCACGCCTCATTCACGCCGAAGCGCAGGGGAAACAGTGCTAGACGACGAAATTAACCCTCCACAAGCCGGAAGGAGCACAAGCAGCGATCAAAACGGGAGATCAGGGCGATTTTGACGAATCGACCCAAAATGAGTCACCGATGTTCCCGGACTCCTACCGGCCCCGAATGACGACCAAACGCGACAAAACTTACATGAATGGGATCCAGACATCCCAGCGCTCATTTTGACACTAACTAGATTAAGAATGGTTGCCGTTTTTCGGCGAACCCTACAAACCGTGAAAATGACGGTTTTGCTAGAACTGGCCCGATCGAGCCTGTTCGAGAACCAAACCACGCACAGAAGCAGGGCAAACGTGCAGGAGGGAAGTGGCGATCCATCTCCCTACCTCCACCGAAGAAATCGAGCCCCGAGGTGACTAAACTGCGCCGAAAACCATCACGCGAACTCGACCGCCGGCTTTGAATCCACCGTTCGGGATCGCCCCAAAACCGATCCGATCCACCCCCAATCGCACACCTCATCGACCCCATCGTCACCACCTCACCTACGGTCCTCGTCCGTCTGCAGCCGGAGCCAGAAGGGCGAGAGAGGAGAGAAAACGGGAGGGAGAGAGAGAGAGAGGGCCACGGTGAAATGAGAAGGGAGTAGAGAGGAAGAAAAGAATAGGAAAAGAATTAGGAAATTTTGCTAATTTTTGAAAATTCTGATTTTTTGCCGAAAAATTCATAAAATTAGAAAAATACGTAAAAATAATCAAAATGATCCTCTCAACGAGTACATCGCAACTGCGGCGTCCACGAGTTAATGAACTGAGAAAAAAACTCACCGCGGGGTTCCATAACTTGTACGAGAGAAAAACCCACACGGATCGTAAAACTCAACTCAGGACCCATAAAATCGATCCGAAACTCTCCGAAAAGGATCCGAAAGACCTAATAATGATCCAATAAAGATCCAAGGCATTACATTGGATATCTCGACTGGAATGACTACCTCCGCCCCGTACGCGAGGTGGAAGGGTGTCTCTCCTGTGGCAGCCCTGGTGGTGGTCGGGTGTGGCCATAGGATACTTGGGATGGAGTCCACCCACGAGTCGCCAGCCTGTTCGAGGTGGGTCTTGATACCATGGAGGAGTGTTGTATTGGCCTTCTCCACTAAGCCATTCACTTGAGGGTGGCCCATCGAAGTGTAGTGATTCCAAATCCTCAGCTCCGAGCACTTTTCCTGGAAGGTGGTGCTCGTGAATTGCTTGTCATTGTCGATTGTGAGGACGCGTGGGATCCCAAACTGGCAGATTATGTTATGATGGGGACATCAGAGCAAGACCACTAACTTTTATTTTACATTTGTGTCCTTTTGTTTGCTTTTATATCCTTGGGAAAACATGTTTGCAATTGTAAGGCTTTATAAGCTAATTTGTCATTCCCTAAGGATCTTTGGGTTTTTATGTAAAAGTTCAGTAGGTCCAGCAAGGGGGCCCTCACTCCTTCCCCATTGGTCCACCAAGCCCTAGGGGTCCATGTAGGGCTGGTCAAATGTCAAGGTGGCTTCTAGAAGGATTCTTTCCTTCTTGGACAAGTTAAGGGGACAATGGGTGAAAAATGTCCAAGATGCCTCCCCTTAAGTCAAGGGGGTGCCCCCCCATTAAAATGACATTTTGTATTTTCTTTTTTTAGGCCAATTGACCACATGGGGGAAGAAAATGTTACCCCTCCCCTCTCTCCCACGAAATCCCAACCCCCTCCCCCTTCCTCCCCTTCTATATAAACCAATGTATAGTGTTTAGTAAGGTTTAATGAGATAAAAATTTATGAAATTGGCTTGAGCCATTGAAGGGTGCACCCTTGTCCCTCTCTCCTTCCCCTCTTGCAGATGGATTTCTGCCATTCTTAGAGTGTGATGCCCTTCTACCTACTTCTCTGCCCCTCTGATTTCTATTTCTGTCGCTGCCGCCATCGCGCTGCCGCCATCGCGCCGCCGCCACCATCGCCGGAGTTCTGCCCAAATCAGTACAAAGCCTCCATGTCTGAATTTTAGCTCCTAATCTACGGATCTGCTGGAGCCCAAATTTTGAGAGTAGGTTCACCATGCCAATACCCTCTCCCAAAAATGTTTTCCATTTTCTAGCCTTCTTTTTCTATTTTTCCAATTTTGTGTTCTTCAACCTTCCATATCTGCCAACTTTCTATTTTGTGTCACAGCAACCATATGTTTCCCTTGTTCGATCCCCTTTCTCTTCTCTGATTGAGTCCAAATTTAGACTGGGTGTTCTTCCCATCCAAACACGTCTCCACTAATTTTTGCTTAAATTTAAAAGCTCTTTTTCCCCTTCGAAAAAATTAAAACTCAGTCAAGTTTCAGTTCTGTCCTGTGCAGTCCAGATCCGACCCACCAGTGTCATAAAATCTGTTTCCCCAACCAAACCTCCTCTAGAAATTTCATAAAAAATATACTCGTCTTCTATACTCATCCCTCTACAACTTTTATGCAGAGGTCAACTTCCAGATCCGAAGTTTGAACCACAGTCAACCTCTGTTCTCAGGAAAACCCACCTCTATCCTGAGTTTTATGAGTCTGTCAGCCAGCAACTTGTAAATTCGACTAAGGCCAGCTCCGGTATAGCCAAATTTTTTTTCTCTGGCTATAGATTAAAGTACTTCAAGTCAGCTTTCCAACGGTACCACTTTTACGTCGATCTGATGTCAGGAGTGATTGCAGCAGCTGATCTCGTCGGGTCGTGCGCCGTAAAAATAGAACTTCAGATCCGTGGATAGCAACTCCAACAAGTGAAGACCGGAGCCGACTCATCTTCCACAAGGCGAACCAGCGTGCCACCGTCCCAGGGAGCACCTCTCCAGGAGCCATCGGCATAGCGGTACCACTCCGGGCCCACTCGGACCCACCGACCAGCACGTGGGCCCCACAACCAGCAGCTTGCGCCGTCCGAACCGTGCCGACGGGGTGATCAAAGTGCAACCCGTCAACCCAAGATCGGTCCTCCCGGGCCCACATTGTAGCCCTTTACCTCCCTACATGGAGTGGGCGATAATTCACTGCTGTAATTATTATAGTATTTAGTTACCGGGAGTTACCGCACTTGGCCGGGATCGTCTTCCCCATGCCCGGAGCGTGGAGGTATCGTGTCCACTCTTCTCTCGGCATTTACTTTATTTAGTATATTTCTGTATGCCGCTGCTAGAGAGCATGTGATAGGATTATTAGCTCGATATTATATATTATCACCGCTGCGAGTGAGTGAGTGAACCCGTCCCGTGACTCGATCCGAGCCCGAAAGAGCCGACTACCCGACTCACAGCCGATTTCTCAACCGCGCACGGTCCAGCGTTTCCCTCGCATAGGGACGATCACAATCTAGAGTCCCAGGTCGCGTGTCCGTCCCGCATCAATTTGGTATCAGAGCGCCAGTTGAGTCCAGGGTAGTATTTGGTCATTTAAGTCTAGGAGTCTAAGTCGCCTAAGTGTCTCACTTGCCTACCATTGTTCGGTATATAAAAAGGTGTCGCCCGACCGTTAGGTTACCCCTATCAGAGAGGTGATTCACTCGCGTGAGAGGATCTTCGGATCCCCAGACTCTGCCAGGTATCGGATCTTGGTTGTGTCTAGTTTCATAGTCGAGTCTGCATTTCAACTTTGCATCGCATTTAGAGTTGTGTCTAGGTGCTTGCATTAGTTTGCATAAAATTTTGCTTATAAAAATAAAAAAAAATTCCATTGCATACCCATTCCTAGGGATCTGTTCCCATCTTTTGGCAACTATGGCCAACCCATGCCGACCCGTCCAAGGTGACAAGTCCGTGTCCCAGTACATTAGGGACTTCGAAGCGTACCGGTTTGGAAACTGATTTGGAGAGGAGAGCACCACGACTGCCTCTCAGTTCCGGAGAGGTTTGTGGCTTCATTTCCAGTATGAATGTCTTATCCGCGATGTGTTCTCTCTAGCGCAGTCATATGAGGTCCCTCTCGAGGTTGAGCCTTTCGAGGCAAGGTTTGATGCCGCCATTCGGCGTGCAGATGCCGCCCTTCGACAAGCATCTACCTCTCAGCCGATTCCCGAGCCGGTCGGACAGCCTGCCCCACGGCCTCACCCACCTCATCCTGAGCTGCCCGTACCTCTAACGGGGAAGCTACACATAGACGAGCCGCTTCTTAGCTAGCTTAGGACAGGCTTGGTCCCTACCCCACCTCGCTACCCCTCCGTGGACCCAGCCCTCCCAATAGTCCCCATTAACTCCTTTCACACCACTTTCAAGTCCTTTTGCTTCATAAATAGAGAGTGTAAGGGATCTACTAGGGAGTTTAGAAAGTCAATGGGAGCTGACATATACATTGGCCTTAGGGTCTGACAACCCTATACGCATAGCTTCATGCTCCCGGCTTTGGGGTCTATTACCTCGGTGTACACCTTGGGTCATATCACCACCGAGGTCCTGTTGTTCCTCCCCGTTCCTGATGAGCCAGATTGCATTCCTTTTATCCCAAGGGAGGAACCGTACTTTCTATATGAGGCCACCATCCCATCTCCCTTCATGGATGAAGGTGACCATCTACAACTTCACGAATTCCACACATGGGACCGTGTCATGTGGGAACCCATCTCATGGGGTCATACCTTCTTTGACCCTTTTGACCCCTTCACTAGTGAACCTCCTGAGCTATTATATTCACTCCACTTCTTCCGTGGAGTTCACTATCACACTTCTTCCACTCGGGCCAAGCAACCTCCACATAGCAATAGGTCCTAACCATCATTTAGGGGTAATGAAGACTTTGGTTCCCCCGGCCCACATAAACCACCCGAACCTCCCGGACTTCCCACATCCAAGCCCAATGTCCATGATTGGTGCATCGTAGGATGTATAGGAGTCCACCATGACGTTAACCTTCGGTTACGTCAAATGCATGCATGGCACACATTCGGGTGTCCTGGTTTGCCGTCACACATGTACGGGTCAGACTAACAGTAGGTGTGTCTAGGGTCTTGTGTGTCTGTCCATGCATGTATCCAGCATATTAGGAAAGCATAGTGAGTCCGCATGCATCGAGTCGAGTCGGTCTTTGTACGCTCGCGTTGTCAGTCCCTTTCGAGTGCGAGACTTGTCAGACTTTGGGATCGACTCTACCTCAACATATCGGATCTAGTCACATATAGGGACCAGCGGTGCTTCCTAGTGAGTCTTCGAGCTGCCTTCCCTCTTTGAGAGTGACCCCACCCCGGAGTGTCCACCTCTAGCCTCATTCCCCAACAACGCGTGCATATCGAATCTATACGGGATGAGCAGGTGTTGAGTACTTGGAGTGGAGCGTACTCCTCGCTTCCTGGTACGATGACGGATCCGCCGGCGTCACGAGCAGCTGCACCCTTACTCGACGGGGTCGAGTTCTTCCCACCCGGGGAGAATTGATGGGGACATCAGAGCAAGACGACTAACTTTTTATTTTACATTTGTGTCCTTTTGTTTGCTTTCATATCCTTGGGAAAATATGTATGCAATTGTAAGACTTTATAAGCCAATTTGTCATTTCCTAAGGATCTTTGAGTTTTTATGTAAAAGTTCAGTAGGTCCAGCAAGGGGGCCCTCACTCCTTCCCCATTGGTCCACCTAAGCCCTAAGAGTCCATGTCGGGCTGGTCAAATGCCAAGGTGGCTTCTAGAAGGATTCTTTCCTTCTTGGACAAGTCAAGGGGACAATGGGTGAAAAATGTCCAAGATGCCTCCCCTTAAGTCAAGGGGGTGCCCCCCCATTAAAATGACATTTTATATTTTCTTTTTTTAGGCCAATTGACCACATGGGAGAAGAAAATGCTACCCCTCCCCTCTCTCCCACGAAATCCCAACCCCCTCCCCCTTCCTCCCCTTCTATATAAACCCATGTATAGTGTTTAGTAAGGTTTAATGAGATGAAAATTTATGAAATTGGCTTGAGCCATTTGAAGGGTGCGCCCTTGTCCCTCTCTCCTTCCCCTCTTGTAGATGGATTTCTGCCATTCTTAGGGTGTGATGCCGTTCTACCTTCTTCTCTGCTCCTCTGATTTTTGTTTCTGTCGCCGCTGCCGCCGCCATCGCACCGCCATCGCGTCGCCGCCGCCATCGCACCGCCATCGCGTCGCCGCCACCATCGCCGGAGTTCTGCCCAAATCAGGACAGAGCCTCCATGTTCGAATTGTAGCTCCTAATCTACAGATCTCCTGGAGCCCAAATTTTGAGGGTAGCTTCACCACGCCAATACCCTCTCCCAAAAAAGTTTCCCATTATCTAGCCTTCTTTTTCTATTTTTCCAATTTCGTGTTCTTCAGCCTTCTAGATCTGCCAACTTTCTATTTTGTGTCACAGCAACCCTGTGTTTCCCTTGTTCGATCCCCTTCCCCTTCTCTGATTGAGTCCAAATTTGGACTGGGTGTTCTTCTATCCAAACACGTCTCCACTAATTTTTGCTCGAATTTAGAAGCTCTTTTTCCCTTCCAAAAAATTAAAACTCAGTCAAGTTTTAGTTTTGTCCTGTGCAGTCCAGATCCGACCCACCAGTGTCATAAAATCTGTTTCCCCAACCAAACCTCCTTTAAAAATTTCACAAAAAATATACTCATCTTCCTTACTCATCCCTCTACAACTTTTATGCAGAGGTCAACTTCCAGATCTAAAGTTTGAACCACAGTCAATGTCTGTTCTCAGAAAAACCCACCTCTGTCCTGAGTTTTCTGAGTCTATCAGCCAGCAACTTGTAAATTCGACTAAGGCAAGCTCCGGGATAGCCAAATTTCTTTCTCTAGCCATAGATCGAAGTACTTCAAGTTAGCTTTCCAATGGTACCACTTTCACGTCGATCCGATGTCGGGAGTGATCCCAACAGCTGATCTCTCCGGGTCACGCGTCGTAAAAATAGAACTTCAGATCCATGGGCAGCAACTCCAATAAGTGAAGACCGGAGCCGACTCGCCTTCCACAAGGTGAACCAGCGTGCCGCCTGTTATGTTAGATGGACGTAGTCTATTACCACTGAGAGTGGATCTAGACGGGGGTGAATAGATCTAATGTCTAATTTTAAAACACAGTTGAACTCTAATGCGGAATTAAAACAAGCAACTGTTGAACGACAGAAGGAACACTATGAAATCACACAAACCACAGGCAATCACACAGTAGACACTGATCTTTAAGGTGGTTCGATCTCAATCCAGAGATCTACGTCCACCCCACACTCCAACTGGAATGTGGATCCTGCTGACTCACAGCTTGAACAGCTGGGCTTCACAGCTTGCCAACAGACCGCTGATACACAGCTTCACTGGGCTTTAAAGCTTGCCGACCAGAGGAATAAATCCTCTGCAACCGCTGGGCGATACAGCTTAGCCGTCCGAGACCTGGTCTCGCCTGCTGAGGATTACAGCTTCACCTGTCCAGTGGAAACCTCCACTGTAATTGCTGGCTCACAGCTTGATAACAAAAGAGTTTCGAAAATAGTAAAGACAGAAACAAACGAAATGGAAAACCAAAACGAATGTAGATCAATTGAGCAGTATCAGCTCTGGTATCTGAACCAAGAGACTGATTTACAAGACTTCGAAAAGACTCTCTCAACTCAACTCTCTCAATCTTCTCTTGTCTCTCTCTTCTTCTCTCTGAATCTTCTTCTCTCTTTTTCTTCTTCTCTGTGGATCGTGCAGGCGCTCACTCTCTGTTCTTTTCTTTTAGCTCTGGTTGCTTCTATTCGATCTGCTTCTTCTGAAGGAAGAATGATGCGGGACAGGACCACGGACACGACAAGCTCGCGATCGTCCCTTAACGAGGGAAGCGTCGGACGTGCACGGTTGAGAAATCGGCAAGAGCTAGGGTGGTCGGCTCGCACTTTCGTGCTCGGATCGGGTCACGGGACGATCTCGCTCACTCTCTCGCAGCAGCGGTGATATGAAATTATACCAAGCTAGGTCCTAAAACATGCTCTCTAGCAGTGACATAAACAAGCATATATGAAATAAGCGAAATGCCAAGTGTTGGAGCGAAGACGATACCTCCACGCACTCGGCGTGGGGACGACGGGCCCGGCCGAACTCGTGCTCCCGGGACGGTTAATACATGAATAGTACAGCAATGGAAATATGCCCACTCCACGCAGGGAGGTAAATGACGACACAACGGGGCTCGGGAGGACCGAATACGGGTTGACGGGCAGCTTTCCGCGTAGCTTCGGCAGCACCCGAACTAGTGACGGTGGGGCCCACGTGCTGTCCGGAGGGGCCGTGTGGGACCCGGTGTCACCACTGTGGTGGGGACACTGGTGGAAGCGATCCCCGGACTGGAGGCACGCTGGAACGTCGCCCGGAGGTCGGGCGGCTCCGATCGGCACCCGTCGGGTTTGCTGTCCACGGACTGGTGGTTGCTGTTTTGCAGCGCGCGCTCCGACGAGAATGGACGCTGCGATCAGCCCCGATGTCGGATCGACACGAGACTGGCGCCGTTGGAAATCTAGCTTGAAGTTATTCAACATAGGCCCAAAGATCTGGCCTGGATCTGCACGGATCTTGACTTATGGAATTTTCAATCTCCTATTGTACAGTAACAGAAGACTCAGGCCTGCAGATAACTTGACTGTGGATTGCCTTTGACCGCAAGGTAGACGCTCGAATCTGGGGTTGTGTTCTTCATAAAAGTTGTGGGACATTGAGCTGGGAAGACGAAAAAAGTGGTTTGGATCCGTTTGGATGTGTCTATGATTTTATGTGATTTGTTTAGTGCATGAAGGTCGGATCTAGGATCAGGGGGACAGAACTGTAGCTGGGACTGAGAACGATTTTTAGAAAATATGAAATGGATGAACCAAAAATTGAGAAAAATTTTGGATGAAGGGGTGGATGGGTGTAATCTCCAGTAAAATTTGGCGAACTAAAATAAATTAAAAAGTGGGCCTAAGACATGAAACTCCGGGCTACTGTCACTGTAGACAGTGACAGAATAGATCTGAGATTGAGAGTTGAACGAAATGGTAAAGATATGAAACGGTGGATTTTGAACCTCAATGTTTTTGTGGAGAAGGGCCTAGAAGATAGGAACCAACCCTCAAAATTTCAAATCGATCAGAACTCGTTGCTGGCTTCAGGAATTCTTGAACTACACCTCTATCCAGCAGGACAGAAACTTGATGACGATTCCACGGCGGCTCGAAGGCGGCACGAACGGCGGCGACGGCGGCACAGACGATCACCGGAGGTTGAGAGGGGATGATAGAAGATAGAACCACTCTAGAATTTGGGGTTGGAGAAGGAAGAACACCAGGGGAGAGAGGGAGAGAGGGCACACCCTTCTTGCTTCAAGCAATTTTCACATAATTTCTTCATTAATCTCTAATGACACTATACATAGGCTTATATAGAAAATGGCAAGGGGTGGGGGGCTGATAATTTCGTGGGAAATATGTCATTTTCATCCCCCATGTGGTCAAAACTCAAAATAAATAAATTACATATGAATGGGGCACTCCTTTGACTAGGTAGGTAAGGTAGGTGGCCTACCTTTGAAATTTTAACCCATTTGTCTCCCATGTGGTCAATTAGCATTCAAACCTTCTAGATGGCCACCTAGGATGGTTGACCAGCCCCACATGGATGAGGTGGACCAATGGGGAAGGGGAGGGCCCCCCCTAGCTGGACCTACTACACATTTGCATAAAAACCCACACAATCCAAGGGAATGACGCATTGGCTTACAAAGCCGTACAATTGCGCTTATATTTTCCCATGGATATAAAAATAAACTAAAGGACACAAATGTAAAATAAAATGTACATGCTCGGCGTCGATTCCCATCAACTCTCCCCGGGTGGGAGGAACTCGACCCCGTCGAGTAGGGGTAAGGATGCTCGAATACTCCGGCGAATCCGTCACCGTGCCAAGTAACGCGGGTACGCTCCACTCCAAGTGACCGTCACCTGCTCATTCCATATATACTCGATATGCACAAACTGCTGTGGGCTAAAGGTGGACACTCCGAGTGGGGTACTCTCAAAAGGGAAGGAAGCAGCTCGAAGACTCACTAGGAATCACCGCTGAGTCCCAATAGGTGACTGATCCGGGTATAGATGTAGAATCGACCCAATACTCATCAAGTGAGTCCACTCGCCTCTTACTCATAAGAGAACGACAACGAGCTTGCACAAGACGCATGCAGACAAACAAATGACACACAAACCATGCAAACAAATCACTCAAAACAAAACCACACAAAGAAAAAGCATACTGTTAGTCCGACCCGTTCATGGGTGACGGCGGACCAGGACACCCGAATATGTGCCATGCATATACTAGATGTACACGATGGTTGATGGAAGGGAGGACTCCTAGACACCCTAAGATGTACCACTCATGCATTGGTGACCGATGGGATTTGGGTGAAGAAGGGGTAGGAGATCCAAAACTACCCTCGTCATCATCCCTAGATGTAGAGACGGCTTGCCGAATAGACCGAGGGGTATGGGTGGAATAGTGAACTCCTTGGAAGAGGTGGAGGGAATGTGATAGCTCGGGAGCTTCACTAGTAGAGGGGTCAAAAGGGTCAAAGAAGGTATGACCCCGGGAGATGGGTTCCTCCATGACACGGTCCCAATCGTGAAATTCTTGAAGGTGTGAATGGTCACCTTCATCCGCCATAGTGAACGGGACGATGGTCATGTGAAGAAAATAAACTTCCTCCCTTGGGCAAAAGAGAATGAAGTCGGACTCGGCCGACATCGGGAGGAGTCGAAGAATCTCCGTGGTGACACACCCCACGGTGCACACGGAGGTAATGGATCCTAAGGCCGGATGGGTGAAACTAAGACTAGCGGGTTGGTCAAAGCCTCGGGCCAAAAGATGCATCAACTCCCATTGTGAATCTAATCCCATAATAAGGTCATCCAAAGTATCGACATGGTGACTAGACCGAAAAGTTGTGTGGTAGGAGTTGACGGACACCAAAGGTAGGGTAGGGTCCATAGACGGGTAAGGGAGTGGGACCAAGCCATCCTTGAGCCAACTAAGAAGCGGCTCGGCTATGTATAATGTACCCGTTAGAAATACGGGTGGCTCGGGATGAGGTGGCTCCAAGCGCGAATCTAAAGGTGGAGTGGGCCGCTGGGGCTGGGTGGCTGGACATACGGGGTCCCTAAGGGTGATCTTACCGGGTAGGTATGGTGGGCATAAGGTGCAAGTCCTCTTGTCCCAGTCAAGATTGGCCCTTCTCTCTCCTAACCACTTTTGCCCTAAAATGATGCATGAACCAGCAAGTGTGCCGATCCTGCACCATGCACCATCGGTGTAGAGAACAGAGCCGATCCTCTTATAGAACTCAACACAAGCAAAATCACCATCGCGGACAATCTCGCCTGTCTTGGAGAGAGACTCCACGATGTCAAGAGAAACCCAATTATCCGACTCCCTATCGGTGAAATGGAGTTCCGTTGTGGACCCGTTGGGTAGAGCGGCTTTCATAATGAGAGGGGCAAAACCAAAGGCTCGGTCCATGAGGACATTCATTTTGGCCACACAAGTTGACCACTCGGACGTATGGTCTTGGGGATCGGCCATGGGTAGTGGACATGGACATGCATACACACGGTGACAAGACACTAGACCGACTATGCAAGTTTGGAATGCATGCACACTAAGGACCCTAGACGTAAACCAAGACTCGGTACGTGGCGGAGATAACCGATCCGAAGATCACTCGCACAAGTGTGCGGCCTTCCCGATAGGCGTGGCCTAACGTTCGGATAACACCTTTTGATATACCGAGTAAAGGGATGTATGCGACCCAAAATGACTCTTTTTTGTTGTTTTAAAAATATGATGATCTTAGACTCGACGTAGACAATGAATAATGACTAGACATAAATGACACTCTTTTTTTTTTTGGACACCCTAGACTCAAACTCGCTCTGATACCAAATTGATGCGGGACGGGACCACGGACACGACAAGCTCGCGATCGTCCCTTAACGAGGGAAGCGTCAGACGTGCACGGTTGAGAAACCGGCAAGAGCTAGGGTGGTCGGCTCGCACTTTCGTGCCCGGATCGGGTCACGGGACGGTCTCGCTCACTCTCTCGCAGCAGCGGTGATATGAAATTATAGCAAGCTAGGTCCTAAAACATGCTCTCTAGCAGTGGCATAAACAAGCATATATGAAATAAGCGAAATGCCAAGTGTTGGAGCGAAGACGATACCTCCACGCACTCGGCGTGGGGACGACGGGCCCGGTCGAACTCGTGCTCCCGGGACGGTTAATACATGAATAGTACAGCAATGGAAATATGCCCACTCCATGCAGGGAGGTAAAGGGCGACACAACGGGGCCCGGGAGGACCGAATACGGGTTGACGGGCAGCTTTCCGCGTAGCTTCGGCAGCACCCGAACTAGTGACGGTGGGGCCCACGTGCTGTCCGGAGGGGCCGTGTGGGACCCGGTGTCACCACTGTGGTGGGGACACTGGTGGAAGCGATCCCCGGACTGGCGGCACGCTGGAACGTCACCCGGAGGTCGGCGGCTCCGATCGGCACCCGTCGGGTTTGCTGTCCACGGACTGGTGGTTGCTGTTTTGCAGCGCGCGCTCCGACGAGAATGGACGCTGCGATCAGCCCCGATGTCGGATCGACACGAGACTGGCGCCGTTGGAAATCTAGCTTGAAGTTCTTCAACATAGGCCCAAAGATCTGTCCTGGATCTGCTCGGATCTTGACTTATGGAATTTTCAATCTCCTATTGTACAGTAACTGAAGACTCAGGCCTGCAGAGAACTTGACTGTGGATTGCCTTTGACCGCAAGGTAGACGTTCGAATCTGGGGTTGTGTTCTTCAGAAAAGTTGTGGGACATTGATCTGGGAAGACGGAAAAAGTGGTTTGGATCCGTTTGGATGTGTCTATGATTTTCTGTGATTTATTTAGTGGATGAAGGTCGGATCTGGGATCAGGGGGACAGAACTGTAGCTGGGACTGAGAACGATTTTTAGAAAATATGAAATGGATGAACCAAAAATTGAGAAAAATTTTGGATGAAGGGGTGGATGGGTGTAATCTCCAGTAAAATTGGGCTAACTAAAATAAATTAAAAAGTGGGCCTAAGACATGAAACTCCGGGCTACTATCACTATAGACAGTGACAGAATAGATCTGAGATTGAGAGTTGAACGAAATGGTAAAGATATGAAACGGTGGATTTTGAACCTCAATGTTTTTGTGGAGAAGGGCCTAGAAGATAGAAACCAACCCTCAAAATTTCAAATCGATCAGAACTCGTGGCTGGCTTCAGGAATTCTCGAACTACACCTCTATCCAGCAGGACAGAAACTTGATGACGATTCCACGGCGGCTCGAAGGCGGCACGAACGGCGGCGGCGGTGGCACAGACGATCACCGGAGGTTGAGAGGGGATGATAGAAGATAGAACCACTCTAGAATTTGGGGTTGGAGAAGGAAGAACACCAGGGGAGAGAGGGAGAGAGGGCACACCCTTCTTGCTTCAAGCAATTTTCATATAATTTCTTCATTAATCTCTAATGACACTATACATAGGCTTATATAGAAAATGGCAAGGGGTGGGGGGCTGATAATTTCGTGGGAAATATGTCATTTTCATCCCCCATGTGGTCAAAACTCAAAATAAATAAATTACATATGAATGGGGCACTCCTTTGACTAGGTAGGTAAGGTAGGTGGCCTACCTTTGAAATTTTAACCCATTTGTCTCCCATGTGGTCAATTAGCATTCAAACCTTCTAGATGGCCACCTAGGATGGTTGACCAGCCCCACATGGATGAGGTGGATCAATGGGGAAGGGGAGGGCCCCCCCTAGCTGGACCTACTACACATTTGCATAAAAACCCACACAATCCAAGGGAATGACGCATTGGCTTACAAAGCCGTACAATTGCGCTTATACTTTCCTATGGATATAAAAATAAACTAAAGGACACAAATGTAAAATAAAATATACATGCTCGGCGTCGATTCCCATCAAAGAAACTCCATATATATACCAGCAGCAGGAAGGGCGTGTGCTCTCCACATCTCCCGCCCAATGGCTTGGACCACGTGTCATAATCTGGTCACTCCCCTTATCCTCGGATCACGTGCCCAGTCATCAGTCTCTGCAAAGAATCCCTGTCAGACAGTCGAAATAGAATTGTCAGTTTAAGGTTTAAGCGATGTACAGACTGTATGAAGGCACTACTGAAGCAATGTACAGACATTGTGAATGCGAAGCTATGCAGTGTTCAGACTCTACGTATGCAGACCCATGGCGTTGTACAGACTTAGTAAATGCAGTGCTGTAGCCTGTATAGACTTCAGATATGCAAGACTATGCCATGTACAGACTTCCTATATGCAGGACTTATGCCCTATCTTGATCAATGGGTCGTGGTCTTTATTGATGACATCCTGATTTATTCTAAGAATGAGGAGGAACATGCTGAACATCTGAGAATGGCATTGCAATTGTTGAGAGATCATCAACTATATGCTAAGTTCAGTAAGTGTGAATTCTGGCTGCAAGAGGTGTCCTTTCTAGGACATATCATTACGAAGAACGGTATTTCTATTGATCCTTCGAAGGTTGAGGCAGTGAAGAATTGGGAACAGCCTACCAGTGTGACAGAAGTAAGAAGTTTTCTAGGCCTGGCAGGTTATTATCGAAGATTTATTCAAGATTTCTCCAAGATTGCAGTACCTATGACAAGATTAACCCGCAAGGAGAATAAGTTTGATTGGTCAGATGATTGTCAGCGAAGCTTTCAGACTCTGAAGGAGTGTTTGACTACTGCACCTGTTTTGGCTTTACCTTTTGGTGAAGGAGGATTTGTTATTTATACTGATGCATCAGGTATTGGCTTAGGCTGTGTACTTATGCAGCATGGGAAGGTGATTGCCTATTCCTCTAGACAGTTGAGGAAGCACGAAGATAATTATCCTGTTCATGATTTGGAACTTGCTGCAGTCGTGTTTGCTTTGAAGATGTGGAGGCATTGCTTGTATGGAGAAACCTTTACAGTGTTCTCAGATCATAAGAGTTTGAAGTATTTATTTTCTCAGAAGGAACTCAACATGAGGCAGCGGAGATGGTTGGAGTACTTGAAAGACTTCGACTTCTCGATTGAGTATCATCCTGGCAAAGGTAATGTTGTGGCAGATGCATTAAGCCGGAAGCCGGTAGCTAGATTGTCAAGTCTCATGTTACAAGAATGGAGGTTGTTGGAACAATTATCTAGTCTGGATCTTAATATTGACAATGATCGGATCTCGATTGCTCAGATTCAACTTAAACCTGAATTATTGATAGAGATCAAGTCCTTGCAAGATAATGATCCCGAGTTGGTAGAGATCAAGGGAAGCTTGAGCAGCAGACCTGACTTCATGTTGGCCGATGATGGTAGATTATTATTTAAAGGCAGAACTTGTGTTCCGGATGAGGCTACAATAAAGAACAAAATTCTTGAGGAAGCTCATAGATCCAGATATACCATTCATCCTGGAGGTACTAAGATGTACCGAGATTTGAAAAGGTCATTTTGGTGGCCGAATATGAAAAGAGAAGTTGCAAATTTTGTGAGCAGATGTTTGGTATGTCAGCAAGTTAAGGCCGAACATTTCAGACCAGCAGGGAAATTGAAACAACTCGACATACCCCAATGGAAGTGGGAAAGCATTGGCATGGATTTCATTATGGGTCTACCTAGGACTCGTGGTGGATTTGATGCGATATGGGTGATTGTCGATCGATTGACAAAGTCGGCTCATTTCTTACCAATTAAGTCCAAGTGGACGATTGATGTATTGGCTGCTTTGTATATAAAGGAAGTGGTGAGATTGCATGGTATTCCAGTGAATATAGTATCTGATCGAGACCCCAGATTTACTTCACATTTCTGGAAGGGACTGCAAGAGTCTTTGGGTACTCGTCTGAATTTCAGTACTGCTTTTCATCCACAGACAGATGGACAGACTGAAAGAACCAATCAGATAGTGGAAGATATGTTGCGAGCTTACATGATTAATTTTGGTGGTAATTGGAGTGAGCATTTGGCATTAATTGAATTTGCCTACAATAACAGCTATCAGTCTAGCATTCAGATGGCTCCTTTTGAAGCACTATATGGTAGAAGTTGTCGTTCCCCGTTGTGTTGGGACGAGGTAGGTGAGAAACAGTGGCTTGGACCAGATCTTGTTACGGAATCATCACAGAACATCAGTGTTATCCGAGACCGGTTACAAGTAGCCCAGTCAAGACAGAAGAGTTATGCCGACAACAGGAGAAGAGCATTGGAATTTCAGGTTGGCGAGCATGTGTTCTTAAAGGTCTCTCCGACGAGAGGGATCCGAAGATTTGGCATTCATGGCAAGCTGAGTCCGAGGTACATTGGTCCATTCGAGATTCTAGATAGAGTGGGAGAGGTGGCATACAGACTGGCTTTACCCCCGCAATTGTCTGGCGTACACAACGTTTTCCATGTGTCTATGTTGCGGAAATGTGTGTACGATCCCACTCATATCATTCAGCAGGTGGATTTTGAACTGGAGGAAGATTTGACCTATGAGGAAAGACATGTCAAGATTCTAGACCGGAAGCAACAGCAACTCCGGAATTGTTCGATACCGATGGTCAAGATTCAGTGGAGTCGGCGTGGGACTGAAGAAGCTACATGGGAGTCTAAAGAGACTATGCGAAAGCGGTATCCTGATCTATTCTAGGTGAGCGATCTTTTTCTACTCTCAGTTTTAGTGCAGTGAATTTGGAGGACCAAATTCCTTTAAGTAAGGGAGGGTGTAAGACCCCAAATTCTTTGGAAATTTATTTAGTAAGTTATTTGTAATTATTCGAAATTTATTTGAAGTTATTCGAATTAATGAGAATTATCCAAATTAATTAGATTAATTAATTAATTAATAGAATAAGTCATTTTTCAACTATTTTCTAAAAATCCCCAAAAATCACATCTTGTAGAATTAATTTTGTTTAGCAACTTTGTCTTCTACATTTAAGCCTAAGAAAATCATTTATTATGCCGAATTAGTGAACTTAGTTTTCCGAACTTAACATTTAACTATTTACGGAATAGTATAAGTAATAATCCGACTACCTTAGAAAAATCTGTAAAAATAGTAAATAGATTTAGGTCGATGTAGATAACAACTTTTCCTTCTGGCATTAGGCCATTGTAAATCCGTGGTAAGATCTATTTAGAGTTTAAACCCAAAAGTGCACACTTTTGACCCATACCTAACCCTTAGTTTAAAACACGAAATTCGACCTCAATTCTCAACCAAATGATCTGAAATCAGTGGCAAATGGAAGGCTACAATGTAAGGAACATTTACCCTCAATCAATTTGAGGTAAACTTAGCCCCAAAACGTGATGCCGACATAGTTTGGTCAAGTCAAGGATTTCGGCGCCGTTTCTAAACACGTAGCTTGCAGCAGCGAATACTCCCAACTCAGAAGGCTCCAGAAACTCTATGAGCTATCAAAATGAAGCCCTACGAGTCTTCTTTCATTTGGCTGTTGTGGGGTTCGCTGAAGTTTCAGATATGGAGAGATCTAGCTCGATTTGTGGAGGTGGGTCAGCAGGCCGTTGGCTTTCCTTCATCCTTCTTTGATCCATCGATTGAGGTAGGATTTCTCAACCAAATCTTGATCATGAGTATAGCAAATTTTTTCTCTCATCGAGCTCTATCCATTGGTGGCAAAAGCCCCAATTTTTATTAGGTATCCGTGGAGAAATCGAGCTTTTTGTGAGGTGCTGTCCAAGTGTTCTTCATCCTAGGGTTTAAGTTTTCTCTCTCCGATTTGAGGTAGGATCTAACAACCAAATTCTAATTAACTTACATGAAGTAATCAGCATGTTATTATCTTTCATTTAACGTAGAAAGCCCCAAATTCCATTGAGCATGCATCGTGAATTTCGATTTTTGTAGAAGCATGTCTAGAACATGATTCATATAGTGTTCCTTAAGTCAGAGCTTGATTACGGGCTTATTTTAAGTCATGTAACTTGATCTTCATGTAGCATATCATATATGTTTGGATTTATGATCGTGTTAGCTTTCTTTTGACACCAAAATCCCCAAATTTGGTTTTGTATATCGAGAGAATTCGACGATTTAGTGGAAGTATGTCCTGAACTAGGTCTCCTTGTGTTCTTCATAGAATAGGTTGTGATTCTTGTGAATTCTGATGAAATTCGTGTTTCCAAATTGTAGTTTTATGACCCTAATATGTCTAGCAAGATTCCTATGGCATGTGGTTTTGATTTCAACTCATTTGGACCTCAATTGGGTGAGATTTCTCATTTTCCGGAAGCCCCAGCCGCTGCTGTTCTTGCAGGGGTCGACCCCAGGGGTCGACCCATCACCTGGCAGCCCAGGCCAGCCCGAGGGTCGACCCCAGGGGTCGACCCATCCTGCTCCCAGACCCCAATTTTTCAGGGGTCGACCCCAAGGGTCGACCCGTACACCAGAAACCTGATTTTCTTCGTTTTTCGAACCGAAGATGGATCCGAATCAATGGGGAATCAACCCATTTAACTTAGACCCATTGAAATTATATTTTTGAAGAACTTTTGACCTATTCATGTACCCCCCTTGATTTCAATTTGCATTGGTCCTTTCTCGCAAACATAGTACAAAACACGATGTTTACTATCTCCATTACAACACTTACATTGGTTAAATAGAAACTCACTTAATTAATGATTAATGGTGTAATTAAAGCCCCTGATAATGCATTCTATTTCACCGCTGTGAGAGCTTGTTCTTTACCTTGTCAACTTATTCTAGCTTGATGGCTCTTTGGCTAATACAAATGATAATGGTTAATCATGATATCTTAACTTGGTGATTAGGATTAATATGTTGATTAGCTTGTTTGATTGCTGCTGTTTTACAGTAGTGCAGCACGATTTACTCTTGTTGTGACTTGGTTTCGATCTCCTTGATGATTATACTTACCTTGAAATTCTGGAAATGAATCTCTTTCCTACGTGAAGTTGTTATTGCTACTTAGTTTAAACCTTGGAATTCTGGCCATATACTGTAGAAGTCTAGATTCGTGGGATCTTTGATCCAAAGAAATCAATGCCTGGTAAATAATTAAGGGCTCGGTCTAGTCCTGGGAAGAGCGCCCGAACACTACGTGTACCCCCGGAGAGGTGAATGACTAGGTGTGGCATTTGGCACCAGTACTTGACATGTGTTAAATCTAGGACTGTCCACTACTCTCTACACTACTCTCTACATTATCTTCTACTACTTTCACTTTCCACTCTTCACTGTTCTATACTCTACTTGTGGTTACTTTACTTGCTTATTACTTGGAAGTGGAAATGAAATTACATACGTGCTTGACATGACTTGAATTGTCTTGATATGGTCAACTTTTTATCGTTATCTCCTGTAGTAAATTCTTGTCTTACCATTCTATTCATTATATTTCTTGACCTTGCTAGATCTTTGAATTTTATTTTCGTGATATCATTGTTATCTTTTTATTGTTTTATCATTTGTAGCATGACATTTTAAAATGTAATTAAACTGTTAATCACTTATACCTGTCTGTTATTTCCTACTGAGCGTCAGCTCATAGTTGTGTTTTCCCCCCTTTCCAGGCTTTTCAGGTGACGCGCTTACCGATGGGGAAGGGCAGGAGTGATGTCTTGAGTGTATCAGTTCTAGTGTGTTAGTAGTGTGTTATCTTTCTTTAGTTGTGTTTTGGAGAGATTTTAGTCTTAGTCATGTTATTGAGTTTTAGTGGTTGATTATTCCAGTTGTATTAAGTTGAACTTGAGGTTATTGTATCAGTTGTGGTTTGTTAATGATCATTTAGTATTTCCATCTTGTAGCACTTGTGTATTATTTTAGATTAGTTCTCTCTCTTGCCAGCGTGTCCCTAACTGTACGTCCCGATATTTCCGCCTTGTTCGGGGCGTGACAGTTTAGTTGGTATCAGAGCCCTAGGTTTCACATGCCTAGGTTTCACATTCCTAGGTTTCCTAAGTTTTAGGTTTTCTTGCATTGCATCCCAATAACCGGTATATCAAAAGGTGTTGTCCGAACGTTAGGCTACGCCTATCGGAAAGGTCGCACACTTGCGCGAGTGGTCTTCGGACCGATTACCTCCGCCAGGTACCGAGTTTTTGGTCGTGTCTAGGTGCATTAGATCCCTAACCTTGTAAAAGTCTAGGACCTGACCTGGTGAGAATGGGTGGAAACTTGGGTTAAGATCGTTTCTTAATCGTGTAATTATTTATCTTGATTAAACCTAAGTAATCTATTTCTCGTGTAGATGGCAGCTGATCGTGCTGAATGGAGGAACCTACAGCGTACGGTGCAAGGCCTTACTCAGGCCCTTCAGCAAGTAGCTCAGGCAGGAGCGGCACTGCATGGCACCGGTGATCTATACCGGAACTTCCGCGGAATGAACCCGCCTAGATTCGCTGGTTCGACTGACCCTGACCAAGCCGAGCACTGGCTAGATGAGATGGGGAGGATCTTTGAAGTTATGCAATGCACCAACCAGGAGCGTGTCCTTTTGTCCACATTTCAACTGGAACTTGATGCACGTACTTGGTGGGATTCTATCAAGGCAACTCTCAGTGATCGGCAAGTTATGTGGGAAGAATTCGAAGAATTCTTCAACAGCAAGTATTTTTCTGATAGAGTGCAAGAGAAGAAAGCGGCAGAGTTCGCGGCCTTGAAACAGCGAGGTTTGTCCGTGGCAGAGTATGAGGCTCAATTTACACGGCTTTCTCGTTATGCTACTCATCTCATTTCCACCGAGAAGATGAAGGCGAAGCGCTTTCTCAATGGATTGAAGCTTCATTATATCAACCAATTGGCACCGATGGAGATTTCCACGTATTCTGAGGTGGTAGGGAAAGTGCAAGTTCTAGAGGATACTCTTGAGATGACGGAGAGAATCCGTGGTAAAGGCACCAAGAAAGAATTACCTACGGGTTCCGGGAGTGCCAAACCCGGGTATACCAAGAAGAGGCCTGTTAGTGGACCTGGTTCGTGGAGCGGGTCCAGATCGTGGAAGGGCAAGATACCGAGGCATGAAGACAAGAAGCCTGGCCCTATTGTTCCATTCAAGGGCGTGTGCAACTATTGTGATCGTCCGGGTCACAAGATAGAGGAGTGCTGGCGCAAGCTAGGCGCCTGTTTGCGATGTGGAAGCAAGGAGCACCGTATCCCCAATTGTCCTCTCATATCGGAGCAAGCTACACCGGCAAAACCTCTAGTCTTTAAGAAACCACAAGGCAAGTTTCAAGCTTTACATGCAGATGAAACCGGGATTTCTGATGATGGCGGACTCGTCGAAGGTACCCTTACTATAATCGATAAGCCCGCATTTGCTCTCTTTGATACTGGTGCAACACATTCATTTATTTCTCGAAGATTTGCTAAGTCATTAGTTGTGGAACCTGTTTTGATGAATACTCCGTTAGAGATTTCAACCCCTATTGGCACTAGATCAACAATCCAGTATTTCTATCCTTCTAGTAAGGTTATGATTGGTGAACAGAACTTTCCAGCAGATTTGGTCTGCATGGACATGAAGGATTATGATGTAATCCTAGGAGCAGATTGGTTGGCCAAGTATGAGGCCAATGTTCACTGTAGTTCTAGCTCAGTGACTTTTACTGGACATTCTGGTTTATCTTTTACGGGAGTCAAGCACCATAACTCCGTACCGCTCATTTCGGCTCTCCGAGCTGATAAGCTTTTGAGGCATGGGTGTGAGGCTTTTCTAGCCTTTGTCTGTATAACTCCTGAGCAGCAGATGGAGATTAAGGACATTCCTGTTGTCTGAGATTTTCCTGATGTCTTTCCAGAGGAACTACCAGGACTTCCGCCTGAGCGGGAAGTTATCTTTTCTATTGATCTTATTCCTGGCACAGCTCCTATTTCTAAGGCTCCTTATCGTATGTCTCCTGCAGAACTGAGGGAACTGAAGCAGCAACTGATGGAATTACTTGAGAATGGTTTTATTCGTCCTAGTACTTCTCCGTGGGGAGCCCCTGTACTATTTGTCAGGAAGAAAGATGGTTCGATGAGGCTGTGCATTGATTATCGGCAATTAAACCAGCAGACTGTCAAGAACAAATATCCCTTGCCGAGGATTGACAAACTATTTGACCAGATAGCGGGAGCTCAATATTTCACTAAGATCGATCTTCGATCTGGATATCACCAGTTGCGGATTAAGGAAGAGGATATTTATAAAATGACTTTCCGCAGCAGGTATGGTCATTTTGAGTTTGTCGTTATGCCTTTTGGTCTAACGAATGCACCAGCGGCTTTCATGCAGTTGATGAACGATGTATTTCGGCCCTATCTTGATCAATGGGTCGTGGTCTTTATTGATGACATCCTGATTTATTCTAAGAATGAGGAGGAACATGCTGAACATCTGAGAATGGCATTGCAATTATTGAGAGATCATCAACTATATGCTAAGTTCAGTAAGTGTGAATTCTGGCTGCAAGAGGTGTCCTTTCTAGGACATATCATTACGAAGAACGGTATTTCTGTTGATCCTTCGAAGGTTGAGGCAGTGAAGAATTGGGAACAGCCTACCAGTGTGACAGAAGTTAGAAGTTTTCTAGGCCTGGCAGGTTATTATCGAAGATTTATTCAAGATTTCTCCAAGATTGCAGTACCTATGACAAGATTAACCCGCAAGGAGAATAAGTTTGATTGGTCAGATGATTGTCAGCGAAGCTTTCAGACTCTGAAGGAGTGTTTGACTACTGCACCTGTTTTGGCTTTACCTTCTGGTGAAGGAGGATTTGTTGTTTATACTGATGCATCAGGTATTGGCTTAGGCTGTGTACTTATGCAGCATGGGAAGGTGATTGCCTATTCCTCTAGACAGTTGAGGAAGCACGAAGATAATTATCATGTTCATGATTTGGAACTTGCTGCAGTCGTGTTTGCTTTGAAGATATGGAGGCATTACTTGTATGGAGAAACCTTTACAGTGTTCTCAGATCATAAGAGTTTGAAGTATTTATTTTCTCAGAAGGAACTCAACATGAGGCAGCGGAGATGATTGGAGTACTTGAAAGACTTCGACTTCTCGATTGAGTATCATCCTGGCAAAGGTAATGTTGTGGCAGATGCATTAAGCCGGAAGCCGGTAGCTAGATTGTCAAGTCTCATGTTACAAGAATGGAGGTTGTTGGAACAATTATCTAGTCTGGATCTTAATATTGACAATAATCGGATCTTGATTGCTCAGATTCAACTTAAACCTGAATTATTGATAGAGATCAAGTCCTTGCAAGATAATGACCCCGAGTTGGTAGAGATCAAGAGAAGCTTGAGCAGCAGACCTGACTTCATGTTGGCCGATGATGGTAGATTATTATTTAAAGGCAGAACTTGTGTTCCGGATGAGGCTACAATAAAGAACAAAATTCTTGAGGAAGCTCATAGATCCAGATATACCATTCATCCTGGAGGCACTAAGATGTACCGAGATTTGAAAAGGTCCTTTTGGTGGCCGAATATGAAAAGAGAAGTTGCAGATTTTGTGAGCAGATGTTTGGTATGTTAGCAAGTTAAGGCCGAACATTTCAGACCAGCAGGGAAATTGAAACCACTCGACATACCCCAATGGAAGTGGGAAAGCATTGGCATGGATTTCATTATGGGTCTACCTAGGACTCGTGGTAGATTTGATGCGATATGGGTGATTGTCGATCGATTGACAAAGTCGGCTCATTTCTTACCAATTAAGTCCAAGTGGACGATTGATGTATTGGCTGCTTTGTATATAAAGGAAGTGGTGAGATTGCATGGTATTCCAGTGAATATAGTATCTGATCGAGACCCCAGATTTACTTCACATTTCTGGAAGGGACTGCAAGAGTCTTTGGGTACTCGTCTGAATTTCAGTACTGCTTTTCATCCACAGACAGATGGACAGACTGAAAGAACCAATCAGATAGTGGAAGATATGCTGCGAGCTTGCATGATTGATTTTGGTGGTAATTGGAGTGAGCATTTGGCATTAATTGAATTTGCCTACAATAACAGCTATCAGTCTAGCATTCAGATGGCTCCTTTTGAAGCACTATATGGTAGAAGTTGTCGTTCCCCGTTGTGTTGGGACGAGGTAGGTGAGAAACAGTGGCTTGGACCAGATCTTATTACGGAATCATCACAGAACATCCGTGTTATCCGAGACCGGTTACAAGTAGCCCAGTCAAGACAGAAGAGTTATGCCGACAATAGGAGAAGAGCATTGGAATTTCAGGTTGGCGAGCATGTGTTCTTAAAGGTCTCTCCGACGAGAGGGATCCGAAGATTTGGCATTCATGGCAAGCTGAGTCCGAGGTACATTGGTCCATTCGAGATTCTAGATAGAGTGGGAGAGGTGGCATACAGACTGGCTTTACCACCGCAATTGTCTGGCGTACACAACATTTTCCATGTGTCTATGTTGCGGAAATATGTGTACGATCCCACTCATATCATTCAGCAGGTGGATTTTGAACTGGAGGAAGATTTGACCTATGAGGAAAGACATGTCAAGATTCTAGACCGGAAGCAACAGCAACTCCGGAATCGTTCGATACCGATGGTCAAGATTCAGTGGAGTCGGCGTGGGACCGAAGAAGTTACATGGGAGTCTGAAGAGACTATGCGAAAGCGGTATCCCGATCTATTCTAGGTGAGCGATCTTTTTCTACTCTCAGTTTTAGTGCAGTGAATTTGGAGGACCAAATTCTTTTAAGTAGGGGAGGGTGTAAGACCCCAAATTCTTTAGAAATTTATTTAGTAAGTTATTTGTAATTATTCAAAATTTATTTGAAGTTATTCGAATTAATGAGAATTATCCAAATTAATTAGATTAATTAATTAATTAATAGAATAAGTCATTTTTCAACTATTTTCTAAAAATCCCTAAAAATCACATCTTGTAGAATTAATTTTGTTTAGCAACTTTGTCTTCTACATTTAAGCCTAAGAAAATCATTTATTATGCCGAATTAGTAAACTTAGTTTTCCGAACTTAACATTTAACTATTTACGGAATAGTATAAGTAATAATCCGACTACCTTAGAAAAATCTGTAAAAATAGTAAATAGATTTAGGTCGATGTAGATAACAACTTTTCCTTCTGGCATTAGGCCATTGTAAATCCGTGGTAAGATCTATTTAGAATTTAAACCCAAAAGTGCACACTTTTGACCCATACCTAACCCTTAGTTTAAAACACGAAATTTGACCTCAATTCTCAACCAAATGATCTGAAATCAGTGGCAAATGGAAGGCCACAATGTAAGGAACATTTACCCTCAATCAATTTGAGGTAAATTTAGCCCCAAAATGTGCTGTCGACATAGTTTGGTCAAGTCAAGGATTTCGACGCCGTTTCTAAACACGTAGCTTGCAGCAGCGAATACTCCCAACTCAGAAGGCTCCAGAAACTCTATGAGCTATCAAAATGAAGCCCTACGAGTCTTCTTTCATTTGGCTGCTATGGGGTTCGCTGAAGTTTCAGATCTGGAGAGATCTAGCTCGATTTGTGGAGGTGGGTCAGCAGGCCGTTGGCTTTCCTTCATCCTTCTTTGATCCATCGATTGAGGTAGATTTCTCAACCAAATATTGATCATGAGTATAGAAAAGTGTTCCTCTCATCGAGCTATATCCATTGGTGGCAAAAGCCCCAATTTTCATTAGGTATCCGTGGAGAAATCGAGCTTTTTGTGAGGTGCTATCCAAGTGTTCTTCATCCTAGGGTTTAAGTTTTCTCTCTCCGATTTGAGGTAGGATCTAACAACCAAATTCTAATTAACTTACATGAAGTAATCAGCATGTTATTATCTTTCATTTAACGTAGAAAGCCCCAAATTCCATTGAGCATGCATCGTGAATTTTGATTTTTGTAGAAGCATGTCTAGAACATGATTCATATAGTGTTCCTTAAGTCAGAGCTTGATTACGGGCTTATTTTGAGTCATGTAACTTGATCTTCATGTAGCATATCATATATGTTTGGATTCATGATCGTGTTAGCTTTCTTTTGACACCAAAATCCCCAAATTTGATTTTGTATATCGAGAGAATTCGACGATTTAGTGGAAGTATGTCCTGAACTAGGTCTCCTTGTGTTCTTCATAGAATAAGTTGTGATTCTTGTGAATTCTGATGAAATTCGTGTTTCCAAATTATAGTTTTATGACCCTAATATGTCTAGCAAGATTCCTATGGCATGTGGTTTTGATTTCAACTCATTTGGACCTCAATTGGGTGAGATTTCTCGTTTTCCGGAAGCCCCAGCCGCTGCTGTTCTTGCAGGGGTCGACCCCAGGGGTCGACCCATCACCTGGCAGCCCAGGCCAGCCCGAGGGTCAACCCCAGGGGTCGACCCATGCGGCCCAGCCTGAGGGTCAACCCCAGGGGTCGAGCCATCCTGCTCCCAGACCCCAGTTTTTCAGGGGTCGACCCCAAGGGTCGACCCGTACACCAGAAACCCGATTTTCTTCATTTTTCGAACCGAAGATGGATCCGAATCAATGGGGAATCAACCCATTTAACTTAGACCCATTGAAATTATATTTTTGAAGAACTTTTGACCTATTCATGTACCCCCCTTGATTTCAATTTGCATTGGTCCTTTCTCGCAAACATAGTATAAAACACGATGTTTACTATCTCCATTACAACACTTACATTGGTTAAATAGAAACTCACTTAATTAATGATTAATGGTGTAATTAAAGCCCCTGATAATGCATTCTATTTCACCGCTATGAGAGCTTGTTCTTTACCTTGTCAACTTGTTCTAGCTTGTTGGCTCTTTGGCTAATACAAATGATAATGGTTAATCATGATATCTTAACTTGGTGATTAGGATTAATATGTTGATTAGCTTGTTTGATTGCTACTGTTTTACAGTAGCGCAGCACGATTTACTCTTGTTGTGACTTGGTTTCGATCTCCTTGATGATTATACTTACCTTGAAATTCTGAAAATGAATCTCTTTCCTACGTGAAGTTGTTATTGCTACTTAGTTTAAACCTTGGAATTCTGGCCATAAACTGTGGAAGTCTAGATTCGTGGGATCTTTGATCCAAAGAAATCAATGCCTGGCAAACAATTAAGGGCTCAGTCTAGTCCTAGGAAGAGCGCCCGAACACTACGTGTACCCCCAGGGAGGTGAATGACTAGGTGTGGCATTTGGCACCAGTACTTGACATGTGTTAAATCTAGGACTGTCCACTACTCTCTACACTACTCTCTACATTACCTTCTACTACTTTCACTTTCCACTCTTCACTGTTCTATACTCTACTTGTGGTTACTTTACTTGCTTATTACTTGGACGTGGAAATGAAATTACATACGTGCTTGACATGACTTGAATTGTCTTGATATGGCCAACTTTTTATCGTTATCTCATGTAGTAAATTCTTGTCTTACCATTCTATTCATTCTATTTCTTGACCTTGCTAGATCTTTGAATTTTGTTTTCGTGATATCATCGTTATCTTTTTATTGTTTTATCATTTGTAGCATGACATTTTAAAATGTAATTAAACTGTTAATCACTTATACCTGTCTGTTATTTCCTACTGAGCGTCAGTTCATAGTTGTGTTTTCCCCCCTTTCCAGGCTTTTCAGGTGACGCGCTTACCGATGGGGAAGGGCAGGAGTGATGTCTTGAGTGTATCAGTTCTAGTGTGTTAGTAGTGTGTTATCTTTCTTTAGTTGTGTTTTGGAGAGCTTTTAGTCTCAGTCATGTTATTGAGTTTTAGTGGTTGATTATTCCAGTTGTATTAAGTTGAACTTGAGGTTATTGTATCAGTTGTGGTTTGTTAATGATCATTTAGTATTTCCATCTTGTAGCACTTGTGTATTATTTTAGATTAGTTCTCTCTCTTGCCAGCGTGTCCCTAACTGTACGTCCCGATATTTCCGCCTTGTTCGGGGCGTGACACATGAAGCAATGTATAGAGTTAGAGTGCAATGAGTGTTCAAGTGATGTACAGACTCAACGTTATGTAAGCAGACAATGTATAGAGTTGATGAAGCGATGCTCAACAAAAAGACACGCCACTTCTGGTGGGCGTCAAATCTCGAGCATAGAGAATGTATAGACTTGCTACGGCACAAGGCAGCATAACGATGTATAGACTCTGCCAAGAGCAATGCACAATGTACATATGAATGTACAGACTTTGTTTGTGCTGTGCAAGCATGCTAAGATGCAATGTATAGACTTTATGCGAGCATGCTGCAGCCAGTGTACATACTTAGACCTGCGTGAATGTAATGCGATGTATAGACTTGCCCATGGCTGTCTAGACTTTGCATGCGTGCTTATAGCAATGTGCAGACTTGCAGACAATGCGTTGTGCAGACTTTGCATGCCACAATGTGCAGACTTGCGAGTGTGTGACATGCACAAAGACGCTAAGTAAGACATTCCAATATATAGACTTCAAGTCCACTTGAGACGCTGAGTGAGACGGACCTCACAGGCTGTACAGACTTAAGAATGCACGATGTATAGGCTGGCCAAAGGAAGGGCTGTACAGACTTGAGCAAAGCAAGGTCTGTATAGACTTGAGAGTTCATGATGTATAAACTAGCCAGAGGAACTGGACGATGTACAGACCTGAGCAAAGCAAGGTCTGTATAGACTTGAGAGAGAGTTCACGATGTATAGACTTAGCCAAGACACGATGTATAGACTTTGGCAAAGCAAGGGTTGTACAGACTTCAACTCAGCTGCAATGTATAGACTTGCAGGTGCAACGTAGGTAAAGATTAAGAAGTGTATAGACTTGATATCGTGGAACACACAGGCTGTACAGACTTCATTGATGTCTAGACTTGGAAAGTTAAGCTGGTGAATGTACAGACTTCACCGATGTCTGGACTTGGAAAGTTAAGCTGGTGAATGTACATACTTCACCGATGTCTAGACTTTGAATGAATGTGCATGCATTGAATAGACTTCGCATATGATGTACAGACTTGCTAGTCAGACAGGCACAAGCTCTGTACAGACTTTAGCGTGCAGACAGGCCATGTGAATGTATAGACTTATGTTCTAAACGATGCACAAACACAACAATGCAATATATGGACTTTGAGTGTGTAGACTTGTGTGTGTGCAATGTGTAGACCTGTGTGTGTGTGCATGACGATGTATAGACTCTTACTGCATAGAACACATAGACAATCTGACAGAGATAGTTTCATCAAAACATAAACAGTTGCCAATCAATCAAAACAAGCTGTTGCCAATGAAATAAAGCTATTGTCAATATCATCAACACAGAGGAGTCACAACACCGCCGTCGCAGGGAGCACCTCTCCAGGAGCCATCGTCATAGCGGTACCACTCCGGGCCCACTCGGCCCCGCCGACCAGCACGTGGGCCCCACAACCAGCAGCTTGCGCCCTCCGAACCGCGCCGACGGGGTGATCAAAGTGCTGCCCATCAACCCAAGATTGGTCCTCCCGGGCCCACTTTGGAGCCATTTATCTCCCTGCGTGGAGTGGGCGATAATTCACTGATGTAATTATTGTAATATTTAGTTACCAGGAGTTACCGCACTTAGCCGGGATCGTCTTCCCCACGCCCGGAGCGTGGAGGTATCGTGTCCACTCTTCTCTCGGCATTTGCTTTATTTCGTATATTTCCGTATGCCGCTGCTAGAGAACATGTGATATGATTATTAGCTCGATATTATATATTATCACCGCGGCGAGTGAGTGAGTGAACCCGTCCCGTGACTCGATTCGAGCCCGGAAGAGCCGACTACCCGACTCACAACCAGTTTCTCAACCGCGCACGGTCCAACGTTTCCCTCGCATAGGGACGATCGAGAGCTAGAGTCCCAGGTCGCGTGTCCGTCCATCATCATGTTATGTAGCACGAACTTCCATGTTGCTTTGCTTGTGATCTTCCCGAATGATTCTGCCTCGACCCATTTGGTTAAATAGTCGATGGCAACAATGAGGAACTTCTTCCTCCCCTCAGCCTCGAGGAAGGCACCCAATATATCTACCCCCAACTGAGCAAATGGGTGAGGCTCCATTAGGGTGTGTAGTTGCATCGCTGGCTGGTGATGTAAGTTAGATAATTTCTGGCATTGAGGGCACCTTCGGACGTAGTCAATGCAATATTGTTGCAAAGTTGGCCACCAGAACCCTTGTTGGATGAGGGTACGTGCGAGCGCTCGCCCCCCCACGTGGCTCTCGCAGAGCCCCTCATGGACTTCTTGTACTGCTTGCTCGGCTTTCGTGGGGAACAAGCACTTCAGCAGTGGAGCTGACAACGAGCGCCTAAAGAGGCGACCATCAATGATCGTGAAGTGTGCTGCTCGCGCTCGCGTACGGTGGGCTTCGGCACAATCACTGGGGAGTTGCTATCGCAGAAGGAAATCTAGGATTGGGTCCATCCAAGAAGGCTCATGATCTACAGTGTTCACCTGGGGTGTCGACTCCTCTATGCTCGGCGTCGACAGTTCTTCTATCAGGACGGCCCTGGAATTGGACATGGCGGTTGACGACGCCAGGCGAGACAGGGCGTCTGCTCAGACATTCTCTTCCCTCGGGATGTGAACTATCTCGAAGTGAGAGAACTCCAGGGTCGCCACTTTGGCCTTTTCGAGGTATTTAATCATAGCCGGCTCTCAAGCTTCAAATTCTCCTTTGACTTGATTGGCGACGAGCATGGAATCGCTATAGACTCGCAAGTTGATCGCCCCTAAGTGCTTCACCATCTGTAAGCCCGAAAGCAACGCTTCATACTCGGCCACATTATTCGTGGTCGGGAAGTTGAAGCGTAGGGCGTACTGCAGCTCTACTCCCTCCGGTGACAGCAGCACCAGCCTTCCCTGCAGCCAGCGGTGCAGGATGAGCCGTCAACGTACAGCTCCCATATGGGTCCAAAAAGTTGCTCGGGAGAGTCCTCCTTAGGCAATGTGCATTCGGAGACGAAGTCGGCTAGGGCCTAGGCTTTGATGGTAGCCCTCGGGCGGAAGCTAATATCAAACTCGCCCAGCTCGATGGCCCACTTGATAAGTCTCCCCGAGGCGTCTGGATTTGGAGAATCTGGCGGAAAGGCTGATCGATGAGGACAGCGATCGGGTGCGCCAAGAAATATGGTCGCAACTTGCGTGCATCCGTGACCAGGGCTTGAGCGAACTTCTCGGTGCGTGAGTAGCGAAACTACGGTCCTTATAGTGCTTGGCTCACATAGTAGACTGGCTTCATAATATTCCCTTCTTCCTGAGTGAGCACAACACTTAGAGTGCTCGGGGTCACCGATAGATATAGGAGCAGTTGCTCCCCTTTCTGTGGCTTGGAAAGCACGGGAGGCGATGCTAGGTACCGTTTCAGCTCTTCAAATGCCTGCTCCCATTCCTGGTCCCAGTCGATCGGCCCTTTCTTCTTCGACGCTCTGTTTGCTTGCTTGATGAGTCAGAAGAAGGGTAGGCATCTTTCTGCAGCTCGGGATAGGAATCGAGTCAGAGCAGCAATGCGGCCCGTGAGACACTACACGTCCCTTACTCACACCGGTCGCTTCATCTCTAGTACTGCTCAGATTTGCTCGGGATTTCACTTCGATCCCTCTGTGGGTCACGAGGAATCCGAGTAACTTACCTGACTTAACTCCGAACGTGCACTTGCTCGGGTTGAGCTTCATGTTGTATTTTCGGAGTGTTGTGAATGTTTTTGCCAGGTCGGTGAGGTGCTCGGTCGCTCGGAGGCTTTTGATGAGCATGTCGTCAATATAAACTTCCATGTTGCGACCAATCTGCACATCGAACATATGGCTGATCAGGCATTAATACGTAGCTTCCGCGTTTTTCAACCTGAAGGGCATGCAGGTGTAGCAGTATAAGCCGTGGTCGGTGACAAATGCCGTTTTGTCTTAGTCGGGCTCATGCATGCTAATCTGATGATACCTGGAGTAGGCATCCAGAAAGCTTAGCATTCCGTGCCCGACCCTGGCGTCGATCAGTTGGTCGATTCGTGGCATGGGGAAGCTATCCTTGGGCGTAACCTTGTTGAGGTCTATGTACTCTACGCACATCCGCCACTTCTTATTATTTTTGGGGATGAGGACTACATTACCCACCCAGTCAGGATACTGGGTGGGCCGCAAGAGTCCCGAGCGTAATTTTTTGCTCACATGTTCCCTAATAATGGCCTGTCGCTCAGGGTTGCAGCGCCTCCTACGCTGCTGAACCAGGTGGCAGCTCAGGTCCAACTTCAGTTGGTGGGTTATGACCTCCTGCGGGATCCCGGGGAGCTCGTCCTCGGACCAAGTGAATACGTCTTTGTAAGCGACGTCACGCGGATGCGACGGCGAGCGGAGCGTGCGGGCTCGTTTTGCTGCGACACAGAAAGCGGGAGAGAGATAGAGAGACTACCACGAGAGATTGCCCCGGCAGGGTATGCAGAACAGATACAACATTATAAAATACGGCGATTAAACTGCCATTGCGAGAAATGACTCTCCGCGACCTTGGGGGATGGGAATGGTGCAGAATTTAAGTGACATCAATTTAAACGACCATAGGGGGAAGTGACTCGCCGCGGCCTCGAAGATATAAGAATAGCACAAGATTTAAGTGACAGAAATTTAAACAGCCATAGCGGGAAGTGACTCGTCGCGGCCTCGAATATATGAGAATAACACATGATTTAAGTGACAAAAATTTAAACAGCCATAGCGGGAAGTGACTCGCCGCGGCCTCGAAGATATGATGTGATCGCCAGGGGTCGGAGACCCCAAAATAAGAAGAGTGATCACGTTTACCTCAAAAGCAGAAAATGGCGGGTTGCTTCTTCCTCCCCCTTCGGCCGGCCGACGGAGAAGGCCTTCTTTGGTTACCCTTGTAAAAGAGGAAACAGACAGATAGCAAATGAATCATAAAAATGATAGTGTAGTATTAGTCCCTTGTGATGAAAATAGTGAAATCATGACGAGACACACACCTGGTTGGTGTTATTTTTAAACCCCTCTCGGACAAGAATAGGAGGAAAATACTATGATGGATGGAGAATCATGCAAACGTGCATAAAAATAGCTCTCTTATGAAGTGAGATGACGGATGACGGGATGATGCATGCGACAAAAATGACAAAAGAGAGTGGGAGAGAATGGCTTATTGAAGATGCCGATGGCGGGATCCGGCAAAGCTTCGGCAACGCGGGGATGACGTGGAAGCACGGTGGACGGAGTTAGCCTTTCTCTCGCGAGCGCGGGCACCCGAGAAGCTGGCAGAACCTCCTCCTACAAAACCCACGGGTTAGAAAGGGGATCCGACAGAGTTTCCCTCTCCTCTGTCGGATCTGAAGCTCTCTTACTTCGAAGGAGGGGGTCCTCTATTTATACAGGAAATTTTTATGGGCGCGTCCTGGGTCCGGGACGCGTCTATGTTGATGTGTCCTGGGTCCCAGACGCGTCCATCAATTTTTTATAATTTCCACATTATTGGCGTGTCTAGCCTCCCAGACGCCTCAAATGGATGCGTCCAGGACCCAGGACGCGCCCATTTCTACCCACCGAATCGCCTTCAGAAGCCGTCGACAGTGGAGAAAGCGAGTGGTTCCGGCGCGTAACCGTGACTCTCGAAGGGCGCATCTAATCGGTAAGACGTTGTTATGTTTGGATTCTTCCGAAACGTCAAACTGAGCGGTGGATCAGCACCGTTCGGGTGCTGAACAAGGGGGCGTCCTGGGCCCCAGATGCCTCAAATGGAGGCGCCCCGGGTCCCAGACGCCTCAAGGAACCCTGCCGGATTGGCACCAAAAAGTTGTCGAGCAGGAGAAAGTGAGTGATTTAACCGTTACTTCAGCGAGACGTCTTCGTGTTCGGATTCTTTCAGAATGTCCGGTTGGGAGCGGCGCCGTCCGCGTGCTGCACGACTTCCTTAGTGAGGCGACTTTCCTCTCGGACTCCGTCAAAAGAGGCGTGACCCTCCCCCGCCGAAAAAAAAAATCTAAAAATGGCGAAAGAAACCCCAAAAAAGGAAATCACTCAAGTAATTCGAAAATGTGAAAGCCACTTCGGGGCGTCATATTGTAATATGAGATTTACCCGAGATAACGTCAGAAACGGCGTGTCTACAGCTACACCGCCTTGGCGTCTGCTTTGCAAGGGAGTGACACGTAGTGGAATGGGGGGGAAGTGTAATAGAATGGAGTGAGAATGGACTGAAAAGTTGATGCCAAGGTGCGATGAGACACGCTTTCAACATTATGGTTTGAAATCTTTTCAGAGTTTCAATGAGGCGACCTTGAAGAAGGGCTTCCAAATTCAACAATTGTTTGGACGAAAATCAAACAAGGAAGGGGAAGATGTGCGCTCAGGCACAAACAGAAAAAGAGACCAATTTCTCGGTGTGAAAGTACCTAGGTCGTAAACCTGCAGGTTTCACCTTTGGGGAGCATTTACCAGTCAATGCGGAAGTGCTGCAGCCAAGGTGGGTCAAATGGAGTAAAAGGAATATTTGAGGATCAATCCAAACAAGGGTTGTTGAGTAGTGGACAGCGGATCTAGAGGGGAGGGGTGAATAGATCTGCCCCTCTTTTCATAATGCAACCCTCTATATAGCTAGATAAAATAAATTGCAGCGGAATATAACTAGCTTATCGAAGAACACTATGATTTGCTTGGCAAGATGAGCAACTAATATATCAATTTGAACCTAAGCATGCATCTAGAACAAAGCAATCACATAAACAAACCACAACACAAAGGATTTTAAGGTGGTTCGGACTGAATCCCCAATCCTACATCCACCCCTCACCAAATCCGGTGAGACTCCACTAGTGCCACGCACTGAACCGCAAATCGGAAAGACCTCCGATTGTCTTCCTACTAACCACAGATAGGGACGTCAACACCGCAGATCGGACAACTTCTGATTACCTTCCTACTAACCACCAGTTGGGACGATCCTCAGTTCCAAATGTTTGTATGAAATGAAAAAGAACAAATATGAAAACTCTCAATCATCAAACAAGGTATAGAATATGCTCAAGAAGAAAAATCTTCTCTGAGATTGCTGAAGCTTGAGTCTGATTCTTCAATGGTAACTCCTTCCTTGTGACATAGTCTTCCTTGGATCACCTTGAGTTGATGAAGAAGATGAAGGATGCAGATTTGATCTCCCTTGAGAATGAGCTTCTATGGATCACCTTGAGATGAGGAAGAGGATGATGGTTACAGCTTTATCTTCACTTGGCTTGGGGTTGATCTCCTCTTGAAGTAGCTTCAATCACTTGAGGATTTGATGAAGAACTTCTTCCCGGAGTACTGTTCACGGTTACAGTACTCGAACTCTTCTCCCTTGAACACACCCTTGTAACTTCCCTTGAATCCCCTTGAAGCATTCGGGTTTCTAACCCCTCATGTGTTGGTTTTATAGACTTTGAATGGTCCTTGGACATCCTCCAGACCAGATCCACAATCTATGGGGGATTGGGTGACTTTGGGGTTAAACAAATGGGTAGAAAGACCTCTCCTCGAGCTTGAAACAAAAGTCAACAAAGGAGGCCTCGGGGCTGGCGGTCCACCGGAATTCATGGGTCGGTCGACCGGAACCTGTTGGACTTAGAATATTTTGATCCTGGCAAAAACCGGTCGACCGGCCCTATAGTGGCGGTCGACCGAAACCTATAAAATCTGGAGTTTTTCATCTCTAGGAGAACCGGTCGACCGGAAAGGTAGGGGCGGTCGACCGAAACCTGTAAAATGTGGAATTCTTAGGCTCTGGCAAATCTGGTCGACCGGCCAAGGTGTGTTGGTCGACCGGAAAGACCTATACCTGTAAAAATGAAGTGTTAGCCCAAAGAAACATGTCCATAGGTCAAGATACTCATGTCCTTATCAATTCCATGATACTCATGTCCTTATCAAGTCCATAATGAGTTTGGTCGATCCGCGTGCGAGGGCGCAACATTGAGCTTCCACATTTGCCATCTCCACTTCATTCCTTGGCCATTCATTTGCATATCTGTCATGAACAAAACATCACGTATGTCAGTCATATAAGAGTGAAAAATAATAATGACTTATAGTGTTTAGCTATTATCAAAACCAAGAATATCCAATAACTCAAATGACCACAAGATGATGTCGAATGACCCAAATGACCGCAAGATGACTCAAATGACCATAGGGGCACAACATTCTCCCCCTTTTTGATGATGGCAACACTGTGAGTCATTATGTGGCAGTAATATCCAAAATGGCAAAAGTTATAACAAATGTAACATATGCAGCTCAAGATCCATAATAGTAATAGTATGTGAATGCAATTATGAATGCAGATATGAATGCTATGCAATTATGCAAACCCCATCACATACACATAAGAGATACACAAAGCGCACAAAGGATTCTCCCCCTTGGACTCTCCCCCGTACACAATTCACTCATCTTCCTTTGACAACTCACAAAGGCCGCACAAAGGACGGACAAAGGTATTAAAGGAAAGGACTCACAACAAGACATTCATTTTCTCCCCCTTTGACATCAGCAAAAAGGAGGGATAAGATAGAGAAGGTGACTAATGTCTGAGAGACCAAAGCTGAATGAGAGTGGAGAACAAGCCATTATAGGCAAACCTGAAACATACCGTGAGCAATATATATGGTTCAAAGCTAATGAAATTCGAGATCAACAATGGAGTTCGAAAAGTAGCTACATCCAAGATGTAATAGAAATGAACCAAAGTTACATATCATGGCAGTGTTTAACCTTCCCTTGTCTTATATATCCATATTCAATAACTACAAAGGGAATAACACAAAAACTAGAATTGAGGCTAAACAATCATGACTAAAGCATGGAATATTATGAGTTCAACAAATTTGATTGCCAATATCTTTTGAATTTGAAGGCAGATGACTCATATGTTACGAGTAATCGAGTCTAGTACATGTCTCTTAGCCGTAAGAATATACGTTGGTTAGACGCCAGTATTCCTAGGTATTTGGCAAGACTGACTGTTAAGCTTTAGAATGAACAGAGATAGCAAAGTCACGTCATGACATATCCAAACTCATTTCTTTGATGAGAAGATATATTTCTCAGTAATTATGCCATTGCTCTGTCTAGAGTCCAAATGAATTAAGACAGAGATAACAGGGGCACATCATGACATATCATTCGTCACTTGATTTGATGACGTGACATATTTCTCCGTGCAACAATATCATTGCTTTGTCAAATTGATTTTCAGGAATTCCAGCTCATCAATATGTTTAGAAACAATACTAAGCCTGAGTGTATCACCAAGATGGTCATGAATTTTGAATTTTCAGATATCAGGATAGTCATGCAAAGCACAATATGTAATCTCTAGTTAAGGTCTATTAAAATCACAGAACATAGATGATTTCAGCATAAATATTTTTGAACTTCAAGGAAATCATTAAATCTGAACCATTTTCATTGAATGGACAATCATCAGGGCATATAATAGAAAGCTCTTACGCCGTAGTTCTATCGGTCTCATGATCTTAAATCAGACTGTAAGCCATTGAAGTTCAGATTGCAAGAGATTTAAGAAAATCAACAAGACTCCCCCTAAGGATATGCAATGAATGCACTTAAGGAGTTATGTTTGCAAGTGAAAATACAATTCTCAAGGAGAGGTTGACTTGAGCGATGCAAGGGTTGACCTGGTCAAACATGAAGTTGGTAGAGATGAAATGCATGACCCAACACATGGTTGTACACTTATTCATGGCAACAGAATGAAGATGAAATATATGCAGGAATACTTCAAAAAGATAACTCCCCCTTATTATATGGCCTATATGCGACAGTGACGCATGGTACTTGGCGGAGGTAAAACCGCACGCATATTGAGTACTTCTAGACAAGCATAACCTGCCTTTCCATACATCAACATTTAATATACCATGGCCATGTAAGTATGATGCTACACAAACCATGCAATGCATCATGAACATGAATTCAACTTTATTATGCAACTACATGCAATGCGACACCATATGCAAAATGACATATTAACATATAAACAATGCATGAACACCAATATGCAAGAATACACAACTAAATTGAACAAGATCATCATTTCAATGTTTATTGGCCTAAGGTCGGCAAAGATCAAGCTCCCTTCTGAGTGTTGAAAATCTGTCATTACACAAGGGCTTGGTGAAAATATCAGCAATTTGATTTAGAGTATCAACAAAATACAGTTCAAAATTTTTCTTACCGATCTCATCTCTAATGAAGTGATGCCTAATCTTAATATGCTTAGTCCTAGAGTGTTGGACTGGATTTTTTACAAGGTTGATAGCACTATTGTTATCACACAGAATCGGGACACAACCAAGATCCACTAGGTAGTCTTGGAGTTGGTGTTTAATCCACAACACTTGGGTGTCACAGCTCCCCGCAACAACATATTCTGCCTCTGTGGTTGAGAGGGCAACCGAGTGTTATTTTTTGGAGGCCCAAGAAACTAAACACCCGTCCATAAACTGGCAGTAGCCACTAGTACTTTTGCGATCTAGCTTGCATCCAGCATAGTCCGCATCAGAATAAGATATAAGAGATAAATCACATGATGACGGATACCACAATCCCAAATCTTGAGTGCCGGCAAGATATCTAAGGATACGTTTGATGGCAGTCAAGTGGGATTCTCTAGGATTAGCTTGAAATCTAGCACAAAGGCATACACTAAACTGGATATCTGGTCGGGATGTAGTCAAGTAAAGCAAAGAGTCGATCATATCTCTATAAATCTTTGCATCCACTAATCGAATCTAGTGATGTTGTGGTGCTCATAGGAGTTGCAATGATTTTGCTGTTCATCATGTCAAATCTTTTCAGCAGCTCCTTGTTGTATTTGGCTTGACTTATGAAGCAACCATCTTGTCCTTGGTTGACCTACAAACCGAGAAAGAATTAGAGTTCTCCCATTAGGCTCATCTCAAATTCGCTAGTCATGAGGTTAACAAATTCCTCACACATTTCAGATTTAGTAGAACCAAACACAATATCATCACCATAAATTTGAATAATCAAGATGTTCTTACCTTGCTTCTTGGTGAAAAGTGTTTGATCTACCTTACCTCGTGTGTACCCTTTTTCAATGAGGAACGAGCTTAGTTTCTCATACCAAGCTCTTGGTGCTTGCTTAAGTCCATAAAGCACCATGTCTAGCTTGTATACAAAATCTGCATGGTTAGAATTCTCAAAGCCAGGGGGCTGCTCAACATAGACTTCTTCTTTGATCAAGCCATTCAAGAAAGTACTTTTTACATCCATTTGGTACAGCTTTATTCTAAGGGAGCATGCAAAGTCAAGTAAAATTCTGATGGCTTCGAGTCTAGCAACTGGGGCGTAAGATTCATCAAAATCTACCCCAAACTCTTGATTGTACCCTTGAGTCATCAATCTAGCCTTGTTTCTTATTATCTTTCCATCCTCACTTAGTTTGTTCCTAAAAACCCATTTAGTGCCTATGACAGATTGTGATGATGGTCTAGGAACAAGATGCCAAACTCTATTCCTTTCAAACTGGTTTAACTCGTCTTGCATTGAATTTATCCAGTTTTCATCTTTTAATGCTTCATCAATATTTTTTGGTACAAGCTGAGAGACAAGAGCAAGTTGATCTAGTTCTTCCATAATTTTAAAATGTGATCTTGTTCTAGGTGGGTCATTCAAGCTACCAATGACATTTTCTAAATGATGATCCTTAAGAATTCTAATGTTTGTAGAATCATTACCTTCTCCTGGAGCTTGATTTCTAGCATTGCTTGATTCAGCTAGGTCACCATCTTCTTTTATTTCATCTTGTGGAGACTCACTCTTTTCCTTCATGCTTAGGAATTCCCCGTCTTCATCATTTTTCCTGCAAGAGTTATCACTGTTAGAATCATCATGATATTCATCAAACGAAACATGGGGTGATTCTTCTACAGTTTGACTCTTAATGTTATAAATTCTATAAGCCCTAGATCTATCAGAATATCCAAGGAATATACCTTCATCGCTCTTGGACTCGAATTTATCTAAGTCTCTTTTGTCATTGTTGTGGATGAAGCATTTTGACCCAAACACTTTCATATGTGAGAGAGAGGGATTATTACCTTTCAGCAACTCATAAGGAGTCTTTTTGGTATGTGGCCTTACCATAGAGCGGTTGATAATGTAACATGTCGAGTTTATCGCTTCAGCCCAAAACCTCCTTGGAAGTTGCCGTTCAGCAAGCATGCTTCTTGTCATCTCTACAAGTGTTCGGTTTCTCCTTTCAACTACACCGTTTTGCTCTGGGGTTCTTGGTGAAGAAAATTGGTGTGAAATACCTTCGGCCCTGCAAAGATTATAGAAGTTAGCATTTTCAAATTCACCACCATGATCAGATTGGATCTTGGAAATTTTAAACTCACCGTCCTGCTTTATCTTCATGTAGAGTGCCTGAAACTCATCAAAAGCATCATTTTTATGTGTGAGAAAGAAAATCCATGTGAACTTAGAAAAGTCACCCACCAAGACATATCCATATTTTCTACCACTTAAGCTAGCAGTTCTGGTTGGTCCAAACAGGTCCATATGAATTAGCTCGAGTGGTTTGGATGATGTATTTTCAGATCTTCCCTTGAAAGATTTTCTTGTTTGTTTACCTAGGGCACATGCATCACACAACTTGTTTTCTTGTTTAAATGATAATTCAGGCAACCCTTTCACCATTGAATGCTTTAACAATTTATGTAAGATATTGTAGCTAGCATGTCCTAGTCTACGATGCCATAACCATGCAATTTCAGATTTTGGTGCAGCAAGACAAGGGTTTGAATAAGCATGATCATCTAAGTCAATCATGTAAATATTGTTGACTCTCTTACCAAAAAATTTTACCTTATCAGATTTTGGTTCAAAGATTTTACATTCATGAGAATCAAACAACACTTTGTGACCTTTATCACACAATTGACTTATGCTGAGCAAGTTATATTTCAATCATTCAACTAACAACACATTTCCAATAGAGTTGGAGAGATTCTTACCTACATTACCTGTTCTAATGATTTTTCCTTTGTTGTTCCCTCCAAATGTGACATGTCCTCCTTCCTTTTCCTCCAAGAGATAAAATTTTATTTTATCTCCAGTCATGTGTCTTGAATAGCCGCTATCAAGATATCACCTGTTATGCATGGCTGCAAGACACTCCTGCACAAGCAATTAAGTAATGGTGTTTGAAACCCAACCAAATTTGTGTCCCATCAAACTTTTTAAAATTTTAAAATATGAAACCATTTCTTTTGGAATCCAAACTTTCTTAACATTCATGTTTTGTTTGCTTAGAGCAGGGATTTGATTTTTCTTTTCAATCTTGACATTCATTTTCTGTTTGGAGGCTCTTGGTTGGAGTTTGTGGAAGTTTGATGAATTTTGCTTCTTAAGCCATTGAGGTGGTTGGTTGGTTTTGGGTTGAAAATGATTATTTTGCCACCTATGGGATTGATGCACACGGAAGTCACAATTGCCCCAAGAATATGATGGTGTTGGCCTATATGAATGTGCAATCCAGTTTTGGTGATATCTAGAAGGTTGAGCAGGCGATAGCCAAGGACGTGTTGACCTATGCTTCGGGGAAGGTTGACTTTTCTTAGGCTTTTGAGCAAACTTTTTGGGAATTTCAGTTACTACCTCTTCAATCTTTTCTTTTCCTTTAGATGTTATTTTTGAGGTTGAAGCATCAGACGAGGAAACAAATGTGACTATTTTTAGCCCAATTGGCCTTTTGTTTGTTGGATCAAAACCCAACCCATCTTTGTTGTGATTCATTCTAGTTCCTAGCAATGCATCTAGGTTTTCTTTTCCATCCACAAATTTTTCCAAAGATTTTTGTTTATCCTTCAACTCTTTTTGTAAGTTTTCAATGTTTTACAGGAGTTGAATGTTGACTTGTTTTATAGCTTCATACTTTTCATTGCTCAATTTGCTATCCTTTTCATAGGTTTGCATTTTTAGCTTCATGCTATCAATCGCATTTCTCAAATCTTTATTTTCAGTTTCCAAGTCAGCCATTTCTTTTCTTCCTTCCTCCAAGTTCTCAATCATTTTCTTAAGATCTTCAATTTCAGTTTCAAGTAGAGCGTTCTTATCATTCATATCATGATCATGCACAAATGAGTTAATTTTCTTTTTTAATGATTTATTCTCCTTTTTGTACATTTCATATTTTTCCATGAGTTGTATATATGCATCCTCCCAATCATCAATTGTATAATCTTCAAATGGAGAATTCACCTCAGTTTCTTCGTCACCTTTGGCCATGAGGCAGAGATCTTCTTTTTCTTTGTCCGAGGAGCTAGTTCCGTCATCACTTTCCTCTTCATCGCTCCATGTGGACACCATGGCCTTGTTCTTCTTCTTGCCCTTCCATTTGTCGGCTTTTCTGAATCTGTCGGGACAATCATTCTTGAAATGTCCTGGTTTATTACAAGAATAGCAAATGATTTTATTAGATTTCTTAGAGTTTTCAGAATTAGATTTGAAACCATTTCTTACCTTTGACCTTCCTCTCATGAAGCTCTTACCTTCCTTTCTCATGAATTTTCTGAACTTACGTGTGAGCATGGCAACGTCATCCTCATCTCGCTCACTTGCCGAATCCTCACCTTCATCAGAAGAGCCTTGACCGCTGGGTCCTGCTTTAAGAGCTAGGGGCTTTTTCTTAGGCACCTCAGCCTCTTTGTTCTTAAGGTTGATCTCATAGATCATTAATGACCCAATGAGTTCATCTACCTTGGTAGTTACGAGATCTCTGATTCTTCAACCACGGTAGCCTTTGTGTGCCATGCGGGAGTCAATGATATGAGAATCTTTCTCACAATTTCCTGTTCTGAGTATTTCTTTCCCAAATCAGTTAGACTATTAGTAAGCACAGTTAACCGAGCATACATATTCTGAATTGACTCATCAGGTTTCATGCGGAACATTTCATATTAAGAAACTAAAATGTTGGCTTTTATTTCTCGTACCTAAGAGGTTCCTTCGTAGATTACCTCTAACTTATCCCACATTAGTTTTGCAGATGCGTAGGTAGCCACTCTTGAGAATTCAACTGGATGGAGTGAGCATTGCATGATGTGTTTAGCACTCCAGTTGACAGTGGATTGTCTTATTTATTCTTTGGTCCACAAGTCCTCATTATCCGTAAGCTCATACGGACCTTTGCTGATCACTCGCCAAAGTTCGTAGTCTTGAGCGCGAATGAACACCTGCATGTGATGTTTCCAATAAGGATAATTGGTTCCAGTAAAGTAAGGAGGTCTATTAACAGAATGTCCTTCAGGTAAGAAACCTTTGGACGGTAATCCACCATTTCCCTCAAGGTCGTTGGACCCCATAATGAGAGATTAGGCTCTGATACCACTTGTTGAGTAGTGGACAGTGGATCTAGAGGGGAGGGGTGAATAGATCTGCCCCTCTTTTCACAATGCAACTCTCTATATAGCTAGATAAAATAAATTGCAGCGGAATGTAACTAGCTTATCGAAGAACACTGTGATTCGCTTGGCAAGATGAGCAACTAATATATCGATTTGAACCTAAGCATGCATCTAGAACAAAGCAATCACATAAACAAACCACAACACAAAGGATTTTAAGGTGGTTCGGACTGATTCCCCAGTCCTACATCCACCCCTCACCAAATCCGGTGAGGCTCCACTAGTGCCACGCACTGAACCGTAAATCGGAAAGACCTCCGATTGCCTTCCTACTAACCACAGATAGGGACGTCAACACCGCAGATCGGATAACTTCCGATTGCCTTCCTAGTAACCACCAGTAGGGACGATCCTCAGTTCCAAATGTTTGTATGAAATGAAAAAGAACAAATATGAAAATACTCAATCATCAAACAAGGTATAGAATATGCTCAAGAAGAAAAATCTTGTCTGAGATTGCTGAAGCTTGAGTCTGATTCTTCAATGGTAACTCCTTCCTTATGACATGGTCTTCCTTGGATCACCTTGAGTTGATGAAGAAGATGAAGGATGCAGATTTGATCTCCCTTGAGAATGAGCTTCTATGGATCACCATGAGATGAGGAAGAGGATGATGGTTGCAGTTTTATCTTCACTTGGCTTGGGGTTGATCTCCTCTTGAAGTAGCTTCAATCACTTGAGGATTTGATGAAGAACTTCTTCCCGGAGTATTGTTCACGGCTACAGTACTCGAACACCTCTCCCTTGAGCACACCCTTGTAACTTCCCTTGAATCCCCTTGAAGCATTCGGATTTCTAACCCCTCATGTGTTGGTTTTATAGACTTTGAATGGTCCTTGGACATCCTCCAGACCAGATCCACAATCCATGGGGGATTGGGTGACTTTGGGGTTAAACAAATGGGTAGAAAGACCTCTCCTCGAGCTTGAAACAAAAGTCAACAAAGGAGGCCTCGGGGCTGGCGGTCCACCGGAATTCATGGGTCGGTCGATCGGAACCTGCTGGACTTAGAACATTTTGATCCTGGCAAAAATCGGTCGACCGGCCCTATAGTGGCGGTCGACCGAAACCTGTAAAATCTGGAGTTTTTCATCTCTGGGAGAATCGGTCGACCGGAAAGGTAGGGGCGGTCGACCGAAACCTGTAAAACGTGGAATTCTTAGGCTCTGGCAAATCTGGTCGACCGGCCAAGGTGTGTTGGTCGACCGGAAAGACCTATACCTGTAAAAATGAAGTGTTAGCCCAAAGAAACATGTCCATAAGTCAAGATACTCATGTCCTTATCAATTCCATGATACTCATGTCATTATCAAGTCCATAATGAGTTTGGTCGATCCGCGTGCGAGGGCGCAACATTGAGCTTCCACATTTGCCATCTCCACTTCATTCCTTGGCCATTCATTTGCATATCTGTCATGAACAAAACATCACGTATGTCAGTCATATAAGAGTGAAAAATAATAATGACTTATAGTGTTTAGCTATTATCAAAACCAAGAATATCCAATAACCCAAATGACCACAAGATGATGTCGAATGACCCAAATGACCGCAAGATGACTCAAATGACCATAGGGACACAACAAGGGTCTCTTTTTAGAAGAACAGCCCAGGGCTGTCAAGAAACTCAATACCCCATTCGGAATGAAATATCTCATATTATAAGAACTTTAAGCACAACAGCTTTCACAATCGAATTACTTTGAATGATCTTCCGCAATGGAATCTGAAGGGGAGTGATCTCGCGCGGCTCCTGAGCGGGGTAGATGATCAACGAACAGTGAACTGTAGAGAAAGGGAAACGGATCAGGGGGCCCAGGGGAGGTTCCCTGGGGGAAACCCTCCGATGCTTAAGTCAGTAGAGCAATGGTGGAAGATAGGGAGGGAGGTAGAAAGAGGTGCACGAAATCCCCCTACACCAAGGTGGTGAAGTGGTTCCTGCTCAGGGAATTTTAGGCGTGTATTGCCCTTACCTTTCATTGGAGGGAGTCCCAGGTTTATATAGTGTGCTCACCTCATGAGTCCCGTAAGCTGAGAAGTTTCAGGCGGGAGTTATGTCCTCATCGTGGGGTCTTTACGTCCTCATCGTGGGATCTTTATAGCCTTGAGGGATCATGGGTCCCTTATCCTCATAAACTCCTACTCATAAAGGGCTCTCAACGGCAGCGTGGATAAGTAATCGTCGGTCGAGCCGAGCATAAAAGGTGCCAACCCTGTCCGAGCGATAGGCATAGCTCGGATGAAGATAGGTCGGAGTGGGCGCTGTGCGCTTGCCTCTATCCCGATGAGGGGATAACTCGGGCATGGGTCTTCCTCCGTTCTGACCGACGCTCGGGCCTTCCGAGCCTAGGGGCCGCCGAGGAAGGATTTGATCCCGAGTAATCTTATTGGGCTTTTTAGCCTAAGTGGGCCCTGTGGGGTTGTCACTTGGATGAGCTGGGCCTCGTTTGGTCCTGATGGACCTAGTTTGGCTGCTCTTAGATGGGCTACAGAAATCCCCCTCTCCACTTGTCCCCCTCCTACTCCTGAGCTTTAGTAAGCTCGGAAGAGTAGCTGTTTGGGGTTTTAGACCAGGGTGGCTCAGGTGGGTGGAGATCTGGCGGTGTTAGGAAGCCATGTGTCATGGTCACCTGGGCCCGCAATAATGATGATCCTAACAGATTTGAACTGAATGGGCCCCCTTTTCTCGAAGGTCAGAACGACGCGCCACCTTCCGCGTGGGGATATAGGCGTTGGGCGCTTGTTGTCAATCCAGACTCCCTCCATCTTTAGGGTTTTGGCTCTCCTCCGTTCTTGCTTTTGGGCTCTTTGATGCGTCATGAGGACACGACGGAAGAGCAGAGGCTTGCAGCAGCGTTCCTGGAGTTGGCGGAGATAACCGCGAAGGTAGTCCGGCGGCTTCCTCTTCCCCCGGAATCTTTGGGGTCCCGATATCGCCTTTCCTCAAACTCTTCTCCGGATTCCATGGCGGACCAGCGTTCGGATGTCGAGGAGTGGGAGGACGAGCCAGTGATGAAGGCGCCAGTTCCAAACTGCAGTGAACTGGGGGAGTCGGATGTGAGAAGGCTGGAGCACCAGTATCGCCTGCCCCACAAGTTCTGCTTTACCGCGGCCTCTCCACACGAGACTAGCTTGGACTCTCGTATGTTATGCCCCTGTGGTTTTGATGATGGTTTTAATGGTGGTTTTGATGTTTGGCCTTTGTAGTGAGCTATTCACTGTGAGTCATCTTGTGTGAGTCAATTCGCTAGCTTTCACTTTCTGATCATAATGCAGTTCTTCATTCATTCTAATATGGCATTGCATAATTGATTATGTTCAGTCATGTTATACTTTGGTCTTCAGGCGTCCCAAGTATGCATATTGTTTCAGGTTCTTCAAGTCCATACAGTGGCAAAGTCTGGACATTGTGCTTTGAAGATCACCAAGTCCATACATCGTGAAAGTCTATACACTCCTTTTGGCCTTAGCATCTGTTTTGAAGTCTGTACACTGACTCGTTTCATTTCCTCAGATGTCTATACATTTGCCTCCATGATTCTAAGTCTATACATTCGCTGCAGAGATCTCTGTCAAGTCTATACATCGACTGTCTTGCTTGAGCTTAAGTCCTTACAACGTGAAGTCTAAACATTATTTTCAGGGCTTGTCTTCGTGTCATTTTGTTCCATTGCGTGCAGAATATTGCAGCACCTCGTGTTGCTTTCTGTGCCACCTCGTGTCGTTTCTCCAGTATTTAGTTGCTCATCTCGAGTCATCTTTTTTATTTTTGCTCTTGTGTCTTCGTGTCATTTACTGTAGTTACTCGAGTCGTTTTCCTGCTTTCTTTGTTTTATCACGTGTCGTTGTAGCCGTTCCTATCTTCTGTCCTCGTGTTGTCTTTCCTAGACCCCGTGTCTTTCTTGCTTTGAAACCACACCTCGTGTCGGTTTCTGTTTTTCATCTTCGAGTAGTTGTCACCTCGTGCCGTTCTCTTTGCTATTTGTTATGTCGTGTTGATTTTGTATTCGTGTCTTCGTGTTATTCTTGTGTTTATGTCTGCGTGTTGTTTCTTTCTATCCTCGTCCAGGTTTCCTCTGACCGCGTGTCTCACTACCTTTTTAGTTCCGTGCTATTTCCTTTTTACCTCGTGCTGTTCTCTTTCTACTTCGTGTCGTTCTCTTTCTAGTGTCAGCTTTATTATTGTATATCTCGTGTTGTTCTCTCTCTACCTCGTGTCGTTCTCTTTGTAGTGTCAGCCTTATTATTGTATATCTCGTGTTGTTCTCTCTCTACCTCGTGTCGTTCTCTTTGTAGTATCTATTTTGTCACCCTTGGACTTCGTGTCGTTCTCTTGGTAGTGTTTGTTTTGTCACCACTGTATCTCGTGTCGTTTTCAGTATAGTGCACCTCTTGTCGTTCCCACATTCCTCGTGCAGTTTCAGCTTGAGTGTCAACCAACTCATTTCAGGTAGATATATAGAGCAAACCCTGAGTAATTAATAGTTATTATCTCCTTGCAGGTCCGAGGAAGAATATTCCCCAATAACTGGGCTGCACGTGATCCAATACTAGAGGAACAAATACGAAAAGGGCACGTGGCAGGAAGGTTCTGGATCAAGCATGGGAGGCACATGCACTTTGTACCCTATCATCCTGCTGGCTGCTGTTATAAAAAGAAGAAAGGCTGATGGAGTAGTGCGCAAGCGAATAAGCCAGAAAGAATAGAGGAGCAGAGATCGAGAGAGTAAAAAGAGCAGAAGAAGAGGAGAAGAAAAAGAGAGAAAGTTAGAGAGCTCGTGAGGGTTAAGAGAAAAAGAAAGTGAGAGAGAAGAGAAGAGGAAGAGAAGCTTACCTGAAGATCTGTCTACTGGACCGTGGATCAAATCCAGGCCAGTCAGCTCCTTGTGAGCCACATCTGTGTTATCTTTCCTTACAGCTTTCTGATCGCTGTGTATTTTTCTTTTCTTATTTTTTCCTTTTTCATTTGGTTAGCGTTGTACTTCCGATCCTCTGGACTGAGGTCGGGTCCCTCCTGGTCTGGAGGAAGAGAGGTCTTCGACCTCTAGTCTGCAAGTGGCTGGAAGTCACTTGTTTGTTCCCTCCCGTTTGGAGGAAGGGAGATCTGATCTCCAGTTCTGGGCTTGTGGGTTGCAAGTCCAGGGGTCCCTCCTGGTCTGGAGGAAGAGAGGCTCTGCCTCTGGTGGGTTTCTGGTAGTAGAGTGCTACTGGCTGGTTCACGGGTAGTGGGGCTACTACCAGTGAGGGTTCCCTCTTGGTATAGAGGAAGAGAGACGCTAGTCTCTGGTTTTCTAGTGACCGAGGGTTGCTAGAGGTTCCCTCCAGGTAGGAGGAAGAGGGGAGTTTGTTCCCCTGGGTAAGCTGTGTATCAGCTTCTGTTGGCAAGCTGTGTTGCCCAGCCGTTAGTGAAGCCACACTTGGTTTGAGTGTGGGGTGGATGTAGGTCTGGAGGACTGAACCACCTAAAAATCTCTTGAGCAGTGGTTTACTTTGTGAGTGTGCTTCCGCTAGATGCTTGAATAGGCGCGTCTCATGTGTTTGCTCATTGGTTTAATTGAATTTGTTTTTATTCTGAGATTGCGTCTAGCACTTGAGTTTTAATTGGGCATTAATTGTAGAAGGATACATTCACCCCCCTCTGTATCCGGACTTGCACCCTAACAATTGGTATCAGAGAGGGTGTCTGCCTAGAAGGTCCAGCGACCTGCAGATCCGATCTTGTAGTCTTCGATGCTTATCTGGTTTTAGTGCATCAATACTCTTGTTGCCTCGAACCTACCTGCTATTTGTTCCCATGGCTAATCCACCGATTTTTAGTGGTACACACTTCAGTGCATGGCTTGCTAATCTAAAGAGTTATGCTAAATCTATTAATCCAGACCTGTGGAAAGTAATTTCACACGATCCTCATGAACTACCAAAGAAAAAGTCCAAATGGACTGACAGGCATACCTCTTTGCATAAAGAGAATCAGAAAGCTTTTAATCTGATGAAAGCAGCTATTGACAGAGCCTTATGGTCTTGTCTTCATGATTGCAGTTCTGCTAAAGATATTCTGAACATGCTGAAGCGAATTCAGAAGATAAAGAAGGACAGCTGCTTGATGGCTGATAGAAATAATCAAGGCAGCATTCAAGATGAAGATGATGAGGTAAATCCTATTGAAAATTATACTGTAGATGATTGGGAAAATGCATATGCTGAATTGCTAGAATCATATGAGAGCTTAAGAAGTCAGTATAAAAAGTTGAAAAAGAATACTGGGTTAGAAAGGTCTAGATCCCCATGTGAAAATCGCTCCAGTATCAAGCAACTTCATGATACATGTCTATCTGATATTCGTAGGTATAAAAATCAGAATGAAAACTTGATGAAGGAATGTGAATGTCTAAAATCTGATCTAAATAAGCTGAAATCTGAAGATAATTCTCTTAGAAAGTTCTCCAAAGAAAATGAAGAAAGTTTAGAGAAACTGAAAAAAGAGAACATTCTGATGATTGAGAAAATTGAAGCCATAAAATTTGTGAATGTGGAATTACACAAAGATATTGAAGAGAAGGAAAAAGATTTGAAGAAATTTATGGCTGGAAGAAAACTTGAAACTAACTCAGAAGATCAGATCTTAATAAATGAGTTAATTCAGAATGACAAGCTTAAGGAAGAAAATGAGAAGTTAAAAGTGCTGAACTCCACTATGTCTGAGAGGCTTCTAGCTTTAGAAAAAGGAAAATTTTTTTACTTTGAAGAATCTGAAAAAATGAAAAATCTGGAATAAGAAGTTGAGGATTGCAAAATTGCAAACAAAGTGCTAAGCGAATGTGTAAATTACAATGAACAAGAAATTACCAGTTATGAAATACACATCGTTTCTCTGTAAAATGAAATTGACGATTTGAATAAATCCCTGTCAAAATTTGTGAAAGGACAAGAAAATCTGAATAGGTTGTTAGGTGTTAAGGTCAATACTCAAAAAGAAGGGTTAGGCTACAACGATATAAATAAAAAGGCTTTCAAAAATAAGCTAATGACATCTTTTATCAAAGCATCTGATGTAGCCACCACCTCAAAAAATAAACAACCAAATGTTCAGAAGAATCAGAAACAAACAAAAGTTATTGATATGGTCAGTCATGTGAAGAAAGGATTGGATTACACTGAAAATGTGCATGCTGTAAAACACACTGGTATACCGAGACATGCACATAAGAGGGAAATCATGAAATGTCATTACTGTCACAAGATAGGCCATTTGATGTATGAGTGTGAATTAAAAGAACTGGATGATTTAAATGCTGAAATGATGGATGCTGGGAAATATCATGATAGAAATCCTGCTGCTTATTCAAAGAAAAGTGAATGCTCGCATTGTGGTAGATTAGGCCACACCCTTGTTCAATGTTGGTTTGCTAATGGAAAGAAAAAACCACTCTCACATCATGCTAAATCTTATGCTAACCAACATGCTCTTAATATCAACAAAACTGCTTCTCTGAACCAGCATGTCAAATGTTTTAATTATAACAAGCTTGGGCACAAGGCCACTGAATGTTGGGCAAGCTTTTTTAGAAGAGAGTCTCCTTTCTGCTCCCATTGTAGGAAGCATGGGCATGCAGTCAAGGACTGCTGGCATGTCCAGGGTAGGAATAGAAATTTCAAAGGATTTGGTAGGAACAAACATGTTCTTAAAAGAATTCCTGTTTGCTCAAATTGCAGAAAACCAGGCCACCACGTTGCTGCTTGTTGGGTGGCTGGTCATGAAAGAAAAAAATCTCATAACTATAACAGAAACTCTCATGCTCACTCTTATAATGCTCAAGTTCATGCTAGTGTACATAAGAGGAACATGAAACCTGTTAGTTCATGCCACTACTGTGGGCTGTCTGGGCATTCAATGCATAACTGTTTTATCATGAACTCTGACGACTATTTGGCACAGAAGAGGATGCAGGCAGTCCCAAAAGGGGCCAATTACTATGCAAGACCCAAGACCACTTGGGTACCTGCTAGTGGAAAATAGGAAGGTGCCTGGCAGGTGTGCCTTGGATGGAATAAAGGGGTAATAAACCAGGGCACATAAAACGACCCTATGCCTGAACGCTTCAGGTAAATCTACTGCTGCCTTCCTAATCTGAATTCAATTCTTAATCCATCAGACTGATGATTGTTGTTGAACATATAAATTGCCTGTTTTAGACTAGACATGATTATCATGATTAGAACAATCTTACTTGTCTGGCATGCCCTTTGATCATCATGTTTGACCATTATGGTATATCAAATAGTAAGCTATCATAAGGGCAGGGAAAATCTATCTGGAGGTGCTTACTATGTGTGAGGTGGTCCTTCTGACCAAGTGCTCCGCCTAGTACCATAGGTCATTCTACTGAACAGGGCAGCCTGAATGTGCATGAATCACAAATTCATTTGTTTAGTGTTCATGGCAAACACTGCATGCGCTCAGAAAAAGCTTCATGCTCATAGTCAGGGGGAGGCATGCTATTTTTGTGTCAATTTACTGACTCATGCTCATTGCATTACATTCCACTTATTGAAAAAAAAAATAATTAATATTTCCAAGAGTTGTGTGTGAGATGCCCTTGCATGGACTGAAAAAGGAGCTTGTTAGGCCATCTGGTATCAGAAGAACCTTTGTCTGCCAATGTGGTTAATTGGTGCTGAGTTCAGTCATCTCATGAGGTTGCAGCTTATTGCTCAAGAGCACTCTCTGGTTTCTAGATTGAATCTCCTTAGGAAGATTTTATATGTGAGCTCCTTGGTCTTTACTCTCTAGAGTTATCTCTCACCTGCTGCTTTGCTGTATGGAGTGCTTCTCATCTCATCTCATCTCTCTCCATCTTGTTTGTCACCTTCTTATCCTTGTTTTATCCCCTTTGGTTCAGGAATTCTCTTGAAGGAAAATTCCTTCTTTTAGCTTTGTCACTCTTATCAGATTTGATCAGAATACCTTAAACCACCCAAAATCTTTTGTAACAAGTTATACCTGTTAATAAAGAACTTTAATGTATGGGGGTTATATTTTGTCCTTTAATCCATCCAAGGTATTCCTCAATTGTTGGTCAACACATTGTAAAAATTTCTGTTAAATGGAAAAGCCTTGCTGAGGATTTCGTTTTAACTGAAACTTATGTGAAGATGGCTGTGAGATAACAAATTGTGTTAAGTAAGGGTTCTGTCTTGTGTCTAAGATCTTGAGAGGTGCTACCAGGGAATATGCCATACCTTGTGGCAGAGCAATGGCAATTGTGGAGAATTAGATATTCTAGATCAAAGAAGTCTAGAGGTTCTGTCATGATACAGTTAGCTATCTCTGTATATTATGAAAAGTTGAAATAAAAAAAAAGGGGAAAGAAAAGTCAACAAAAAAATTTATTGGTTTTCATTGGCATAAAGGTAGCTTGTCCTGAGTAACCAGGGATTCTGGTGTCTTATAAATATGTCTCCTTGTGTAAAAAGGGACAATTCTACCTAGTGCTCAACAAATTGGTTGACTCTGTATACCCTCTCTTGTCCTTTAAATGAGGAAATGAACTGTGCTTAACTATCTGTTTGGTATTTCTTTGCCTGACAAACATAAGGAGTATTTTAATCGTAACCTTCTCTAGGCTAAGTACCTTTAACAGCTAGTTTTGTGATCATGTTGATTTAACGTCTTGAGGTAACTGACCAAGGTATTCGGAAGAATATAATAATTCCATATATTGAAGAGCGAACTTTAATGGGAAACGGCTGTGTTACATATTGAATAAGGGTAGTTTGGGCATTTCCTGAAAAGTACGATAAGAGTGAAAAGTGACCCCCCAAAACCCTTCTTGTTCCTCAAGGTTACATAAATAAACCCTCGCGTGCCCATGCCGCTTCCTGTGTCTCCTCGTGTCGATACGTCTTGTATGCTTCTTCAAACCCTTCTCTCCCGCTCATTCTTCTTCACTAAAATCTCATCTCCACCACAGAGTTCTCCTCCGTTCTTGGCTCTAGCTTCACTTTCAGCAGCAACCAGCAAGAAAGAGTTGATACTCTGAGTGTTACGACAAATGGATCAGCCAGAATCCGTCGCTCCTGTGGAAAGAAAGAGGAAGGGAAAAGAAATAGATGAGGAGCCTTCGTCCAAGCAGCAAAGATGTCTTGAACCAGAAACAGCTGCGGAAATGTCTTCAGCACAAGGTACTAGGCCCTCTCAGTCTACCGTGTTTTTAGAGAGTGGGAAAATCATTCCTCCGAGGATAGTAGATTTTGGAGATGAAACCCTGGTTTTGAAGTTTCCAGAACTTTTGGAGATTCTTGAGTTTCAGGAATGGAGGAAATTCCTAGAAATCCACTGTGTCTATTACCCTAGCCTGGTAATGGAATTCTACAATAATTTGTCTTTGAGTCGAGATAAGTCTGCCTTGATCTCGTCTGTTAAAGGGGTTGAGATGACAGTAACATGTGACTCTCTCCACAAGGCTCTTAGTATTCCAGAAAAAGGGGAAGTGGAGAGAGGATATAGATATAGTCTGCATGAAGCCTTTTCGATCATTACTGGTAAACCCAGTAACATTCATGACAAGGGGCAGTTGAAGCTGAAAGCTTACCAAACCTCGTCATTTCCCCCTCTTCACAAGCTTCTTCAGAACATCATTGCTTCAATAGTCACCCCACAGACTGGAGCTAGAGGAAGAATCACAGACACACAGAGGTTCCTATTGTTCTGCCTGATTCAGAATGTAAAGATCTGTTTGCCTGAAGTTATTTTTAATGTCATGAAGGGATGTATTGGATCCAAAAGACATCTGCCCTACGCCGCCTATTTGACAGACATCTTCAAGTATTCAAAGATTCCCTTGGATGGAGAGGCCATGTCAGAAGTTAGGGCTCGAAACATTTTTAACATGAATTTTGTTTCAGTATTTTTGGGGTTGGAGGGCTCTTCTTTCTTGGGACAAGTTAAGGCCCAGAAAGTTAAGGAATCACAAGCTCAGGGGGAGCTTCTGGAACACCCTCAAGATTCAACCCAAACAGTTTTAGTATCAGCTTCTGAGGTTGCTCTACAGGAAACACCATCTGAACATCCACAGTCAACTATGTCTGCTGCACCCACTGAAGTATCTTTTTCTTTTCAGAGACTTGTTGAGATTGCATCTGAAGAAGTCAAGATGTCTGAGGATAGCATTCAGACTAATCTAGATACAAACATTGATGGTCTGTTTGATTCTTTTGGAAAGACATCAGAGGAAGTGAGGGTGCCCGTGGAATAGCTTGATCCAGAGCAAGAATGTAATGATCAAGAACTTGCTGATTTTGTTAATGTCATTCTAAGAGAAGCTGTGGAGAAAAGCTTGGAAGAGGCTGACAACGTGGTTACATCTGAAATTCTAGAACAAGCACCTGTTGAATGTCCTGCAGATTATGATCTCAGGGAAGAGATAGCGGATGGGTGTCAAGAAAAAGTTCCTGTCATAGACCTAGAAACAGAATCATCTAGTGAAGAAGAGGCACCTGAAAATGTAGTTCCTGACAAAGACATCCAAGCTGAAGATGAAGATCGGGTTCCAGCAGTAGACAACCAAACGCCAGTGCAAGAAGAAACAGATGAGAGAACTGCACCTGGCTGTGAATCTTTTGGTACACCTCTAGGTCAACCTCGACTTCTATCTGCTAGGGTGCCAAATATTGAAGAACTTCTTATAAATTTGACTCAGCAAATGCAAAGACAAGATAAGAAAATGGATGATCTGCTCACGTATGTCACTCTCAACATCAATCAAGTTCATTCCAGGCTACTGAAGCTTGAAATTTCTCTCCTAACTGAATGGAAAGGTTTCTGTTAAACAAGAAAGCTTCAGATGATGCCAACAGGTCCTTGATGTCAGGCTTACAGGAGGCATGTTCAAAGATCGCTACAGCACTTCGTGAATTACAAGATGCACAAATTTCTTCCTTTAAGTCATCTGCCAGCATTATAAATCACTGTTTTGAGATCAGGACATCATTAGAAGTTTTGAAGGGGTCATTTAGTGCCCTAGGTCCTGATGTCCAGAAGATCTATGATAAATTGATCGCTTTCGTATCAGAAATGACTACTTTGACTGACAGATATGAAACTGTTAATATTCGCCAAGAAGACATCATTTCTGAAGTGGCAAATGTCAGAAGCGCTGTGGTGTATTGGCTAGCAGAATTGTCAAATGACCTGAAGGAATTTCACTCTACCTTGGGTTCAGCCCCTGGTCAGGCTTCCTCTAGCAGAACTCCACCTCAAGAATATTCCTCTACTGTTCCTAGGGGGAGACCACCACCAGGCAGGCCGCGTGGCCCTTCCAGCAGACAAGCCAGATTTTTTAATCCTTAAAAAGACAGTGATCTGTATCTTGTTGCCCATTTTGAGGCTCTCTCTCACACTCTTGGATTTGTTAATTACATCTCATATCATTTGCATTTCTGTCTCCTTCTGTTTCTTTCTTTTTGATGTTGCCAAAGGGGAAGAATTGGTTTTCAATTATAGCATGCTGGTTGCTTTAAATTCTCAAACTATTTTCTTTTTGATGAAGTCAAAGGGGGAGAATAGGTTTGAGTCATCAGACTTCTCAAATGACTCACTGTGTAGTGTTGCCATCATCAAAAGGGGGGAGATTATTGTGCCCCTGTGATTTTGATGATGGTTTTAATGGTGGTTTTGATGTTTGGCCTTTGTAGTGAGCTATTCACTGTGAGTCATCTTGTGTGAGTCAATTCGCTAGCTTTCACTTTCTGATCATAATGCAGTTCTTCATTCGTTCTAATATGGCATTGCATAATTGATTATGTTCAGTCATGTTATACTTTGGTCTTCAGGCGTCCCAAGTATGCATATTGTTTCAGGTTCTTCAAGTCCATACAGTGGCAAAGTCTGGACATTGTGCTTTGAAGATCACAAAGTCCATACATCGTGAAAGTCTTTACACTCCTTTTGGCCTTAGCATCTGTTTTGAAGTCTGTACACTGACTCGTTTCATTTCCTCAGATGTCTATACATTTGCCTCCATGATTCTAAGTCTATACATTCGCTGCAGAGATCTCTGTCAAGTCTATACATCGACTATCTTGCTTGAGCTTAAGTCCTTACAACGTGAAGTCTAAACATTATTTTCAGGGCTTGTCTTCGTGTCATTTTGTTCCATTGCGTGCAGAACATTGCAGCACCTCGTGTTGCTTTCTGTGCCACCTCGTGTCGTTTCTCCAGTATTTAGTTGCTCATCTCGAGTCATCTTTTTTATTTTTGCTCTTGTGTCTTCGTGTCATTTACTGTAGTTACTCGAGTCGTTTTCCTGCTTTCTTTGTTTTATCACGTGTCATTGTAGCCGTTCCTATCTTCTGTCCTCGTGTTGTCTTTCCTAGACCCCGTGTCTTTCTTGCTTTGAAACCACATCTCGTGTCGGTTTCTGTTTTTCGTCTTCGAGTAGTTGTCACCTCGTGCCGTTCTCTTTGCTGTTTGTTATGTCGTGTTGATTTTGTATTCGTGTCTTCGTGTTATTCTTGTGTTTATGTCTGCGTGTTGTTTCTTTCTATCCTCGTCCAGGTTTCCTCTGACCGCGTGTCTCACTACCTTTTTAGTTCCGTGCTATTTCCTTTTTACCTCGTGCTGTTCTCTTTCTACTTTGTGTCGTTCTCTTTGTAGTGTCAGCTTTATTATTGTATATCTCGTGTTGTTCTCTCTCTACCTCGTGTCGTTCTCTTTGTAGTGTCAACCTTATTATTGTATATCTCGTGTTGTTCTCTCTCTACCTCGTGTCGTTCCCTTTGTAGTATCTGTTTTGTCACCCTTGGACTTCGTGTCGTTCTCTTGGTAGTGTTTGTTTTGTCACCACTGTATCTCGTGTCGTTTTCAGTATAGTGCACCTCTTGTCGTTCCCACATTCCTCGTGCAGTTTCAGCTTGAGTGTCAACCAACTCATTTCAGGTAGATATATAGAGCAAACCCTGAGTAATTAATAGTTGTTATCTCCTTGCAGGTCTGAGGAAGAATATTCCCCAATAACTGGGCTGCACGTGATCCAATACTAGAGGAACAAATACGAAAAGGGCACGTGGCAGGAAGGTTCTGGATCAAGCGTGGGTGGCACACACACTTTGTACCCTATCATCCTGCTGGCTGCTGTTATAAAAAGAAGAAAGGCTGATGGAGCAGTGCGCAAGCGAATAAGCCAGAAAGAATAGAGGAGCGGAGATCGAGAGAGCAAAAAGAGCAGAAGAAGAGGAGAAGAAAAAGAGCGAAAGTTAGAGAGCTCGTGAGGGTTAAGAGAAAAAGAAAGTGAGAGAGAAGAGAAGAGGAAGAGAAGCTTACCTGAAGATCTGTCTACTGGACCGTGGATCAAATCCAGGCCAGTCAGCTCCTTGTGAGCCACATCTGTGTTATCTTTCCTTACAGCTTTCTGATCGCTGTGTATTTTTCTTTTCTTATTTTTTCCTTTTTCATTTGGTTAGCGTTGTACTTCCGATCCTCTGGACTGAGGTCGGGTCCCTCCTGGTCTGGAGGAAGAGAGGTCTTCGACCTCTAGTCTGCAAGTGGCTGGAAGTCACTTGTCTGTTCCCTCCCGTTTGGAGGAAGGGAGATCTGATCTCCAGTTCTGGGCTTGTGGGTTGCAAGTCCAGGGGTCCCTCCTGGTCTGGAGGAAGAGAGGCTCTGCCTCTGGTGGGTTGCTGGTAGCAGAGTGCTACTGGCTGGTTCACGGGTAGTGGGGCTGCTACCTGTGAGGGTTCCCTCTTGGTATAGAGGAAGAGAGACGCTAGTCTCTGGTTTTCTAGTGACCGAGGGTTGCTAGAGGTTCCCTCCAGGTAGGAGGAAGAGGGGAGTTTGTTCCCCTGGGTAAGCTGTGTATCAGCTTCTGTTGGCAAGCTGTGTTGCCCAGCCGTTAGTGAAGCCACACTTGGTTTGAGTGTGGGGTGGATGTAGGTCTGGAGGACTGAACCACCTAAAAATCTCTTGAGCAGTGGTTTGCTTTGTGAGTGTGCTTCCGCTAGATGCTTGAATAGGCGCGTCTCATGTGTTTGCTCATTGGTTTAATTGAATTTGTTTTTATTCTGAGATTGCGTCCAGCACTTGAGTTTTAATTGGGCATTAATTGTAGAAGGATACATTCACCCCCCTCTGTATCCGGGCTTGCACCCTAACATCGTACAGGCCATATCTGTACTTTCCTTCTGTCGTGGAAGGGTGGGTTCCGCCTTCCCTTTGAACCTTTCGTTCTTCAGCTTCTCAATTTTTTCCTGTTGGTGCCCATTCAGTTGGTAGCCAATTCTTATCTTCTTCTTTCCGCCTTCCGCATTCTCTGCCGCCAGTGTGCAGTTCTTCCTTCCTTGGACCTCTTTCACTATTTCTTTGAGTTGAAAGCACATCCTTCGGCCGGGAAGGGTTTCTATTTCATCCAGGTGAGGTGGAATAGGAGCTGTATCTCCTCGGCTACGAAGGATTCTTCGCATAAGGGGTGGAAAACTCAATTCTTCTGGGTGGAGATTTGTTCGGTGGAGGAAGCCTGGAGGTGTCCAGTAATCCCCAATTTCCACCCGAATATCCCTCCCAGGCAGGATGAGTTCCCTCCACATGTGGAGAAATATGCGGCTATCTTGCTGAAGCACCGCCAATCCACAGAAGAGCTGGTTACTCCAGAGAATATCAAGCGGTGTCTTCTTACGCGGCTGCATCCGTCGGGTTCAGGTGCCACAAACTAGGTTCTCCTTTGGATGTTGAGATCATATTTCTTTTTCTGAATATGTCTTCCTTTTCGTGCAGACACCGGGCGGCAGGCTTTGGAGGAGGCCACAGAGGTGATCAACCTTGGTGATGACTCGGCTGCCGACGAGTCGACTGCTCCCACGGGTCGCTCCCGAGCCAGAGATAAGGGCAGGGGGGTGGCCCAGGGTGAATCCTCCGGGCCGCGGGGGTCCAGGCGCAAGGATCCCGTGGAGGGCATGATCCGGGCCGCCGCGAAGTCCAAGAAGTGGGCCAAGAAGGCCGGGGTCGTACTCGCAGTCGAAGGCAACCTTGCCGCGGCTCGCCCCTCCACCGAGCATGATGGGGCCGACCCTACCGGGCGAGCTCTCCCACCTGCCGAGCAAGAGGGGGCCGAGGAGGTTGAGGCTGCTTTTGCGGTTGGCGACGATGCTGGCTCGACTCCTCCGTCGGTCGGAGCCTAGGGGGCCGGGGCTGCTCCTGTGACTGGCAACGGTGTTGGCCTGGCTCTCCCTTCGGTAGGAGCCGAGGGGGCCGTGGACGAGGCGGGTGACACTAGGACCACGGCCAATATTGGGGCGGTGACTGAGGTGGGTGATGCTCCAGGTGGCGGTGTAGTTGTCGAACCGGTCCAGGCTGGGGGGTCGCAAGAAAAAGTGACGCAGCCCCGACCGACCGAGGCACGAGGTGCGAACGAAATCGCGGCTCGATCCGGGCCGTCCGGCGGGACGCCGACCGAAGAGGGGGTCTCCATTCCGGCGGCCCTGGAGAGGCTCGGCATCCAAGGCCCCCTGTATCAAATGTGTCATAGTATAGCCGCGAAGGTGAAGAGGGGAGATAGGCCGCACTCCCCTTCCGTGGCCCTTGGGGTGGTTATGGAGGGTGGCTTGGTCCCGGCCCAGATGGGGGCCACTCTGGCAGAATCGTACGCTCGGTCAAAGTCGGAGCGAGCGACCCTGGCCTGGACCCTTGGTGGGTGTGACAGGAGGTTGGCTTGGCTTGCCGAGGAGCGTGATGGGCTTCGGCGGGAGCTTTCCTCAGTTAGGGAGCTGGCGCGGTCGAGCCAGGTGGAGACCCGGGCACTAACCGAGTAGCTAGCTAAGGCCCGCGAATCGCTCAAGAGGAAGAATAGGCTTCTTGAAGAGGAGCGCCTTGCTCGTGTTAAGCTAGATGGCCGGTGGGAGACCGAACGTGCAGAGCTGGTGGACCGAGCGGAGGAAGCCGAGCGTCTTCGGCGGGAGGTTGAGGCTGATCGGGTCGAGGCGGAGAAGCAGGCGGCGGAGGCCGAAAAGCAGACGGCTGAGGCCGAGCGGAAGTTAGCCGAGGTGGAGCGGGAGAAGGCCGAGCTCGCTGGTAGGGTGGGATCGGCTGGGGTGGAGGCTCTCGAGCAGTACAAATGCTCGTAGGCCTACCGGGTCGATCTTAAGGAGGCTACCCTTTCCTACTATGAGTCAGCACTTCGCCGGGGCATCCGCAAGGGGTTCAAGCAGGGCTACGACCGGGTCGTATCTTATGCCGAGGAGCAAGCGTCCGGGGTAGTTGACTTCCCGTCCGGGCAATGCTATGACTCGGACTTGTCATCCTCCAGTTCCTCTGCTTCGGCTCCGGATGAAGAGGATCACGGGGGCTCTTCGTCCGAGGGGTCACCAACTCCGGATGCCTCGGGTGGGCACGCAACCGAGGCAGTTCCCACGCCGGTGGGGTCAGTGCCAGGGTCAGCCATCGCCGAGGGTGCCGGGGGCATACCGTCTGAGCCCTCCACTTCCGAGCTTCAAGGTGGTCCAGAGGCCTGATGTATCTGCTCTGCTTTCTCTTTTTGTATGTCTTTTTCCTTTTGAAGAAAAAACTTTCTCCTTTGTATAGAAAAATAGATAAGGCAATAGCGTTATGACGAAGGCTTATCTGTTCTATATCGCCATTGCCGTATTTTGTTCAGCGTATCTGCAGTGGTTGGAAAGTGCCGATACTTTCTGCGTGGATTTCGCCTGATGGTTGGGTGAGCGTCTGACAGGGTGTCTTTCCGTTTTTCTCATGCTTTGAATGCTTGGCCACTTCGTGTGTCCCGCTGGGGTGGAAACGAGAAGCTTGAGGTGACCGTTCGTAGGGAGAGATCCCTCTGGCATGTTTTCGAGGAGAGAATCATTTAAGACAAATAGCCTCCCTTCGCCTATAAAAGGTCTGATGGGCGTCCCTTCCTCTCCACCACTTAGGGTTTTCCCTGACAGTCTTTCCTCATTCTTCCTTCACGTAGCGTTGTGCCGTTATATTTGGAGCATGGAAGACCCTCCGGAACATGAAGCTGCCGATGACGGAGGGCAGAGAGTCCTTGCAACTTCAGGTTTGAAGGAGGTGCGACGACCGGCGGACGGGTTTGAAGAAGTTCCGACGTGCGGAGGTACGTCATCTTCTTTTTATCAGTTCCGACGGCGCTTGCAGGGGGGCGAGATGGTGGACGGATGGGGGCATTAGGCATCCCTACCGCCCGTCCCTTCCTGCTCGCTCCATGGAGGGGAGGAGGAAGCCAATTAAGCTCCCTCCTTCCCGGGCTTTCCCCTGCCTCCTCGTCCAGCTCTACTGGTTTCTTCCCCCCCCCCCCCGCAACCTCTTTTTCCCTCTTCTACTCTTCTCATCATTTCTTTCACTCTTCGGAGGGTGCCTGCACTCTCTTCCTTCCAAAGACTTGGCAGGTTGGCGGGGAGGATGCTTTCATATGCGTTCCCTCTCCCCTTTCTCTTCCAAGTTCAACTTGGAAGGTAGCCTTCTCCTTACTAGTCCCTCTGTCACCTTTGTCCCGAGCTGCCCGAGCCAACGGGGTCGACTACCCTTTATCCAAGCCAGTTTTTACACGAGACAGAGTCAGTGGCTGGACGCAGGAAGGTCAACCGAGTCAGCCGAGCGATGGGCTCATACGGCGGCGCCAGATGGATTTTTTGATTTTTTGACATGTATTTTCTTGGCTTCGGCCTTCCTGATGTACAAGCGAGTTGTTTGAATAAAAGAAAGGAGGCTTTTATTTTATCTCATGTCGTTTACACAATGCTCAGTATTCAGAAGTAGAACTTGCGTAGAGTAGTCGCGTTCCAGGTCTGAGGGATAAGCTCTCCTTCCATCGTGGATAGACGGTATGCTCCTTTTCCGAGTGTCTCGACCACTCTGTAGGGGCCTTCCCAATTAGAGGATAACTTGCCCGCCACCTTAAGTGGTCAAGAGGCTTCGGCTTTCCTGAGGACGAAGTCTCCCGGTTGAAAGTGTCTATCTCGGACTTTAGCGTTGTAGTATCGAGTGAGGCGGCGTTGGTATTCCATTGCTCGGATGCTGGAAATCTCTCGGACTTCATCTGCTAGGTCAAGATTTTCGAGCAGTTTCTAGTCGTTTGCCTCGGACGAGAAGCAGATGACTCGGAGGGAGGGGTTGCCAATCTCCAACGGGATCACGGCCTCGGTACCGTATACCAGCTGAAAGGGGCTTTCACCGGTTGCCGTTCTGGGAGTCGTTCTGTGTGACCAAAGTACGTTCGGCAATTCCTCAAGCCAGCTACCCTTGGCTTTGCCGAGCCTAGTATTGATGCCTTTTAAGATAGTCTTATTGGCATTTTCGACCAGCCCGTTGGCCTGAGGGTGGGCGACCGAGGTGAAGTGATTGCGAATGCCCAGGTCGGCACATCTATCTCAGAAATAACGAGAATCAAATTGCCGACCACTATCGCTTACTATCACCCGGGGATGCCGTAACGACAGATGATCGACTTCTAGATGAAATTCCAGGCGACTGTCTCGGTGATCCTTGCTGTGGCTTCGGCCTCGATCCACTTAGTGAAGTAATCGATGGCGACAATAATGAACTTCTTCTGGGCCTGGGCTGTGGGGAATGGCCCGAGGATGTCGATTCCCCAGCGAGCGAAAGGATAAGGCTCGGCAAGGGTGATGAGCTCCGTTGCTGGCTGATGGACCAAGTGGTCACATCGCTGGCACCGGTCACAGTGTTGTGTGTAGGTCGAGCAGATACGCTGCAGAGTGGGCCACCAATAACCTAGCCGTAGCAAGATCCTGGCGAGCGACCTACCTCCTAAATGCGCTCCACACAGACCTTCATGAACTTCTTCGATCGCTTGGTTGGCTTTGTTAGTGCTGAGGCACTTCAAGAGAGGACCGGAGAAGGATCTCCGGTAGAGGGTGCCATCCAGAGTGACGAATCGTCGAGCTTGGTACTTCAATCTTCGGGCTTCCCGAGGGTTGGGAGGCTCCTGAGAATCTTGGAGCCACGACATGTACGGGGTACGCCAGTCGCTTGGGGAGGCCGAGTCAACAGCTAGGAGCTCTGAATCGATGCTCGGCCACTCTAGCTCTTCGAGAAGGACCGATCGAGTACCCTCGGGGTCAAGAGAGGAGGCCAGCCGAGAGAGGGCGTCCGCTCGGGAGTTTTCTTCCCAAGCTATTCGGACTACCTCAAAACTCTCGAACTGTTGTGCCACGGTCTTGACCAGCTGGAGGTATTTGATCATCGGTGCTTCTCGAGCTTCATAACCGCCGTTGACCAAGCTGGCGACCAGTTGGGAGTCAGTGTGAATCCTGACTTGCTCAGCCCCCAATCGCCTGGCCATGCGGGCTCCCGATATGAGGGCCTCATACTCGGAAGCATTGTTAGATGCTTGGAAGTTGAACTTCAGGGCGTACTGTAGCTCTGCTCCTTCGGGGGACTTCAGGAGGATCCCAGCGCCGCTTCCGACTGAGTTGGAGGATCCATCGACGAACAGTTCCCAGGTCGGCCCGGGCGCGGACGGAGATCTTTCTTCAGTCGGGATGGTGCTCTCGGCGGTGAAGTCAGCGAGCGCCTGGCCTTTGACAGCCGAGCGAGGCCGGTATGATATATCGTAGGCCCCGAGCATGATGGCCCACTTGACGAGGTGTCCCGAGGCTTCAAGGTGAGTGAGGATCCTCTTCAATGGTTCGCCGATCAGCACGGTGATGGAGTGCCCTTGGAAATAGGGTCGGAGGCGCTTGACCGAGGTAACCAACGCTAGCACGAGTCTCTTGGTTGCGGGGTACCTTCTTTCAGCCTCATTGAGCACCTTGCTGGTGTAGTAGACCGGTCTCTCGACTCCCGAGTCATTTCTGACTAGGACCGAGCTAACTATAGATGGAGTCGCCGAGAGATAGAGATGCAAGGTTTCACCTGGGACGGGCTTGGAAAGCACCAAAGGCGAAGCCAGGAACTCCTTAAGCTCGGTGAATGCTTTTTGGCATTCCTCATCCCACGTGAATGTAGCAGATGCCATTTTAGGCCCCCTCAATAGTTTGAAGAAGGGTAGGCATCGTTCAGCCGTGCGGGACAGGAATCTGCTGAGCGCGGAAACGCGCCCGGTAAGGCGTTGAACATCTTTGATGCAGGTGGGTGGGCGCATGTCCAGGATGGCCTGGACCTTGTCGGGGTTGGCCTCGATCCCACGCTGGGTGACTAAGAAGCCCAAGAATTTCCCGGACCTTACTCCGAAGGCGCACTTGGCATGATTGAGCTTCATGTTGTACTTTAGGAGGGTGTCGAAGGTTTCAGCTAGGTCGACGAAGTGGTCCTCGGCCTTGGGGGTCTTCACGAGCATGTCATCAATATAGGCCTCGACGTTCCGACCGAGTTGTCCCTCGAACATATGATTGACCAGCCTCTGGTATGTGGCTCCAGCGTTCTTCAACCCGAAAGGCATCCGGGTGTAGCAGTATACGCCGAAGTCGGTGATAAAGGCGGTCTTCTCTATGTCTTCTGGATTCATTCTGATCTGATGGTAACCGGAATAGGCGTCTAGGAAGCTGAGTATCTCGTTGCCCGAGGTTGAGTCAACCAGTTGGTCGATGCTCGGTAAGGGATAGTAGTCCTTTGGAGTAGCCTTGTTCAAGTCGGTGAAGTCCACGCACATTCGCCACTTTCCCGAAGCTTTTGGCACCAGGACGACGTTAGCCAGCCATGTCGGGTACAGGACCGGTCTGAAAAGGCCAGTCTCTTGCCCCTTGGTGACTTGCTCTTTCATGATCGCCTGCTTCTCTGGCGCGTGCTTCCTTCTGCGTTGTTGTACGGCTTTGATGGTTGGATCGAGGTTGAGCTTATGCATCACCGTCTCCTCTGGTATCCCAGGGAGTTGATCATCAGACCATGCAAAGACTCGGACATACGCGGAAAGAAACTCTTTGTATTATTGTTGGGCTTCAGATGTTAGGTCGGCTCCAATCTTTACTCCCAGGGTCGGGTCATCGTTTAGGAAAACCGCTAGCAATTCGCCTCCAGGCTCGGGGGTCGCGGATTTTTCCTCGACTTCCCGGGGGCCCCTGTTCTTCCCGTCCGGCCTTGTGGCTTCAACCGAGATATTGTAGCACCTTCTGGCCATGGCCTGGTTGCCTCGGACTTCCCCCAACCCATTTTTGGTGGGGAACTTCATCTTTTGGTGATAGGTAGAAGGCACTACTTTCGTTCGGCTGAGGATTCCTCGGCCGAAGATTGCATTGTATGCTATCATACCCTTGATCACTATGAAGTCCGCCATAACCGTAACGGTCTTGGGTGGGGTGCCAAGAGTAACCGGCAGGCTGAGGGCTCCCTTGAGATAAGTGGCCTGGCCATTGAACCCGCACAGGGGGGTTCGGATCGGGCAGAGTTTAGACGGATCCTCCCCCATCTTAAGGAAACATTTATAGGATAATACATCGGGGGCACTTTCATTGTCAACTAGAATCCTATCTGCGTTACAATGGTTTATCGTGGCGGATATCACTAGGGCGTCATCATGCGGGGTGGTCAGCCCTTCCAGGTCTCGGTCGGAGAAGACTATGACCTGAGGCTCACTCGACGGGGCCTTGGGAGGCTCGACGGCTCGGCTCGCCCGCTCAGCATGACACTTCCTTCCTCGGCCACTGTCCCCTCCTGATGCAGCTCCTCCGACGATGACGTTGATATGGACCCCACGAGGGGCATTGTCGATTTCCTCTAGGGCGCCTCGGTCTTCCTTATGCCCGGCCACAAATCGGGATAGGTGTCCCTGGCGGACGAGGCGCTCGATCTCATCCTGGAGCTGATGGCAATCGTCGATGTGATGCCCGTGGTCACTGTGGAACAGGCAATGTTAGCTGCGATTGCGGCTTTTCGACCTCATTGGCTCGCGTTGGCGGAGGAGGGCCGAGCCTTTGATGTCTTCATATATGGAGCGGTTAAGGGAGTGTACCGCTCATACTTCTGGGATAGTTCTTTGTGCTCCCCGTCTCGGTTCTGCCTCTTTCCTTGGCCCGAGCTTGACTCGGGTGCTCGCTTCTTGTCCCCCTCCCGACCCGAGCCAGTTGTGCCTCGGCACGCGCTGAGAACTTATTCGCACTCAGCATGGCGTAAGGCCAGAGTCACTAGCTCGGCACGGGTCGAGGGAGGGTGGAGGACAAGTTCGCAATGGAGGTTCTCATCCCGGGTGCCTCCGGTCAGCGCGGTTATGGCCGAGGCTACATCTAGGCGGGGGATTCTCAGGGCTTTCGATTTGAATCAGTTGATGTAAGCCCAGAGTCTCTCCCCTTGCGCCTGTTTGAGAGCCAAAAGCCCCGCTACCGACCTCGGGAGGCCACTGTCGGTGAAACTCTCCTTGAATACTCCCCCAAACTGCTTGAAGTCTCGGATGGATCCGGGGGCGAGGGCCCGGAACCATGCTTGGGCGCCTTGGACCAGGGTGGTCGTGAAAGCTTGGCATTTGATGGTGTCGGACGCCCCGTGAAGGATCATCAGGGCGTCGAAGCTGTTGAAGTGGTCGGCCGGGTCGCCTTGGCCGTCGTAAGGCTTGAAGGTCGAGATGGAGGTTCTGGGAGATACCTCTGCCTTCAAGATATAGTCAGAGAACGGGGATCTCTCCTCGTCCTCTGGCGGAGAGGTCTTCTGTAAAGCTCGTAAGGCGCGCTCCTGCGCTGCAAAGCGCCTCTTGAACTCTCGTCGACGGAGGGACAGCTCCGACTGTTATTGCGCCGTGGGGCTAAGGGGGCATGATGGCAGGCTGTCCTGGCGGTCTTTGGGGACTTCGGTCTCCGGGTGTGGACGGCGTGCCCCCGGTTTCCCCCGTTTCGGTGTGGAGTAGGCCTCTTGCTCCGGAGGGGGGGCTTGTGAAGGTCCTCCTATCTTGTTGCGAATAAGCTGATGCCCTTGGAGGGTAAAGCGGCCTCCGGCGGTGTGCTGGGACACGTTCTCGCGGGGGGGGGGGACGTGACCTTCCATCTCTCATCTAGTTTTGCGTTAAGGGCTTGGAAGGCGTCAGTGCCGCCGTTAAGTGGTACCCCTACCGCCGCGGCGGGAGGGGGCGGTCCGTCGGCAGGGGTGCTTGCATTGGAGGGGGGATTTTGTGAGGCTTGAGAGGGGCCTTCTCCCTCCGCCACCATGGCCTTTCCCCTATCGCCGGTGAACCTCCTCCCTGAACTTCTTCGCACCATACTGGCTCTTCGGTCGTTTCCCACAGACGGCGCCAGATGAAGGGGCGTGATCTCGCGCGGCTCCTGAGCGGGGTAGATGATCACCGAACAGTGAACTGTAGAGAAAGGGAAACGGATCAGGGGGCCAAGGGGAGGTTCCCTGGGGAAAACCCTCCGATGCTTAAGTCAGTAGAGCAATGGTGGAAGATAGGGAGGGAGGTAGAAAGAGGTGCACGAGACCCCCCTACACCAAGGTGGTGAAGTGGTTCCTGCTCAGGAAATTTTAGATGTGTATTGCCCTTACCTTTCATTGGAGGGAGTCCCAGGTTTATATAGTGTGCTCGCCTCATGAGTCTCGTAAGCTGAGGAGTTTCAGGCGGGAGTTATGTCCTCATCGTGGTGTCTTTACGTCCTCATCGTGAGATCTTTATAGCCTTGAGGGATCATGGGTCCCTCATCCTCATAAACTCCTGCTCATAAAGGGCTCTCAACGGCAGCGTGGATAAGCAATCGTCGGTCGAGCCGAGCATAAAAGGTGCCAACCTTGTCCGGGCGATAGGCATAGCTCGGATGAAGATAGGTCGGAGTGGGCGCTATGCGCTTGCCTCTATCCCGATGAGGGGATAACTCGGGCATGGGTCTTCCTCCGTTCTGACCGACGCTCGGGCCTTCCGAACCTAGGGGCCACCGAGGAAGGATTTAATCCCGAGTAATCTTATTGGGCTTTTTAGCCTAAGTGGGCCCTGTGGGGCTGTCACTTGGATGAGTTGGGCCTCGTTTGGTCCTGATGGACCTAGTTTGGCTGCTCTTAGATGGGCTACAGAAATCCCCCTCTCCAGAATCAAAGTCCTACATGAATGCATGTTGGGGTTAAAGGAAAACTTAAAACAAACTAAAATAGAAGATAGCCAAGGATAATATTGTCAAGTCGTTAAGAATGGGTCAGGATACCAATTCGGTGAGCTGATGTTGAGCCGGGGCCCGTTTATCCACGCACCGACACACCGAACGGAACCGTCGTTCCCTACGCTTTTACAACCTAACGGCCTATCCGTACAATCTAAATTCCTCTGAAATCATCACTATTTTTATTGAAGGGGAACTCCAATTCCAGATTCATTTAGGTCGTAAGGTCCTTGACACGTTCTAGTAGCGTAACTATCATATAATACAGTGCATGACATGGTAGGACCAGTTACCGAATGATGACGGTACAAGATGGGACAGTGGTGTCCATTAGTGAAACCTATACTGATCAACATTATTAAAAGCAGTAGAATTGCACCACATCACAAGGGAGATCAAGACAAAACACCTTTTGCTAAAGTCAATAATGATGACTCATCATTGATGTCATGTGTTTGGATTTTTAGACCCTTCCCTTCCTATAAATACTCCTCCTTGCTTAGTTTAGCCAAATGCATCAAGGAGTGAATTGAGGGTCTTGGAACTCAAGAGGAGGAAGAGAAGAATCTTGGGTTTTCCGAGATGGAAGGCGAGTCTTCCCGCCTTATGAAGAGGAGCAAGCCTAGCAACGAATTCAAACGGCTCTCCGACCTCGAAGGACATCTGAGTGAGAAGGTCCAGTCGCATATGGTGAGTTGATTTATTTCAAATTCCCTGTACGACCTCTCTTTCACCTCCTCCCCTTTTGTTTTCTTTCTTCTTTCCCAGCCGTACCCTCTCTTCCCAGGCCCGAGGAAATTCTCCAAACTGTCGTGGCTTTCGAAGCTAATTTCCAATATCTCCATCGGCATGAGGGCCATAATCACGAGGTGGCATCTTCAGGGGGTCCTGGTTCACGCCAAGCATTACAAGAAGATTTGCATGGACTGGGCGGCTATGGGTGCGCTAGTAGAGATTTAGCATCGTCAGACTCACACTTTTATCTTCCCCACTTTCGAGGCGACCATCCTTCTTGAGGAGATGAAACTTCTGCTCGGTTTGAAAAGATTCAGAAGGGATGGCAGGATAAAGATCATGCCGATGCTAAAAAGGGTGACTTCCGAGGATGTCCTCGGGAGCTTCATGTCGTCTGGTGCCGTTAGAAACATCCAGACTCAGAAGGGAATTAACCTACAAAAGCTCGCGGAATGGGTTATGGATGCCCTGAGAGAATCGCCAGATGATGATCGTTTGGAAGAAGTCATGAAGGGGTTCACAATCTGTTTGGCAGGTGATCTCTTATTCCCTTATACCGACAACATAGTGGAGGAAGATCAGTTGAGCGCCATTTACAGAATTTGGGATGGCAAAAGGGTGGGGCCTGCCGTTCTTGCTTACCTCTACAGCGGCCTTACTGCTTCCAGCATGGGTAAGCCTCCTTTTGGTTGTGTGCTTCTTCTGAATTGCTGGGTGGACTTACATTTCAAATTTGATTACCGTGAGGGGATGCCAACTTCCTCAAAGATTTTCCAACAGAGCCCCCTTTACCACATAGCCGATGTGTTAGGCTTTGGTGGTAATATAGTAAATCGCGGTCCATGGCTGAAGAAACGTGAAGACTGGAGGTCTCACTTCAAAACTATGACACAAAACTTTTTTACTTGTGCACCGACATGTCTGCTCTCGTGCGAACTCCTCACAAGGTCTTCCCCTGAAGCCGAACTCCAACTTATTGGTGCGACGGAGTTTGTTCTTTACAACGCCCATCTGTGCTGTATTCAAATCGACCTTCCCCGCCATTTGTTCCCAACTTTATCTGACGTTGCTCCTCTGAGGAAGAGAGAATTAGGCACGAAAGAAGATGCAAAGGGAGTGAAGGCCATCAAAGTGTCATGGAAGACGAGCATTCCGGGAAAGGCATTAGTGCATGTAGAGGAAGAACGCGAGTTGTGGAGGGCTTATGTAACCGAACTGGGAAAGTTAAGGCCCGAAGCATCTAAACCCCTGATGTAGCTCACTCTGTTACTTTAATAAATGCAAATGTTATTATGTGTAGAGATTTTTATATATTTATATATTTATATATTTATATATTTATTTGTATTATTTTTTTTATTGGCCGCGTCTAAGGCAACAGATGCTTCCATTTTTTTTTAATATCTGACGCGTCTGCCAATCGAGATGCGCCCATATTTTTTAATCATTTTTTTGTTTTGTCCCATATATATATATATATATATATATATATATATATATATATATATATATATATATATATATAATCTGACGCGTCTAACTATAAAGACGCGTCTCAATTTTTTCCTTTTTTGTGTTTTATATATATATATATATTTTAAAATCACTGACGCGTCCTGGCACCTAGACGCGCCAAGTTGACGCGTCTAGGCGCGCGGACGCGCCAAAATTTCAAATCTAAAATTAAAAAGGTCGCCCACGCGGCCTTTCTTCTTCCCCCATTCAAACAACCATCCCCTCCCTCTTTCAAACTCTCATTTCTCCTCATTTCAACCTCCCACCCCCAATCTAAGTCCATGGAACGTGGTGGATCGAGCCAGGGTGGTGAGAAGCGGAAGCGGGTCGCTCGCCGTCCGAGGAGGCCCCGGGATCATGCGGAGGAGGCCGCCGTGGAGGAGGAGGCGCTTCCCTTGGCCGTGGAAGGCCCCGAGGGACTCGGTGGCGCGGTAGAAGATGAGTACGACCCAGTAGGCCCCCTAGAACTTCCTTTTGTTGCACTATTTTGTGATTTTTTGCGAAAAATGGGGTGAGAGATGGGGTACGGACGAGGGCAGTTTTGAAAGGATTGGGGTGTCCCATCCAGTGGATGCCTCAATATTTTAATTTTTTTTTAATTATTTTTAGAAAATTATTGAACGCGTCATAGGGGACAGACGCCTTTATTATTTAATTTTAATTAAATAAATAGGAAAATTATGAAGGCGTGTAGGCGCCTAGACGTTTCTATAATTATTATATAAAATTAAAAAAAATACAAAAATATAGAGGCGTCTAGGCGCCTGGACGCGTCAATTATTTATTTTTATTTTTGTTGTTTTTTTAATGTAGTTTATTATTTATGGCTCTGTTTTCTTACTGATGTGATTCCATTTCTTTTTTTTTGTTCTGTGGTGTGCAGGGTATGATGAGGACCCGGATCAGCTGGTTCTTGGTGGTGGCGGCATATCGAGGGCTGTCGGACTTCCAGAGGGCCCGAGTGGACGCCATGGGGTTTGGGGCGTTCTTGCAGATCGAGCCCTTTCGGCTCGACTTGCCCCTCGTCCAGGCATTGAGGGAGAGGTGGCACGCGTCGAGCCGGGCGTTTCTGATGCCCTGGGGGCATATGGTGCCGTCACTGGAGGATGTAGTCCGGATCACCGGGCTACAGGTGGACGGGGAGGCCGTCAGTGGGGTCACCTACCCCGACTACAGAGAGAGTGCCCTAGAGCTGTTAGGGCTGGAGACGAGCGTGACTGACAGAGACGGCAGGACAGTCCGCCAGGCAGACATCATGGAGGCGCTCGGGTTCGTCGACTCGCGTCAGCACGTCCGCGAGAGCGGAGCAGAGTTCCTGGCGCTGTTGGAGGGAGCAGCTCGGGGAGCTTTTAGCCAGGACGCGGGCGACTCGGAACGGGAGGACCTGGACCTCCGGTGGTTCCTCTTCTTCCTACTGGGCCGCCTTCTGCGGGGGATGAAGGGGGACGACATCCACTGTCGTTTCCTTGGGATTCTGGCGGACCTGGACCGAGTGGGGAACTACGTGTGGGGAGCAGCCCTACTCGCCCACTTGATTGCTGATCTTTCTCAGGGGGCAGAGAAGGAGACGACAGTCAGCGGCTTCGCGCCTTTCCTCCAGGTAGGCATTTCATTAATGTATTTTACAATGAATGCAATTATGTATACTAATGATATGTGATGGATGTAGGTATGGAGTTACTACTACTTCCCGATGGGGAGAGCCAGGCAATGGAACCGGACGGTCGTACCCCTAGCGCGGCGGTGGAGGCCGGTCACGACCGTGGCTTCACACACCTACCAGCTGACGTCACTTCGACGTGAGCTGACCGAGTACCCTGAGGCCATGGTATGATTTTTTTGTTGTATATAGTTTTTGTTCATTTATTTTATTTACTGACATGACGCATGTATGATGATGTAGGTGGTATGGAGGCCCTACCTGGGCATGGCCGATGCTAGCCAGCCTTGGGTCGTAGCGGGCCGACCTCGTTTCGGGCGGGACCTGTGGGTCCATTACCAGAACGAGATCGAGCCACTGTGACTCGGGCTGGTCATGAGGACCATGGGGCTTGCCCAGGAGTGGTTGGAGGTAGACGAGCCGAGCCGCATCGGGCGAAAGACCCGGGGTAAGGTGACGCTCGTGGACTGGCGTACGCGCTTCCCTGCACAGTACCAAGACTGGCAGCATGGTGGCGTTCCAGTGGAATCCCATGTGCAGGATAGCACCGACTATTTGTGGCGATACCGAGACACGTACGCAGGACGCCTCCACCTAGGGAGGCCAGCAGGGGTAAGTATGAAATGAGGATCTTTTTTCCTTTGCATAAATGCATGTGACATTAATCTATATGCTCATGAATGCAGGATGCTCATGACGCCATCATCACTGACCTGTGGGCTGAGCTGGCAGTCACTCGTCAGGAGCCGGACATCCTGGTGAGCCCACACAATGCATCACCATTTTTTTTTGGTCACCTGGATTCCTGATGCTTAGCCTCTGACTGTCATTTGTTTCTGCGTTTTAGCGTGCCCATCAAGAGGCGACAGCCGGGATGGCTGGTGGAGCGGCCTCCAGCTCCCGGGCCCCTCCTCCGGAGGTCTCTTCTGTCCAGGAGCAGTTGGCGGGAGCGGTGGCCCGTGCTGAGGAGGCTGAGCACGACCAGGCGACTCGGGTGAGTGTTTACTTGACCCGGATTCCCCTTTTACATGTTCCCTTTCCTTTACTTACTTCAAGGGGAACATGGGATTTGGCAGGTGGCGGAGGTTCGAGATGCACTGGCTCGTGCAGTTCGTGTCGAGGAGGAGCGCGACGCCCGAGTGGCAGAGCGTGACGCTCGGATAACGGAGCTGGAGGAGGACCGACGACGATGGGAGGCTGAGGAGCTTCCCCGTGACGTGCTAGAGCTGCGGATTGCCCTCGAGGTGTCGAGGAGAGAGGCGCTGAGGGAGAGGGAGGATAGGAGGGCTTTAGAGGCCTAGATGACGGAGCTCCGAGTGAGTCTCGGTACGGCAGAGGAGAGGCTACGAGAGAGTGAGGAGCGATACCAGAGGGCGAAGGATCGCGGGGCGCGACTTCATCAGTCTGGTTCTTTCTCCGTAGGCAGCTTCCTAGTCTCCTCGGCCGAGGAGCGGCGCCGCACGTTCGAGGCCGGCCAAGCACTACAGGGTGAGGCGAGCACCGCCTCCCAGAGTTTGAGGAGGCCCCCTAGGGATCTATGCAAGAGGAGAGAGGAGATGGATGATCAGAGGGATGACCAGGAGGGTGGTGGTGAGAGTTAGAGAGTGATTGTACACCCACCATCCTCACGTATGATGTATGATAGACACTTTTGTTATATGAAATGGACTGGTTTATTTTCTGTCACTTGACTATTTTTTTTATGCACATTCCTTCCTCCACGCTTCTTCTCTTTTACCTACTCCTGTGTGACACGTTTCCCAAGATCTTACCCCGAAAATGGAGAATCACGCCTCATGCGGAAGACACGCCCCCCTTTTTTTTTCTTTTTTTTTCGAGGGACATCTAGGCGCCAAGACGCGTTCTTAATCTTTCGAATTCAAATTTAAAACACCGAGCGGCCTTTCTTCTTTCTCACCTTGGCTACAAACAACCCTTCTTCTCGCCTTGCTTCGTCTTCTCCCACCCTTGATCTATGGAATATGGCGGGCCAAACCGCGGTGGAGGGAAAGGGGGGCGAGGAGTTCCTCGCCCGAGGAGGGTTGTACGCGTGCACGAAGAGGCGACCACGGAAGAGGAAGGGCCTCTTTTGTCTACTGAGGGTCCCGAAGGGCCCGATGGCGCGGAAGGAGGCGAGCACGGCTCGGTAGGCTCCTCGATCTCCACCTCTTTAATTTGTTTTAGTTTTATAGCGAGCCGTGTGAGAGGGGAAGAGGGTTCGGTGAGTGTTGTACTTGGATGATGAACGCGTCTTCGACAGGAGATGCATTTTTTTTTGATATGGCCCTTCCTTTTTGATGCGCTGGGTATGACAAGGATCTCGGGCTTAGCCGATGAGTGGGTGAGTGCGGATGAGCTGAGCCGCATCCACGGAGAGAGTCGCGGCAAGGCAAAACTTGAAGACTAGCGCACACGTTTCCCTGCTCAGTTCCATGACTGGCAGCAAGGTGTCGTATCGGTGCAGGACAGTGCCGACTACCTGAGACAGTGTAGGGAGAGCCATGCAGAGTATCCCCAGTTTGGGAGACTGGCAGAGGTGAAAAAAGAGCTTCCACCCCCCCCCCCCCCCTTTTTTTGAGGCTTAACCGATGGCTGTTGTTTGTCATTATTATTTTTAGTGTGTCCAATAAGCAGCGATGGCAGGGATGGTCGGTGGGGTGCCTTCCAGCTCCCAAGCCCCTTTTCTGGAGACCACCTTCCTTCGAGAGCAACTTTCCAGTGCAATGGCTCGCGCCGGTGAGGCGGAGCGCGAGCTCTCAACTCGGGTGAGTGCCTGCCTTGCTTGAGTGTTAAACATTCGCCGCTCTTTCACTGACTTGTGAGATGATTTGGTTCTGGCAGGCGTCGGAGATTCGAGATGCGCTAGCTTGGGCGGTCCGAGCTGAGGAGGAGCGTGACGCTTGGGCGGCCACCGTAGCGGAGCTGCAGTGTCATGAGGCGGAGGGACTGCCTTAAGGCATCCTCGAGCTGAGGGACTTCCTCCAGGTCGCGAGGAGAGAGGCGGAGAGGGAGAGAATAGAGAGGGAGAAGGAGAGAGAGGAAAGGAGGGTAGAGCGACAGCGGGCTTGGGATGAGAGAAGGGCCCTAGAGACCTAGGTGATGGAGCTCCAGCTAGACCTTCGAGTTGTAGAGCGGAGGCTGAAGGACATGGAGGAGCGTTACGAGAGGACACGAGAATTTGGCGCGCGCCTTCGCCAGTCCGGCTACCTTTCAACATGTAACTTCTTTGCCATGCCAAGGGAGCAGCAGCGAGCCGGCGAAGCAGAGCGGGCATTGCAGGGTAAGGAAAGTGCTGCTTTGTAGAGCTCCGGAAGGTCCCTTAGGGACCCTCACCTTAGGGGAGAGGAGAGGGACGGCCGGAGAGATGAGTGTGAAGGTGATGGCGGGAGTTAGCGAGTAAGCATACCCGCCTCCTCTCTTGTGATGTTCATGATAGTTTATGTAGACCTATGAAAGGAGTGATCTGATTTTCTGTTGTTTATTTGTTCACTTGCGCGTTCCTTCTCCCCTACGCTTCTTCTCCTTTATACTGTTCCCATGTGATGCGCTTGATATGACCCCGCCGTGAAACGGGGAATCGCGTCTTACCGCGACCATTTTTCCACGAGAATCTACCATCAAAGTCAACAATGACGGCTTTTAGCCCCTTCTCCCGGATGACCTCTACAACATGATAGGGCGTCCCTAGACTACATAGGGAGTGAGTCGTCATATTACACCATCTAATCAATTACCCTACGCGAGCGGTGAAGTGACACATGGGACCGCTAGGAAGGTGCCCTATCACGAGGGCTATCGTTAAAGGTGATGAAGGCTGTGTTGGCTCGCAGTTCTCCCATTTCTATAAATACTCCCTCATTCGTTCTCCCAGGGGCTTCGAGAGCCAACTCGAAGAGTACAAGTTTCCACAGAAGGGGAGGAACTAAGAGTTCTTAGGTTCGGAATGGAGGGCGAATCTTCCCACTCCTCGAAGAGGAGCAGGTCCAGCGGTAACAATTCTAGGAAACTCTCGGACCTCGAAGGTTACTTCAGTGAAAGGACCCAATCGCAACTCGTAAGATGAGCTTTCTCGTCCCTTCTTTAGTTCTTTCTTCCTTTTTCTCTCTTGATAAAAACCCATTTTTCCATTTCTTGTGTATGCGCAGAGCGTGGTGAAATCACATATTTCATGGGAGCTGTAGACACGCCAAAATTGACATTACTTTGAGTATTTCTCATATTACCTTGTAATGTCCCATTTGACCCTCAAATTAGCTTATTTGAGTATTTTTTCCATTTTTCATGGATTTTCTCCCCTTTCCCTCTTTTTTAAAATTAACGCCCTGGAGAGGGGCGTGTTTTTAAAATGCGGCCTGATCCAGGGCGTGTCTCCCCATTTTATCTATTTCTCCCCATTTTACCTATTTTATAAATTCGTGACCTGGTGAAGGGCTGTTTTAAAACACGACCTGACCTGGGGCGTTTCTTGATGAAAGGACGTCCTGAGATGAGGGCGTCAATTCCCGGCATTATCCAATTTTCGAAAAAGAATAAATGTTTTGAAAAATATTAATTAACGCCCTTCTTTGGGGCGTGTTTCAATTAACGCCTCTCCTGGAGGCGTGTTTCAGAATTTCTAAATAAAAGGAATATTTACTTCCAAAATTGATCTGGGAGTTGACGCCCTTGGCCAGGTCGTGTTTTGAATTAACGCCCTATGGTAGGTCGTCAATTCTTGAATTGACGCCCTGACCCAGGGCGTGTTTCATCTTCTGTCTTCGCAGCCCTTTCCCCAGAGAGTCCTTGCTTCGTTAGACACCTTCCTTGATTAGGGACTGGAGTCCTGCCTCCGTAGGGCTCTTGCCATTCTTATCTTCTCCTATATTTGATCTGTTGTTCAGGTTGGATTCCTCCTCTTTTGATCCCTTCCTTCCCCTCCGTTCTTTTCCTCTTCCTCTTCTGTCTTCTTTTCCTTCTTCTTCTTCCGTCTTCTTCTTCTTCCCTTTCTATTCTTCTTTCTTCGGTCTTCTTCTTATTCTTCTTTCCCCTTCTTCTTCTGTTGTTCTTCTTCTGTTCTCTTTTTTTTGTTTTTTCTTCTTTTTACAGGAACCGAAGGGGCTTTTTGGCTAAGGAGGATGACTTTCAACATCAACCTCTTCATCCCTTTTGAAGCTTTCTCCCCATTGAGCATTCAAGCCAAGGAGCACCAACCACAAACAAGATTTTTTATCTCATCTCCTTTTCATCATCTTGTATTTTCATTAATTCATGCATGCGTCATATTTCATTGTTCTATTGATTTTTCTCTCCATCATTGAGATCTCCCATTAGTGCAACTCTTGCACTCTTTCCCCTTAATTTTTATTCATATTTTCATGCATTCATCATATCTCCCCACACCCTCTTTGCATAGGGGTTTAAGGGCAACCACCCTTAAGGTGTGTTCTTGCACATGTTTTCATGCTCATATTTTTATTTAGAATTTGATGCTACACACACACCATATTCTAATCCATATTTTTTTATTGGTATTTGTCTTTTTTGCACGGGGAATAAAAGCAAGAACTCTCTTCATCGGCCGGCCGATTTGAAGAGAAAGGAAGCACTCACATCCCCGCATCTTTTGAGGTACTTTTCGCGATCATTCCTCCCATGTTATTATTGATTATATTTTTGAGGCCCTCGCGTCTCTGGCGATCACAAACTCCTCTTAACACCTCGTGCTATTTCATGCTTATTTATTCATATTCTTAATTTTTCCTTAAGTGGATTTTAATCTACATCTACAAATTGGCGATCACGGTGGGACCCTTTGCGTTCTCTTTATTACCCCTTTTCCCCTTAGGCACCCGCGTGTGCCGTCTCCCCTATTGCACCCTCGGTGCGTCTCCTTTTGTGGCCCTCGGGCACCCTCCATTGGCTTTGCTTTCTTCCCTAAAGTGATTTGCCATTTTGTTGTCTTTTCCTTAGAATCTCCACTTATTTAAAATTCTTGATGAGCATGCTTATCCTGATGATTGCCTTATTTATGTGGTTGTGAGTGTGCCTGTTTAATATTTCTGGTCGTGCTTTCCTGAGGAATTAACGCCTCTGTCAGAGGCGCTTTTTCGATTTCACGCCCTAACTCAGGGCGTCTTATTCGTATTTTACGCCCACTGACAGGGCGCCTTCCAGCATATTTCCTGATATTTCTGGTTTTATTACGCTGCCTGAGAATTGACGCCCTGCCCAAGGGCGTTTCTTTGTTGATTAGCGCCCCTCGGTAAGGCGTTTCTTTTGATTTGATGCCCTCTGTCAAGGGCGTCCTTTCCTCTTATAGCGCCTCACCCTAAGGCGGGTTTTTACTGCCCCTGGCACCTCCCTTTGAGTCACGACAGTCACACTGTCGTGTCTTTTGTTAGTAGCGCCCCCTGCCAGGGCGTATTTTTACTGTGGGTTTCCAGAACCCTTCCCGTGGGTGAGTTTTCATGATATTTCATATTGATTGATCATATTGTGTGGTTGGCCTGATTTCCCCTGTTGCATTCATTCTTTGGATTGGTTTGGGAGCCCCCTCCTCTTCATTAGGATCCACACACCCTCTTGGAATCGGGACGACCCTCCATTGAGCATTCCGTCTCTTTGGACTGGAAATCCCTTTTCCAAGCCTCCGTAAGTCCCCGCACCCGTGGATTCCCTCACGGACGCCGGGCAGGTTGTACCCTTTTGAAGTCCCGAGTTAGTTGGCCTATACGTGGTGAGAGAGGGTTCCTAGTTGGCATTGGAGTTCAAACCATATTGAAACTAGGTTTCCCCCCCTTGTGTGAATCATTCAAAACTTTGATAAAATCCTTAATTCACCAAGGTTCAAACAAATCAAATCAAGGTAACCATCTCTTTTGTGTGCTTCTTTGCATATTATTTTGAACTTTGATTGCAAGATGGCTTACTATAAACAAGATAACATGTTTAATTCAATTCATGAGGATGCACAACCTAGCACTTCTTATAATCCTCACTTTCAACATGTTCAAAATTCCCACCATACTTTCAAAGGACCACGTCCTCACTCTTATGGTGTTGCCCGACCATTGGGCAATGTCCAATCCAATGGTCCTTCAACTCAATTTCGAGCCACTATTCCCATTAAGCCCTCTCGTCCAATGATGAGAAGGTCTCCCAGATTTTGCATGCATTAGATCATCTTACCCCTCAACAGATCCAAGCCCTTAAGGCCGCCGTTGAGGGTACATCTCATGCATCTCCCTCCAATTCTACACGGGTGGCCCATCACCCACCTCCTCCTTCCAATCCTGATCGGGTAGCCCATTACCCATCTCCTCCTGTTCATTCTACTCGGGTGGCCCATCACCCGCCTCCTTCTATTCCCTCTCGATCACGGCCCCAAGGCCCATTTATTCATTGCAATCCGGCCCATCCGGGTTCTTCTATGGGTCGGCCCATTAATTCCCCTCCACGGCCTTTTTATACGGCCCTTCCTCCTTCAAGGCCCTGCCAACCTTCTGTTGCTCAAGTCACACCCCTCCAACAATCTCTGCTTGATAAGATTACTTTGATGGAGGAACAAATAAAGAGGGTCACGGCTCCTCCTACTCCAGTCAATCCTCTCCATGCCGCTTTGGACGAGATTACAAAGATGGAGAGAGAACGGAAAGATAGGAGGGATGATTACGGCGTCGGCGGTTCAAGTGAGCAAGAGCCGGCATTCGAAGAATCCGAGGCAGTATACGATGATGATGAAGCTCCGCAGGCACCCCTTCCGAGTTTCCTTAACTTTTCGCTTTCCCCATTTTCATTCGATGAACCCCCTGCTCAGGATGAAACCATCCCTGATCCAACCCCTATTTATGAGACTAATTGGTGTTACGATGATGGGTCGATACTTCAATCACCCACACCGGCACATTGTAAGTCTCCTCCTATCCTTGACACCGCATACATTACACCTCCTCCAGTTACACCATTAACCTCCGCAACACTGGCCTCCCCCAAGCCTTCCACTTTTAAACCTCCATCCGTTAAGCCATCTACCTCCACACCATTAGCCTCCGTCGAACCCACCATTGAACCTTCCCCAATTAACCTCCCATTACCGCCACCTCGGCCTTCCGTTATCCCTTTAAAACCCACTTTGCCTATTCCACCACTTAACCCTTTACTCTTACCCATGGTTAATCCTGAGCAGGATTCACCCCTTTTTGCACCCGAGCCAATCCCAACTGCTTCCGAGCAAAGGGAGAAACTCGACGTGTTTGAACCCCTGCTTACGCTCACCCATTTGCCAACGCTTTCCATCATGCCTCCACCATTCATGGAGCCTTCCGCCTCCGCTTCACCTCCCCTTACCACTCGGAATGGGGGGCCTTCTACAAGCACAGGTGCCGAGGACGATCAAGAGCCGGGCAGCAAGGATTTGGCCGCGCCATTCAAGATTCAAGAATTCATTTGCCGGATGCCAATCCGGGTTATTGTGCCAAGCACGGTCGAAGAAGCCAAGTCACCGACATACCAAGCATTGATGCTGTGTAAGGGCCGGGCAGAGCACCATTTGTTCCAATTTCCAAATTTTGAATCTTTGGGCAACATAATGCTTTCGAGCCCAACTTTTCAACTCCCTCACACCATTACTTTGCACTCTCCAAGGGAGTTGACATTCACCATTGAAGCTTCGGCAGGGGCTATTTCTCATACACTTTCACTGCCGTGGAGGGGTAGTTATCTTAATGCTAAGGGGCCATCCCTTATTTGTTCCACTTTCTATTCATCCATCTCTATCACTTTTTCTTCATGGGCCATTCCCAGGGTTAGGAGGAGGATCTCATCCTCTCGCCCTTCACATTCTTCATATTCTTTGCATTTCATGCATTCATCGCATCCATCCCATTGCATGCATTTGCACCTCCTGCTTCCCGGGTTTCCAAACCCGTATCTTCCCCGCCTTCTGGCACCTCCGGATATTCCGCACTTCCCATCTTATTCATCTTCATCTTTTTATCCACTATCCCTGGGGCATCGCGTCCCTTTTCCTGCTATCTCCCTAGAACCTCCAGGAATTTTATCCCTCCTCTTTGGGCATCTCGCCCTTTCTGATTCTATCCCTCCGGAACCTCCGGAATTTCCCCTCGGGCATCGCGCCCCTTTCCATTCTCCTCCTCCGGAACCTCCGGACCTTTCTCTCGGGCATCGCACCCCTTTCCACCTTCCTCCTCCGGAACCTCCGGATTTTCTCCTTGGGCATCGCACCCCTTCTCATTTGCTTCCTCCAGAACCTCCGGACTTTTCCTTCGGGCACGACGCCCTTTTCCATCTTCTCCTTCCTGATTTTCTTCCTCTGGAACCTCCAGCCTTTTTCCTCGGGCACGACGCCCCTTTCCATCTTCTCCTTCCTGATTTGCTTCCTCCGGAACCTCCGGACTTTTCCTTCGGGCACGACGCCCCTTTCCACCTTCTCCTTCCTGATTTCATTCCTCCAGAACCTCCGGATTTTTCTCTCCTCCCTGGGCATCGCGTCCCTCGGCATTTGCTTCCTCCGGAACCTCCGGACCCTCCATCTTTCTTCCGATTCATCTTTCTAATCTTCCTGAACATCACATCCTTCATTTTTTTCTTCCTTTTCCATCATCTTTTTCCCTATTTCGTCTCAGGGCATCGCGTCCCTTCTTTTGTCATCCCTCCGGAGCCTCCGGATGATTTCTCCTCTCACGATTCTCCTCTGCCTCCGGACCCTCCGGATCCGCCTCTTTCTATCTACCAATTTCTTCTTCTAATTCCTCCTGATTCTGGGTCTGACCCAACTTCTTCCACATCCACTGTCTTGGGCATCTGCCCATTCTTCCATTGCTTTCGAGGCTCTAGTCCTCATTCCTCCTTCTAATTCTCCTCTCCTTCTATAGACTGTTCCATGTGATCAGGGTATCCGCGCCTTAGTGAGGGAGTTCTAGCCCTCGCCTCTTTTCCTTTTTCTCCTTATTCGTCTGAGTCTGGTTTGAGCACCACTCATTCTTGTTAAGCCACTCCCAAAATCCTTTGCTTCCAATCCTTTTGACTGCCAAAGAGGACAAATCCCACGATGATCAACCTCGCCTCTGACAGCTGCTTCTACAAAGGTTGCAAGGTAACATATTGGCGTAAGTATGCATTTTAATGATATCATTTTCTCATTACTTCATGCATGATTTTCAAAATCAAGTGCTTCTTAACGAGATTAAGAGTGGTGTTTTAAACCTTTATCTTAAGCTTTTGTTTAATTGAAATCATTCTCAAAAGAGTCCTTTAGGCTTATTTTTTGCAGCACCTTGGTTAATAAGAACCCCGCGCTGGGAATTCAACATTCTCTCCTTGCTTGTTAAGAGCAACCCTCAGCTGGGCACCTCACACACTTCACGGCGTCCTTAGCCGGCTCCTTTGGTTAAACACCGTTGCTACCTTGGCCATGCCATGAGTATATCTGAAAGTCTTTTCTCTTCTTTACTCGGCCACGTGCAGGGGCAAGAGGTTGACGGATGAGATGACCAACCTTGGTAATCCCCAATACGAGAGGAGTCTCAAATAGGGGCAGTCTTGACCCAAAATCAATATGAGTTTTCATGATATACATTTCGCCAAAAGGGCTATTATGAAAATCAAGTCAAAATTTTGATAAAAGTAAAAGTATGAATTATGGCATGTCAAGAGTGGCAAAGTCTCCGCAGGGAAAACCTTGGTCGTATGCATGTCAAGGGTCCAAAAATTAAAGGCACAAAGCCCCGGCACAACAGACTACCTCTTTGAAGGGAACACCTTGGAAGGAATTCAAGTCCCGAAATCTCCCATCCTGCACAAAGCTTGTCACAATTGTTCTTCTCTTTTCCCTCTAAGACCGAATGTTTCTCGGGTATGGCCTTGGTAGGGGCACCGTCGATCAAAGACGGTCGGTTATAGGATGCCACTTTCAATGCACGTCCAGCTTTGGGCAGTTTTAGCGAAAAGGGAAGGAACAAGGACCCCTAGCCAGTGGTTCAAAACAACCCTTTGATGCTGCATTAACAATGTCTAAGCCAAAATCCAAAAAAATTTGAATATTTCCCGATCAAAATCCCAACAAAAATTTAAAATATTTTCCAAAAATCTCCATAAAAATTCAAATATTTTCAAAACTCATAAAAATTTGCATATTCCAAAACTCATAAAAATTTGCATATTCCAAAACTCATAAAAATGTGCATATTTCTAAAATCCAAAAATTTGCATTGTATTTTCTGATGGTGTTTTGCAGGAACAGCTTTGCAGAGACCAAAAGCACGGGATGGGTCCTCTCTCTACTTATTGCTATCAATCTATTGATTCTTCCCAATATTCTCATGACATGCCACCCAGGGGCATCATCTCCCTATATCATTCTAATTATCATATCTCATGATTATTCATCTCCAAATCTTTCAATCAACTCCTGCTCGTTTCATCTGATTACTCCGCCGATGGGCATTATCAGACCCTGATTATTTAACTCCAAAACTTGATTAGCCAGATTGTCATCCTCATGGCAAACAACAAATAATGATGCTTTGATTCATGACTTGACTTATGCTGTTCATGATATATACTATGATTGGTTGCTTTGATTCATGCTATGCATGCTATGATTAAATGCCTTATTCATTGCTTGTTATATCTTGGCTAATGAATTTTTGAGCGCAGGAAGAGGCTCTTGGTCCTGTCGGCAGGGCATCATCACTCAAAGTCCCACGGTGCTTGCAGCTCATTTCTCAGTTCCCATGCTCACTGCACCACCATCTCCTGTATGCATTTTACTATATGTTACATATGCTACTAGCTTATATCAAGGACCTTGTGGCTTTGGTAAATCTGGAATTTGAGTTCCCCTTCATCAAAAACGATGACGATTCCAGAGGCTTCTTAGTCATACGGATAGGCCGTTGAGCCGTCCGAGACTGGGGACGCTGGTTCCTTTTTATGAGTTGGTGCGTGGATAAACGGGCTTCGGCTTAGTATCAGCTCGTGAAATCGGTTTCTTGACCCAATCTTGGCAGCTTAGCAATATTATCCTTGATTATCTTATATTTTCATTTGATTTAATTTTTCCTTTTAAACCCAGCATGCATTCATGTAGGAATTTGAAACAATTGTTGAAAAATCATTTTGATGAGCTGACTTTAAGGGTTGAAATTGATCTTAATCTTTCTCGATATGAGATATTCCATGCCGAATTGAGTCCTCAGTTCGATTTGTCGTTGTTTTGGGTCATTTTCTCGAAAGCTCCTTGTTTGGATTTTTACCATCTTATTTTATCTCCTCTCCTTTGATCCACCTTGGCTGCAGCACGTCCACTGGCTGGTAACCGCTCCCCAATGGTGAAACCTACAGGTTTGTGACCTGGGGTACTTCCACCGCGTTGGGAGTTGATCATTTGTTTTATCTCCTTCGTGCGTCGCGTGCACACTCCCCCTTTTATCCAAACATCGTTGATTTCATTGAATTTCCCGGGATTGCTTCGTCTCGAGTTTTTGATTTCATTCTCATCAAGTGATGTTGATTGCGTGTCTCATCACACCTTGGCATCTACTTTTTAGTTTGCTCTGCTCCCTTGCAAAGCAGACGCCAAGGCGGGGCAGCTGTAGACATGCCAAAATTGACATTACTTTGAGTATTTCTCATATTGCCTTGTAATGCCCCATTTGACCCTCAAATTAGCTTATTTGAGTATTTTTTCCATTTTTCATGGATTTTCTCCCCTTTCCCTCCTTTTTAAAATTAACGCCCTGGAGAGGGGCGTGTTTTTAAAACGCGGCCTGATCTAGGGCGTGTTTCCCCATTTTATCTATTTCTCCCCATTTTACCTATTTTATAAATTCGTGACCTGGTGAAGGGCGTGTTTTAAAACACGACCTGACCTGGGGCGTTTCTTGATGAAAGGACGCCCTATGAGGGCGTCAATTCCCGGCATTATCCAATTTTCGAAAAAGAATAAATGTTTTAAAAAATGTTAATTAACGCCCTTCTTTGGGGCGTGTTTCAATTAACGCCTCTCCTGGAGGCGTGTTTCAGAATTTCCAAATAAAAGACATATTTATTTCCAAAATTGATCTGGAAGTTGACGCCCTTGGCCAGGTCGTGTTTTGAATTAACGCCCTATGGTAGGTCATCAATTCTTGAATTGACGCCCTGACCCAGGGCGTGTTTCATCTTCTGTCTTCGCAGCCCTTTCCCCAGAGAGTCCTTGCTTCGTTAGACACCTTCCTTGATTGAGGACTGGAGTCCTGCCTCCGTAGGGCTCTTGCCATTCTTATCTTCTCCTATATTTGATCTGTTGTTCAGGTTGGATTCCTCCTCTTTCGATCCCTTCCTTCCCCTCCGTTCTTTTCCTTTTCCTCTTCTGTCTTCTTTTCCTTCTTCTTCTTCCGTCTTCTTCTTCTTCCCTTTCTATTTTTCTTTCTTCTGTCTTCTTCTTATTCTTCTTTCCCCTTCTTCTTCTGTTGTTCTTCTTCTGTTCTCTTTTTTTTGTTTTTTCTTCTTTTTACAGGAACCGAAGGGGCTTTTTGGCTAAGGAGGAGGACTTTCAACATCAACATCTTCATCCCTTTTGAAGCTTTCTCCCCATTGAGCATTCAAGCCAAGGAGCACCAACCACAAACAAGATTTTTTATCTCATCTCCTTTTCATCATCTTGTATTTTCATTAATTCATGCATGCGTCATATTTCATTGTTCTATTGATTTTTCTCTCCATCATTGAGATCTCCCATTAGTGCAACTCTTGCACTCTTTCCCCTTAATTTTTATTCATATTTTCATGCATTCATCATATCTCCCCACACCCTCTTTGCATAGGGGTTTAAGGGCAACCACCCTTAAGGTGTGTTCTTGCACATGTTTTCATGCTCATATTTTTATTTAGAATTTGATGCTACACACACACCATATTCTAATCCATATTTTTTTATTGTATTTGTCTTTTTTGCAAGGGGAATAAAAGCAAGAACTCTCTTCATCGGCCGGCCGATTTAAAGAGAAAGGAAGCACTCACATCCCCGCATCTTTTGAGGTACTTTTCGCGATCATTCCTCCCATGTTATTATTGATTATATTTTTGAGGCCCTCGCGTCTCTGGCGATCACAAACTCCTCTTAGCACCTCGTGCTATTTCATGCTTATTTATTCATATTCTTAATTTTTCCTTAAGTGGATTTTAATCTACATCTACAGGAGCTAGTAGTGGCAGCATACAGGGGTCTCCCGGACTTTCAGAAGGCCAGGCTAGACGTGATGGGGCTCGGAGCCTTTCTCCGGATCGAGCCAATCAAGCTCGACCTCGCCCTCGTCCAAGCATTGCGCGAAAGGTGGGATCCAATGAGTCGTGCCTTCTTGATGCCTTGGGGGCACATGGTGCCCACAGCCTGGAAGATGTGGTCCGAATCACGGGCCTCAAAGTGGATGACGAATCGCTGACTGGTGTCACATACTCTAATTACAGAGAGGCTGCTCAGAGGTTACTAGGAGTGGACCTGGATGATCACAAGAATAGATCCATAGCCAAGACGCCTAACATGAAGATGTTGGGGCTTACTGACGTTCATCCATGTGATGATGAATCCTTGAAAGAGTTCATGAAGAGGACTGAAAGAGGATGCCGCGCCGTCTACTGTGTAGATGCGAGCAATTGGGAGAGAGCCAACATGGATTTGAGGAGATTCATCTTCTTCCTGTTGGGGAAATTGTTACTGGGCTCGAAGGGAGACAGCATCCATTGCCGCTTCGTAGAATTCCTGGTAGACCCTGAGAAAATGGGACGATACGCCTGGGAAGCAGCCATGTTGGCGCATCTATTTGCAGGTTTGTCTGAAAGAGCAGACCGAGAGATAACAGTGAGTGGTTTTACGCCGTTCATCCAGATACTCCTCCACCCTTTTTTATTGTTGTTATTATTATTATGTATTTATTTATTGATGTTAATGACATATGATGGTACAGTTATGGAGCTATTATTATCTCCCAATGGGAAAGGCCCGTCATTGGCGCCCAGTGGCGGTGCCGGTGGCAAGGTGGTGGTAGCCCATCATGATCCCAGCCCCTCTATCCTACCAGTTGATGGTGTTAAGACGCGAGTTGCAAGAGTTCCCCGCAGCGATGGTGGTTATTATTTTTTTTTTTTTGCTATATATATTTTTTTTTGTTATATATATATATATATTTTATGATTAAGAAGATATGTGTGACCTGTCCTAGGTGATCTGGAGGCCTTATGTGGGCATGATGGACGCCGATCTGCCATGGGTCATAACGAGTCATGCCCAATTCGGGCGTGACCTCTGGATGCACTATGTGAATGAAATCAAGCCACTTCGACTACGATTGTCCATGAGGATCTTAGGGCTCACCCAGGAATGGGTGGACATGACTACAACACCACGTGTGGGGAGGAAGATGCGTGGGTCGGTGATCTCCGTTGATTGGCGAGTACGGTTCCCCAAGCAATGTGAAGACTGGCAACGGGGTGGCACACTCGTGGAGTCACATGCTCAAGACAGCGAGGATTATCTACGCCTCTATAAGGTGATGTATGCAGAGCGACTCCAACCCGGGGGGCTTGTAGAGGTTAACATATTTTTCCTTTTTTCTTTTTCTTTTTTTTTTGATATATGTTAACATATGCCTTGGCCACAGGACACTCACGACACCATGATAGCGAACTTGCAGGCTCGCCTGATGGGTACGGAGCGGCAATTACGTGATACTCGCGCAGCCTTGAGTTCTTCGGTAAGCATGCATACACATGATCACAGGCCAAGATTTCTGGTGCTAGGCCTTTAATGCCACCTTATGTGTGTTGCAGCGTGCCCAGCTCGACGCGGCTTCCTCAGCAATGGGGGCGGATGGCGTCTCTTCCAGCTTATGGATCCCCACTTCCGAACTCGATTTACTTCATGAGAAGCTTGCTCATACTATGCAGCGAGCCGCGGAGGCAGAAGGAATGCTTTCCACATAGGTGAGAGTTTCACCATCGGATCTCACTTATCTATGCCTCGACACATCTGAAATGGTGGACATGGCAGACGAAAGAGGTGTAAGATGCACTTGCCTGTACCGCACAGGGGGAAGCCAGAATAGCAGAACTGGAGGAAGAACTGTGGCATCGTCCAGACGATGGTTCTTCTCGGGACGCCGTGGAGCTGAGGATTACCCTTCAGCTGGAAAGGGAGGACAGAGAGAGAGAACGCGAGGAGAGGGAAAGAGTCACCGAAAGAGAGAGAGGCGACAAATTGGCTGAGAGGGAGGAGCGGAGGGCCATGGAGGCCCAACTGTTTGAGCTCCGAACTAGCCTTGGTCTTGCTGAACAATGGCTAAGAGATGGTGAAGAGCGCTACCGAAGAGCATGAGAGCGTGGCTTTCGTGTTAGCAGCTTCTTTGCCGCCTCTGTCGATCGACGGGGAGCAAAGATAGGAAGAGGGGTACAGAGTAATAGAGGCACCACCTCGCATGGTTTAACAACACCCTCCAGGGTTCCTCACCCGGAGAGTGGAGAGAGGGGTAACGCTGAGAGAGGGGACGAGACTTAACGTACAATTTCTAGAAGGAAACAAAGGAGGGAATGTTCAATTTCTTATCTTCTGCCTTCGTTCCTACTTTTCAATCTTGTACACATTACTTAATGAAACAAGTCAGGTTTTCTATTCTGACTTGACCCCTTGCTCAGAGAGTGGGTGATTGTTTTGAAACTAGCCTTGATAATGAGTCAAGGGGCCAAGCCTTTATTAATTAAGGCAAAAGTAAGGATGATGAATGTGACACACGGGCACACAAATGGGAACAAGATGTAAAAATGTAGCACACAAATGAGATCACACGGATGCATTTTTTTAATTTTTTATGGAAATCCTTTTTATTATTATTTGATGCTTTTTTCTTTTATTTTATTTTTCTTTTTTTTGACACGAAGGACACTTGTTATCACAATCTGCATGGTTCTTGGATCAGGGGTGTTTGAATCGTTCTTAAGTAGCTTAATGCAGGGTTAACACACTCCAAGAGAATTCCCGCTTGGGAACTCATCCGATGGCGTCTTCCGGGGGCCACTTCATCACTACCACCTTTTTTTGGATTCGACATTTTTTTTTTTTTGGTAACTAATGCCTGGTGGCACCTGACTTTTATGAAGACAAGGTTTCTTACTAACCTCTCGGGTATCCTGTGCGCACATCTAGATTGATTTGGGCCCCTAGACTCCTCAAATGATAATCCTACCGGTTAAAACTTAACCTGATGACAAAACCGTCATGCCATGCTTAGGCTCCCAGTCACTTCCTACCGCAAGGATACACAGAAAGCGCGTTCAAGGTAAAAGATTTGCCCGACCCGGGTCTATTTCCTCACAACTCTAGACGGTATAGGATGGAACACCTTGGAACCCTAACGGCCAACCGCGCGACACTGACTCGGAATCAGACGCCGTCGCACCTATGGGTGACGCGCTTGTATTGACCTAATCCCGAGGTTAAAGTAAGAAGCCACCGAGGTGGTAGATAGAGGTCTTGAGCGGTCAGAGACACCGAGACTCCTTCGCGGTGATGGCTTTTGCTTTTCAAAGTAGATAATTATATGTGTGTTTTGCTAAAACGAGGTCGCTTATCTTAGAGGGGTGCACCTTTCGGGATTTCCACTGAGCTTTCATCTTTGAGGGGAGAAAGAAGAGTACGGTGGGGTAAACCTTCCGAGAGGACCGGTAAAACCGTTAACCCGACGAGCTAACCGGGACCTACTCGACCTTCCCCTTTTGGGCGACTTCGGACCAAACCTCGAACAGAATTGTGTTGCCCCTTTGTGGAATTTAGCCTTTGTTTTGAGGGGTTTCGCTTCTTGAAATCAGGCACGGCCACGACCAGGCTCTTATTTGACTCTCTTTTTGTGCTTTTTTAATTTTTTTTATTTTTTGGGGAGACATGATAATTTGACATGTCGACATCCCTCTTGTATGTCTGCGGGGACACTGCCCTCTTCTCGTGCTCTGACTCGGGTTCGAGGAGATGAATTCTACTCTCGCTTTCAGGGTATGGTATTTTGGTTCCCTTATGCTTAGCGTTTTAAGGGCGCCGGCTGTCTCATTGGGTCGAGAAAGAAGAGAACAAAGATTACGGCTTTCCTGGAGGCCCTCGAGTACAGCCCCACAATAAGTAATACTACCAACTTTCTTGGCTAAAACAGCTGCGTGTGTGCGTGTTGCCTTCTTTTAGTGGGCGTAAGTCGACATGACTGGACAGGAATCTCCACGGTTCTGGCGGACCAAGGCCCAAGACCGACCGAACCTTAATGGGTCCTATCCTAATATGAAGGATAGATGCAAAGGCTTGACTGCATGATGAACACCATGCATCTCTTTTTTTTTTTAGGGCTTCCCTCGAGTTCCATCTCGTTTGATCCCAAAAGCGAGGTGTGGGAGTGCGTGCAGGTTAACCCTGAGTTAGACTATAAAGACCAAAAAATGAATTTCCAGCTCCGATGGTCCTCATACCATGCCAGTTGTTACACCTATCTAAGGGTAGTATTTCTTAAGATAAAGCCCGTTCCAAGGGTGGGATAACTCGGCTCCCTCGGCATTAACTAACTTGTAGGTGTTGCCAGGGTATGCAGCCTGAACCACATATGGTCCTTCCCAATTGGGTTGAAATTTAGAATGCGGCCCTCCAGGTTTAACAAAAATTATTTTTACGACCATCTCACCGACTTTAAATTTTCTCTCAACGACTTTCTTTTGGTAAAAATGTGCGAGTCTATTTTGATAAACACGCGCATGCTTGGCACCGACCAGCCGCTTGTCGTCTAAGAGTTCCAACTGGGAAAGGAGTGAATTACGACGTTCATCGAGGAAAAATTTCTCATCCAATTGTACCTGGAGAGAAGGAATCAGAGTCTCATACGGGACTACCGCTTCCATCCCATAAGTAAGGGCAAACGAAGTTTATCCGATGGGGGTACAGATTGAAGTGTGATAGGCCCATAGAGCTTCGATAAGCTTTTCTGGCTAGTCTGAGAACTTACTAGACTCGCAGGTTTTCTTTATGATTTTGATCAATATTTTATTGGTGGCCTCTACCTGGCCATTGCCTTGTGGATAATAAGGTGATGAATGATGCAATGCGATTGCGTACCTTTTGCAGAGGTCTTGAAGGTCTTGAGAAATGAATTGTGGCCCATTGTCGGTGACGATTGTGCTTGGAATGCCGAACCTGGTGAGGATATTCTTCATGATGAACTTGCAGACTATTGATGCCTTGATTTTTGCATAAGCTTCTGCTTCGGCCCATTTGGTGAAGTACTCCGTTGCAGTGAGGATGAAGGATTTCTGCTTGGTGAGGGAGTTGGGATCACCTAGGGCGCCAATGATGTCGAACGCCTACATGGATAAAGGCCGTGGGGAGGATATTGGATGAAGTGAGGAAGATGGTGAATGAATCTTATCGGCGTAAAGCTGACACTTGACACACCTACGGACATAGACAGCACAATCCTCTTCCATGGTGGGCCAGTAAAAATCCTACATAATGATCTTCTTAGCGAGCATTTGGCTATTTACATGGCCACCGCACACACCTGAGTGTGCTTCCTCTATGCATTTCTAGACCTCATTGTCATCAAGACATCTTAAAAGAACACCAGCAAGGCTTCTCTTATACAGTAGACCTCCAACCAACGTGTATTTCTGGGCCACCCTTCTTATGGCTTTCTTATCTTCTGCGGTGGCTTCTTCAGGGTAAGACTGATCTTTACAATATTTGACAATTTCATAGAACCAAGGCTTCTCCTCATCAGCCAGTTCTTCTTCAAGTTCTGTCAACATGATTTCCCTCTTCTCAAGAATTTCCCCCTCCTGAAACTTACGTAGGACTCTTTCTTTGATTCTTAAAAGGTAAGGGTCCTGAATAGCAAGGATGAGACGCTTGTAGATGGTGATGGATTCAGACCAAATACCTAAAGGGAATTTAAAAGATGACGCCAAGGAGGCGAGGGCATCGGCCAGAATGTTTTGTTCGCGAGGAACATGGACAAAGATCAGCTTGGTGAATAATTTGGCATAAGCGGAGACCAGCTCCTAATAAGGCTTGAGCTTGGGATCAAGGGTGTGATATTTGGTAAGCACCTGGCGGAGAACGAGTTGACTATCTCCCACGACTCGCAATTCAGTGATATAAAAAGAATGGACTAGTTCCAGACCAGCTAGAAGAGCCTCATATTCAGCAATATTGTTGGTGACCGAGAATGCGAGATGAAACGCCCCTGGGATAGTAACACCTTCGGATGTCAGAAGGACAATGCCAATACCTTTCCCTTGGGAATTCAGAGCTCCGTCAAAATATAATGTCCACATTGGCTCATCGGATTGAGTGATGGACATTAGTTCCTCATCTGAGAACTCTGATTGGACAAGATCGAACTTGGGGAGGGGATGGTGAGCGAGATGCTCAGCTATAGCATAGCCCTTAATTACCTTTTGCTGGATATATGTGATGTCAAACTTAGATAAGAAACTCTGCCAGCGTGCTAGCCTATCAGCGAGGACAGATTTCTCCAAGAGGAACTTAATAGGGTTCATGCGGGCAATCAAATGGACCTCATGAGCTAGGAAGTATTGTTTCAATTTCTGCACTACCCAAATGAGGGCAGCACAGATTTTCTCCATGGCCGTGTACTTCTGCTCACAGGGGTTGAGGAGTTTAGACAAGTAATAGGTTGCACGTTCCTTGCCTTCTTCATCGGCTTGTGCGAGGACGGCTCCCACGGAGTCATCCAAGACTGAGATATAAATGATCAGAGATTTTCCTGGCTTGGGTGGAATGAGAACAGGTGGATTAGCCAGGTATTCCTTTAACCCTTCAAAAGCTTTCTAGCATTTAGAATCCCAATGGAATGCTACTCCTGGCTTGGTCAACTCGTAGAAAGGTCTACACCTTTGCGAGTGCTGAGACACAAACTGACGAATAAATTATAACCTTCCAATTAAACCTCAAACTTCTCTCAAATTTTTGGGAGGCGACATGTCTCTGATGGCCTTAGCTTTGTTGGGATCTATCTCAATTCCCCTTTTACTCACAATGAAACCCAGTAATTTGCCTGATGATACACCAAACACACACTTCTTTGGATTCATTTTCAATTGGAATTCCCTTGATCTCTGCAATACCTTAGCCAAGACTCTCGGATGTTCCGCCCCAGTTCTTGATTTCACCAATAAATCATCCACATACACCTCCAGATATACATGCATCATATCATGAAATATGGCCATCATACCTCTCTGGTAAGTAGCTCCAGCATTCTTTAACACAAAGGGCATGACCACATAACAATATGTTCCCCAAGGTGTAGTGAACGACGTCTTCTCCTGATCCTCTTCGGCCAAACGAATTTAATTATATCCTGAAAATCCATCCATAAATGAGACGGTTTCATAGCCTACCGTGTTATCGATTAACACATCAATGTGAGGCAGGTGAAAATCATCCTTTGGACACACGCGGTTAAGGTCCCAGAAGTCGATACAAATCCTGACTTTACCATCCTTCTTCATGATCGGGACAATGTTTGCCACCCATTGAGGATAAAGGACAACTCTAATAAACCTGGCTTTGTAGAGCTTGTCGACCTCTTCTTTCATTTTTAAAGCCATCTGAGGGTGGAAACGCCTTAACCTTTGTTTTACCGAGGTGGATCTTGGCTTTAAAGTTAAGCGGTGTTCGATCAAGGTGGAATCCAAACCCGGCATATCCTCGTAGCTCCATACAAATATGTCCTTATATTCCTTGAGAACTTCAATTAATGTCTCTTCTTCAGATGATGGCAAATTATTACTTATGAGGACGATCTTAGGGTCTTCCTCAGTTCCCAAGTTGACTTCTTTGGTGGATTCTTCTACGGCGGCTGATGGCTCATCGAATCTCCTCATCTCACTAGCATATGCTCCAGCCGTGTCCTCATATTCTTTATCCTCTTCTTCAATAGGACATTCTTCATCTATGATCTCGTAGACTCCATACCCTTCATCAGTTGTGTAATTCTCCTCACAATCTATCTCTGACAGTTGGATGGGATCTTCTAGCAATTGAGGAATGGATAGGCACGTTCGACACCTATTGGCTAGATCTAGAAGGAATCGATGAGGGATCTACTTACCCTTGGATTTCCTTTTGGGTACTACCCTTGACCCATTATTCCTAGGTTGACTGAGCTGTCCTACGGATGAAGAAGAAGCTAAAGAAGATGTCAAAGAATGTACAGGGAAGGACCCCTCAGAGAAGGGGTAGAAAAGGTCGCTCATAGGACCACGGATGAGTGGCCCGTAGGTCGGGACACACTCGTGGGAGATGTAGGAGGTTTCCTCAACGAAGATGTGTTGTTGAAGAGTTTGAAAATCGACATTTTTTTCGTTTTTATTTTTGATGACAAAGCAATGAAAAGAAATCGGAGGAGGGGGAAAAATGATTATGGCTAAAGGGCTGGGAGGCCCATAGAGCAGATCATGATTGAAAACCTAGCGCGGGTTGAGAAACCCGCGCAGGTATGTAACTAGAGAAGGAGACCTGAGAAAGATCGTCGGACAACTGTCTGGCCTAGGAAGAAGACAGCAACGAGGGCTGAGGTGAGTGAATGGAGAGAACGACGGCTAACGAGCCGTCGATGGTAATGTTGATGATAGATGAAGATCCGCCGGTGACAAAGTCCTCATGGCGAGTATTGTTCAGAATTCTGGCAACAGGAGTGATATCCCCTGGCATTTCAGAGATCAATGGTGGCCCTTCCAGCTGCGGGGGTGAGAATATTCTTTCTAGTGCAATGGAAATATCTTGTATGTCAAACTATTTGCTCCATTCGCATTCTGGATCTTTGATCTTGCCTCTCTTAGTGGCCCTTGAATATTTTTCAGCCAAGTATACAGCATGCGATCCCCCATGTGTCTCTTGCGGGTAATCCCCCATCTGAACAATGGGTCCCTTCTTGAAGTGAGAGGATAGGGTCCACGTGAGGGGTTTCCTGTCTGCCTCGAGCGGTCCTTCAAAGACTAGGCCAAACTTGTGGCTTAACCTTATTTTCTTTGGCGGTTTCAGCCTTCCTTGTAGCGCCGCGCCCGCCTTTGCCCTGTTGATAGCCGATATTCCTCATTATCTCCCATCCTTTAGAATGAGAAGGGAGACATGACGTTGGTACTGAAAGTGGCTTCTTTAGTGTCAGCGGAATGCGGGATGGGTCACACACATCCAGTAGTGACAATATGGGCCGATGAGACGGCCAAACAGATGGCAGAGAGGTATTAATAGCATCCACTGTATGAAGGACATGTGTACTGATCACTTTAATAATCCTCCCATTGTACGGAAACTTTAGGCATTGGTGGTTGGTGGAAGGCACAGCATCCATGACTTCAATATAGGGGTGACCCAGTATAGCCTTGAATGTGGGATCCATGTCGAGGACATGGAATTCCGTAGAGACTGACGCATGGCCTAATTCTGCCTTCAGGGTAATCATTCCATGTGGTGGCCTTTTGCTATTGTCATAAGTTGTGATTGTGATTGAGGAAGGTCTTATATGTTTCTCACCGACCCCACATAACTGAAGGGTGCTCATGGAGATCATATTTATAGATGCACCCGTGTCCACCAAGCACGGGTGTATGGACACTCCATTGATTTTATCGAGACACACAATGCATATTTTCGGGTTTCCTTGGGGGCGAGCTCGTGGTTGTGGAACATAATGGCTGACTGTGTGTCCATCGGCGTCAGAACGGCCAAAATCTTCTCTACAGGGAGGTCCTCATTCACCATGACCTTTTGAAGATATTCCATTAAGGTTGCCTGATGGGATGTGGATCTTTGAAGCAGCTCAAGGATGGAGATCCGAGCAGGCATCTTGTCCATTAACAAATCATACTGTGTTGCAGGGACAGATTTTTTCGGCTGCTCTCCATTGTCCTTCTCTGGCTGAGACTGCTCGGGGTCCTGACTGTTCTGAGGGAAAACCCTATGAAAAATTCTTCCACTCTGGAGCACCATTGCATGCGGCTTCTGCACCTCGATGGGGTTAGGTGTGGGTTTTAGCAGGGGTTTGAGGGGTAGTGGTGGAGCAATGGTTGGTGAAGCAAGGGTGATGATGGGAGTGGGGATTCTAATGAGGGGTTTGTTAGGTGGAGGTGTGGTGGAGGTAGAGGGGACCTCATATGGGCTATGAAGGATAAGGGGCTTGGAAGGTGGAGGTGGAGGCAAAGTGGAAGTGGATAAGGCCTGAGATGGATAATGGTTCTGAGATGGATGGTGGGTGATGAGTGGTTTTGAGGGCGTTGGTGGAGGCATGGTGGAGGTAGGCGGGGCCTCGTATGGACGACGGATGATGAGAGGTTTGGAAGGCATAGGTGTAGTAGGGGTGGATGGCAAGATGAAGGGATGAAAGAGGGCAAGAGGGTTCGAGGGCATAATGGAGGGCGTTGGTTGATAGGTCACTTGTGAGTTAGTGGGAGGGGTGCGGATGAGAGGGCGTGATGGCTGGGGAAATGGTGAAGGCCGTGCTATAAGTTGTGATGCGGGTTGATGAGAGAGAGGCGCTACCTGGGCAAGGCGAGGGGGTTGTCTGGTGATGTGGTTGGTGGTAGCGAGAACAGAGGTACTTTCTAAGTGCCAACCCTATTCTCTTCCAACTTCTGGGGAAAAGGAGATGGGGTTGACCTGGTGATTGGGTGGCTGGTGCTCCGGTAATGGATTCTAGATTATGCCCATGTTGGGCTACTGTGGTTGGACTTGCTGAGACTGCTGTTGTTGTTGTGGTTGTTGTTGTGGCTGCTGTTGTAACTGATGTTGTTCTTGGAGCTGTGGTCTAGGAGGAGGTCTCCTGGCTTTGAGAGTGGCAATGTATCGCCTCATTTCATCCCAGTCAATTCCGCCTTCATCATTCATGTCATAGATGTAATCTTTAAAATGGAAACATTTCTCTACTGTGTGTCATGGCTACCTGTGGTAGACACAGTATCTGGAGGTATCAACATTCGGGGGCCATGCGAGCTTCTCCCTGGGTAGGATGAGTGTATTTGAGGCCATGAGGGCGCTAAAAATATCCGCCAAAGTCTCTGGCAATGGTGGGTAATGGGCTCTCTTGGGGCCAATCGGCCTCCTTTGTTGCTGTGGGGAGCCGTAATTCCCTGGGTGTGGAACCTGGTGGTACTGAGGTGGTGGTTGTTGTTGCTGGGGTCGGGGTTGTTACTGGGGTTGAAATGGTTGAGGCATATTATTCTGGGGGGGAGGACGAGAGGGGAAAGGACCTTACTGGAGGGGAAGTCGAGGTATTTGTGGATACCTTAGGTTGGCTGCATAGTTGACGTTGTTGACTGCACTCACTTGCTCATTTGTTACGACCCATTCTGTTGCTCCACTGGGGACACCAGTGCCTATCTTTCTGACCATCTTGGGCTTCGGCGGCTCAAACATGTGCAAGATGGGGGAATCCTTTAACTAGGTTTGGATATACCGGGCCCTCTCATAGAGCTCTTCCATTGTAGTGAGCTTGTTCATGGCCAGGACGTGCCTGAATTGTGGGGTGGCATTGGACACAATCATTTTCACTTGTTCAGGCTTTGAGAGGGTATCTCTTATCCTCTCTGCCAGAGACCTCCATCTGTCAGCATAACGGACAAAATCTTCATCGGGCCTCATTTTCTCGGCCACTAGGTTATTGGCTAGTTGATCTATTCACCCCCCCTCTAGATCCACATTCTGTGGTGAAAGAGCCTTCCATCTAATTTCAACATTTGGTATCAGAGACTAACTCTTTTGCAGGGACTTACAGCCCGAAGAGGAAGGTACAGATGGACGGAAGAGGGATGATAGCTGAAGGACACTCCACATCCAAGCCCCCGTACTTCGATGGATCCAACTACGCATACTGGAAGAACCGTATGCAGGTTTTTTTGAGGGCTAAAGATTATGAGATCTGGAAGGTAGTTAGCAAGGGACCTTTCGAGCTGTCCCCTAATGAAGATGTATGGACCAAGGAGGAAAGTAGAAGGTCTATGCTCAACTAGAGTGCAATCAATGCAATCCAGTGTTCTCTGCATCCCACCGAGTTCTCACGAGTATCTGCCTGCTCTTCAGCAAAGGAAATGTGGGATGCACTTGAAGTTATCTACGAGGGGACTTCACAAGTTAGAGAGACCAAGACTAATCTACTGGTTTCAGAATACGAGGCCTTCAAGATGAAGCCAAACGAGACAATCAAAGAAATGTATGCTCGATTGACTATTATCACAAATAGTCTCAGAGGTTTTGGGAAGAAGTATTCTGAGTATGATATAGTCAGAAAGATCTTGCGATCCTTGACTCCAATTTGGCACACCAAGGCCACTGTTATGGAAGAGTCAAGAGATCTGCACAATACAAGGGCAGATGGGCTTATCGGATCTCTAATGGCATATGAGATGAATCTGCCGAAGATAGAGGAGGCTGATAGAAAGAGGAAGCCAATAGCTCTGAAGGCTAGTGCTAGCAAATCCAGTCGATCCAGCCCCAACGGATCATCAATTGAAGAGAGCTTGTCTGAAGAAGAAATGGCAAATGATGATATTGCTATGATTACTAGGGAATTCCGGCGTTTTCTCAAGAAAGAAGGAAGAAGATTCAGCCGAAGAAATCCCAGTGGTGGCCGCCGAGACACAAGGTACAAATCAAACCCTGTAAAGAAAGCTGAGACTAATGTTTGCTATCAATGTAGGAAGGCTGGTCACTTTAAAGCTGAATGTCCGACAAATCAGAACCTCAAGGACAAGTCCAAGAAAAAGAACACAAGAGAGAAAGCTATGGTGAGTACCTGGAGTGATGAGGATGAGGGATCCTTGAGCAACACTTCGGACAGTGAAGTTGAAGCTGAGAAGCCAATCTGTCTCATGGCAACCAGCTCAGAAGATAGAGAGGAAGAATCTGATGAGGTATCCTCTCGTTTTAAAAACTTTACTATTGCTGATTGGATGGATGCTTATAATGAACTTGCTGATAGAGTAGATGATGTCAGAAAAGAAAATAGGCATCTACGAAGAAAAATTAACATCATGCAAAATGATACTTCATTGTCTGATAAAATTGCATGCTTAGAGAATGAGAACAGTAAGCTGAAACTCACATGTTCTGAATTTGAAGAAATCAAGAAAGAACTGAAAATCTCTAAGGAAGAAAATGTGAGATTAGACAATGAAATTGATGCATGGAAATTAAAAATTCAGAATTATGAAAGTGAGATAAAAATTACTTCTAAAAAATATGAGGTTGTCCTCAATGTAAATAATGAATTGAAAAAGTCTATTGATGAAATTCAGAAAGACAATGAGGATAAGCTGAAAACCATTGAGAAAATGACTTAAGGATCTGAAAACTTAGATGCATTATTGGGGTCAAAGGTTAATTTCAGGAGAGAGGGCCTAGGATTCAACTTTAGTGCAACTAAGAGCTTTGGAATGAAAACTATTTCCTTTGTTGCACAAAAGGAGAAATGACCTCTTATTAATATGAATTCTAATAATGCTGTGAAAACAAATGTGAATCTGAAAAAGCCCAATGCAGAGGAGAAGGGCAAACAGAAAGTTTGTGAGCCTAGTAGAATTAGCACTTCCAAACCTAGCTCTAGTGCTCAATCCAAGGCTAGGGGTCAGCCTGCTCAGGTAAATAAAACCCTATGTCAATGCCAAAATGTCTTCACCACCACCATCATAGAAAAAGACCCAACAAAAACCTATGAACAGGTCAGCAGGGTCAAGGGTGCAGGGAAGACAAAATATTTTCAAGAGTCAGCCCAACAAATTCAATCCACCTAGAGTCCAGTCCTACTACCCCACACAGTCAATCTCTCCTAATGGGTTTGGGTGGACTAGAACTCAAAGGATGCATACAGGGTACGTTCATCAACCTACAAAATTTTACAGACCCTATGTCAGAAATTGGGGTAATGGGTATGGTAGTCGAACAACTAGAAACTTTCAATCTTTCAGCCAGCCCAAATATCACCTTGACCAAAACTTTATGAATGCAACCTGGCCGAAGCATTGGCACAACAACAACAATTCTGTGAATAACTCTGTTGGTGTAAATAAAAAGAAAAACAACAAAAATAAGAGAAAGAATAACAGAAGGAAATCTGCAAAATCCACTGAACAAATTTCCTTTAAACAAATGTGGATTCCCAAAGCCATGCTTTCTTCCTTTACTTGCACTCCATCTGCATTGGAGCCCAAACAGACTTGGGTTCCAAACTTTTTGCCCTAATTGTGTGTGCAGGTATGTCTGGCAGCCAAGAGTAACTTGTGGTACTTGGATAGTGGCTGCTCCAGGCATTTGACAGGAGATAAGGCCAAGTTCTGCATGCTGAATGAGAAGCTAGGAGGCCTTGTCACTTTTGGAAACAACACAAAGGGTAGGATCATTGGATCAGGTAAGGTAGGTAAGTGTTCTACCTGCTGCATTGATGATGTTATGCTGGTTGAAGGGTTAGCTTATAATTTACTCAGTATCAGCCAGTTGTGTGATAAAGGACATAAAGTCTTATTTGATTCTCAATGTTGTAAGATTTTTGAACCTGATTCTGAAATTGTCATATTTTCTAGAAAAAGAATAAATAACACATACATGATAGATTTAGATGATATTCAGCATTCTAACCTATGTCTTACTGCCAGTAGAGAAGATTTAACATTTTTATGGCATCGTAGGTTAGGCCATGCGAGTTATACTATTTTGCATAAACTAAATAAGCATAGCATGGTTAGAGGACTCCCTGAAGTCTCTTTTAAAAAGGACAATAAATTTTATAATGCATGCATTCAGTCCAAGTTGACTAGAAAATCATTCAAATCTAGGACAGAAAACCTATCCACTAAACCTTATGAACTGATACACATGGACCTATTTGGGTCAACTAGGTCTGTCAGTTTATCAAGGAAGAGGTATGGGTTTGTCTTAGTAGATGATTTTTCTAGGTATACGTGGGTATATTTTCTGTCACACAAGAATGATGCATTTTCAGAATTTCAGGAGTTCTGTATTAGAATTAATCAGAAAATTGAAAATATTTTGACTGATCATGGAGGTGAGTTTGAAAACTCACACTTTGAAGAATTTTGTAGGTCTTGTGGGATTCATCATAAGTTCTCCTCACCCAGGACACCTGAGCAGAATGGTGTTGTCGAGAGGAGGAACAGAACTCTAGTGGAGATGGGCCGAACACTTCTAGTTGAAGGTGAACTGCCAAGAAAATTCTGGGCTGAAGCAGTCAACACAGCATGTTATGTAATTAACAGGGCAATGGTAAGACCTTCTACCCAGAAAACCCCCTATGAAATTTTGAAAGGTAAGAAACCTTCAATTGCCCATTTCAAGGTCTTTGGTTGTAAATGTTTTATACATATAAATGATAAGAGGGACCTTGATAAATTTGAGCCAAAAGGTGAACCAGGAATTTTTCTTGGTTATTCTGAAAACACCCGAGCTTATAGAGTGTTCAACTTAAACATAAAAATTGCTGAAGAATCTCCACACATTATCTTTGATGAATCCTTGATGGAAACTAACCATGGTCATTGCAGGAATGAAGATGGGAACATTTTAAAAGATGATAACTCTGCAGACCAGTCTGATGGTGAGAAAGAAAAAGAAGAGCAGAATGAAGAAGAATCTGAAGTTCAGGGGGAGGTAAGTGAAATTCCTAAAACTCAGATTGTTAATATTAGATATCTTAAAAATCATCCTGTGAATAATATCATTGGCAATCTGAATGATCCCCCTAGGACTAGAGGTCACTTTAGAATTCAGGATGAATTGAATACATATGCTCTTGTCTCTCAAATTGAACCCAAGTCCATTGACTGTGCCCTCAAGGATGTGCATTGGATTAATGCCATGCATGAGGAGCTTAATCAGTTCGACAGGAACAAGGTGTGGCACTTGGTCCCACCTCCTGATCATGGAACAGTCATAGGGACTAAGTGGGTATTCAGGAATAAATATGATGAATTAGGGAATATTGTTAAAAATAAAGCCAGACTTGTTGCTCAGGGGTATAACCAGGAGTTTGGTATTGACTTTGAAGAGTCATTTACCCCTGTAGCCAGATTAGAAGCTGTTAGGATTTTATTGGCTTATGCATGCTCCCTAGGAATAATCCTCCAGCAGATGGATGTAAAATCTGCATTCTTGAATGGAGAAATTAGTGAGGATGTCTATGTAAGACAGCCCCCTGGGTTTGAATGTCTAGATTTCCCTAATCATGTTTACAAATTAAATAAAGCTCTCTATGGTCTTAAGCAAGCTCCCAGAGCTTGGTATGACAGGTTGAGCAAGTTCCTTACTGATCAAAATTTCACTAGAGGAGTAGTTGATCAGACCTTGTTTATAAAGGTGAGTCATTCTAACATTCTTATTGTACAAATTTATGTGGATGACATTATTTTTGGGTCAACTAACCCCAAATTGTGTGAGGAATTTTCTAAAATAATGACTAATGAGTTTGAAATGAGCTCAATGGGTGAGCTCAAATTGTTTCTTGGACTGCAGGTTACACAAACAAAGGATGGAATGTTTATCACTCAGGCCAAGTACACTAGGGATCTACTCAAGAAATACAAGATGGACAACCTCAATGAGATAGCTGCTCCAATGGGTACCTCTACAAGCTTGGATGAAGACACTAAAGGTAAACCTGTTGATCAAAAGCTATACAGAGGTATGATCGGATCCCTTCTCTACTTAGCAGCATCTAGGCTTGATATTCAATTTACTGTAGGACTATGTGCTAGGTTTCAGGCCAGTCCTAAAGAAACTCATCTTAAAGTAGTAAAAAGGATTTTTAGATATCTGCTAGGCACCCAAGAGCTAGGATTATGGTATCCTGCTAGGTGTGAGTTAGAGCTTCTAGCTTACACTGATGCTGATTATGCTGGGTGTCGAGTAGATAGAAAAAATACTAGTGGCTATTGTCAATTCCTTGGTGGCTGTCTAGTATTTTGGGCATCTAAGAAGCAACACACTGTAGCCTTGCCTACAGCTGAGGCTGAATATGTTGCAGCTGGTAATTATGCTGCTCAAGTATTATGGATCAAGCACCAACTAGATGATTATCAGATAAAACTGGAATGTATTCTAATTTTATGTGATAATACTAGTGCCATATGCCTTACTAAAAATCATGTTCATCATTCTAGGACTAAACACATAGAGATAAAACACCATTTTCTTAGAGATGTTGTGAATAAAAAGGAAATCGAACTGAATTTTATTGAAACAGACAAACAAATTGCTGATATCTTTACTAAGCCACTTGGAAATGAAAAGTTTAAATTTCTTAGAAGAGAACTTGGCTTGTGTAAGTTTCAGCATAATGAATAAAATTTTCAGTTGCTTTGAATAAAATTTCTGATTTGGACTTGCATCTAATAGTTTGTATAAAACTCTGTGAAGGTTAAATGGTGCAACAGACTCATGATCATGCATGACACTCATATTATTTTCTCATGATCATCACTGCATATCATTTAGTCAGAATGTGTCTAAAATCACATGCATATAGAACTGTTTTGCACTACATTTCTCTGCATAACCCTGGTGGTCATATTGCATGATAGTGCAGTCTGAATAAGCATGAACTTCAAAATCATTTGTTCAGTCATCATTTGCAAAACCACATGCACATAGACAGGGGGAGTATTGCATATGATTCAGAGTTGAGTCTGACAGTATGGCAATCTTTTAGTCAGTTCTAATATCAAGCAATAGAAAATAGACTTCTTCCCTCATAAGAACTTTAATTGCTTAAAGACTGACTTAATGGTTTAAATTTTATAATCTTTAGAGTTGAAAGACTACAATCAGTAAATAAGGATGCTGAAAATTGATAAAGCACTCAACCCTCATCTTATTTCATGTCAGACAAAGCTAATTATATTTGAAATCTGAAAACTCATCTGAAATCATGTTAGAGAAACTAAGTATGTGTATTGTCCTTAAACAAGTCATTCTGAAACAAATAAAGGACAGCTAAGAAAGATATTGAAAAATAGTAAAAATTAATTAAAAAATAGCATTGGCAGAGCAATGACTGGTAAATCACTGAGAAACTGAGTGACCATCAAAGAAGTGGACAACACTCATGTCATGAGGTGTATCAGCTATCTCTGTATAAAATGATCAAAACAGTAGGTTGGTTTCACTGAGTACCTGGGGGTAACTGGCATCTGATAAACGTGTACCCTCACACAAAAAGGTGTAAATCAGTTCTATTGAGTTTGATCATAGGCAAGATGGTCCATCATGTTGAGTATCTAGGGGTATTGGTGTCTGATAAACGTATACCCTTACGTAAAAAGACTTATGGTACCTGAATGCCCTAAATGAAATAATATTGAAAATGATGTTCCCTCAAAAGAAATTTCATGGATGTCAATTTATTTAATTTCAATACATGACCTGGTATCTCTTAGCACATTCTACTAAGTCTATGAAAGTAAGATATTCTGAAACTGAATCTCTCATGTAAATATGATTCTAGTTTATTATTTTATCATGCACAGCTACCTTATCCAATGAATGTAGTGCATGAACTCTCATTTGTATAACCTTTAAACCAGAACTTCACTTTTTAAGTAGTTTCTCAATTCATATGACTGAAGGTTCTGTGCTTTAGCTGCTTAATTTCTGAACTACCTGCTAAGAATGCCAGTCAGCTGATTCTTCTTGTTCCATCCCTTGCATCTTCTTTCCCTCCTCTTTATTGATGGCAAAGGGGGAGAATATATTGTCTATTTGATGAATTCATTCCAGGGAAGTGTATGCATCATGTCTATGGAAAAGGGGGAGAGTATGCATCATGTCTATGGCAAAGGGGGAGATCTTGTGAGCAGAGAGTTGTGTTCATGTCTCAGCATGTCATTCATAGCATCTGCATGACAAATCTGAATAACAAATCATGTCCTTCATCAAAAATGCATCTGCATAACAGGATGTTGCTATTCTATATAATAGGGTGTTGCCATCATCAAAAAGGGGGAGATTGTTGTGACCCCTCTATGTTGATGATGTTGACAATAAGTTTTACTTCATTGGCAACAGCTTGTTTTGATTGATTGGCAACTGTTCTTATTTTGATGAAATTGTTTTGATCAGGTTGTCTGTGTATATAATGCAGTCAGAGTCTATATATTGTTATGCACACACTCACAGGTCTACACAGTGCATTGCAGCATGAGCATATAGCCTATACATTTCATTGTGTAGTCTGGACAGTAGTGGGTCGACCCCCTTCTCAGATGGGTCGACACCCCCAGAGTGCAAGTCTATACACTGTCTGTCTGTCTTGTGTCTCATGCAGCGTCTTAGGCATTTTGTTAAAGTCTATATAGTGCAGCTCATACGAACACTCAAGTCCATACATCGTGAAGTCTGCACATTGTGGCACCCAATGTCTATACATTGCTCATTCGTTCATTCAGCATTGTCAAGTCTATACATTGGTCGGTGCCAAGTCTGTACAGCGAGCGTCTCATTGGTGAAGTCTGTACACTCACCAGTTGAACTTCAAAGTCCATACATTGGGCTGTAGCTTGCACGAAGCTAAGCCCATACATCGCTCAAGTCTGTACAGAGTCCAGCTTCTCAGTTAGCGTCTTATGCTTTGGTTTGTGCAAGTCTATACAACCGACTGTTCAGTTTGTGACCAAGTCTGTACAGCCAAGGCGACTGTTAAGTCTGTACATTGGTTCAAGCTTCCAAGTCTGCACATTGGGCCTTCAAGCCTATGAAGTCCATACATTGGACTGTGGTTCGCAAAGTCCATACATTGGACTGTGCTCGTAAAGTCTATACAATCGATTGTTCAGTTTGTGACCAAGTCTGTACAGCCAAGGCGACTGTTAAGTCTGTACATTGGTTCAAGCTTCCAAGTCTGCACATTGGGCCTTCAAGCCTTTGAAGTCCATACATTGGACTGTGGTTCGCAAAGTCCATACATTGGACTGTGCTCGTAAAGTCTATACAATTGGCCTTCACTTCAAGGCTGTACATTGCTTTGTCATTCAATGTGCATAGTCTATACATTGAATAGGCTCGTCCATGCATCATGGGTTGACCCCCTTCTTTGATGGGTCGACCCCCCAGATCTCCAAGTCTATACAACGTTGTTGAGTGGAAGTCTGTACAGCCGTTGGGTTGCCAAAGTCCATACTTTGTGAACCTCAAAGCATGTACTGACCTTGCCTTGTTCAAGTCTGTACATCGTTAATTTGTCTTGGCAAGTCTACACATTGGTAGTCTGCACATCATTCGTGAAGATTGAACATTGAGCAAGTGTATACATTGGACGAGTCTGCATCGTGCATCAGTCATGAAGTCTATACATCGTCTGTCTTCATTAGAGTCTCATGAAGTCTGTACATCATGGCTTTTGTGCTCTAAGTCTATACATCATGGCAAGTCCGAAGTCTACATTGGAAGTGTATTCATTCATGCATCATGGGTCGACCCCCTGATTAGATGGGTCGACCCAATTTAGACTTCTAAGTCTATACACTGCTCCCTCCTGCGTGTATATTCCAAGTCTATACACTCCCTGTGTTTTCATGTCTATACATTGCATTTCATCTTACAAAGTCTGTACATAGTTCTTCACTTAACCTGATAATCCGATACTCTGTCTGACAGGGATTCGTTACTGAGATTGCTGACATGGCTCGTGATCCCAGGAGGACGAGGTGACCAGATGCTGCCACGTGGATGAAAGCACCTCGGATCTGGCGAATTCCTTGGGCGGGAAAACATGGAAGCCACGCGCCCTTATCCAATCTACTGCTGATATATATAGAAGTCTTCATCTTCTGTTGAAGTGAGATCGACCAGTGGCAAGTCTATACAGTGAGACAAACTTGAGGCAGCAGAGAGCCACCGAGATCCAAAGAGAAGAAAAGCAGAGAAGAAGAAAAGGAGAGAAGAAGAAAGTGAGAGAGATGAGTTGAGAGAGTTATATAAGAGCTTGTGAATCAGTCTCTTGGTTCAGATACCAGAGCTGATATTGCTCAATTTGAGCTACAGTCGTTTTGGTTTTCATTCCATTCGATTCTGCGTTTCTTGCTTTTCAGTCTTTGTTATTTTTCTTTTGAAAACTCTTGTTCGATCAAGCTGTTAGTCAGTGGTGTCAAGCTGTGAGGCAGCGGTGTGCAGAGGTGTTACCTCTGGTCGGCTAAGCTGTAGAGCCCAGCAGAGCAAGCTGTGAAGCTCAGCTGTTGCAGAGGAGGCTCCTCTGGTCGGGATAAGCTGTAAGCCCCAGCCGTTGTTGGCAAGCTGTAGTGCCCAGTAGATTGAAGCTGTGTATCAGTAGTAATCCACATTCGAGTTGAATGTGGGGTGGATGTAGGTCGGATTGACTGAACCACCTAAAATTCTTTGTGCCCCTCGTGTGGTTGCTTGTCTGTCTAGTAGATCTTATCTCTATTATCCGGTGCAAGTCTATAGTCCAATGTATGGACTTTGAAGTTCAACTGGTGAGTGTACAGACTTCACCAATGAGACGCTCGCTGTACAGACTTGGCACCGACCAATGTATAGACTTGACAATGCTGAATGAACGAATGAGCAATGTATAGACATTGGGTGCCACAATGTGTAGACTTCACGATGTATGGACTTGAGTGTTCGTGTGAGCTGCACTGTATAGACTTTAACAAAATGCCTAAGACGCTGCATGAGACACAAGACAGACAGACAGTGTATAGACTTGCACTCTGGGGGTGTCGACCCATCTGAGAAGGGGGTCGACCCACTACTGTCCAGACTACATAATGAAATGTATAGGCTGTATGTTCATGCTGCACTGCACTGTGTAAACCTGTGAGTGTGTGCATAACAATATATAGACTCTGACTACATTATATACACAGACAATCTGATCAAAATAATTTCATCAAAATAAGAACAGCTGCCAATCAATCAAAATGAGCTGTTGCCAATGAAGTAAAATTTATTGTCAACATCATCAACACAGAGGGGTCACAACATAGGTCAGTAATGGAAAGAGAGGGACCAACCCTATCCTGATACTTTTGCAAGAATTTTCTTTGCACTGTATCAAAATTCTCGGCCTCGCCCGGCTCCAGAGAATAGAACCATTCTAGCGCGGGACCGTCCAATGATCTCCGAAAGAGGTATGCCAGGAATCTCTGGTCGTTTTGTCAATAGGAGGATTCATACATGAAGTCCTTGAGGTGAATAAAGGGGTTGCTAGTGCCATTGTACCTACTGTACGTAGGCATTTCGGAGGGAGGGAGATGGAACCCTGGTAGGATTGGCAGAGAGACCTCGGGGGTGGATTTTACGTCCACCCTTTGCTTTAGGTTGTGAAACTGTTCATCCATTTTATTGAACCTATGGAGGAGTGATTGGGCAAGCTCCTCGGTAGGCGAAGGTGGCGCCGGCCACTGGGAAGGAAGATGTCTCCCGGAGACTTGAAGATGGAACCCCGAATGGGAGGGATATGGTGGCCTGTCGGCAGCTGGCCCTAGCTGGAGTGGTGTGTGAGGAACGACAGGGGTTTGAGACTGTGAATGGAACTGGAATGAGGGAGGTTGTTGGCTTGCCTGCCCTTGAAGTGAGGGAGAAGGAATGGCTTGTACCGGTGGAGGAGATGGGATGGCCTGCACCGACTCCTGGAGGGGTGCGATGGCTGGAGTTGACTCCTGGGGAGCAGGAGAAATAGATTTCCTCTTTAGAATGGCCTGGAAGGCTCGGAGTTGCTCAGAGGTGAGCTCTGTGTTGGCGAGGACACCCAACAAGGAAGAGATGTCCTGTTGAGGGGGTGTGTCTCTTGTGGTAACCTGCACCTCGCGTGAGGGCTCGTAGGAAGGGCCCGAGTCCATGGCATGGACACGTGGCTCAACTGATTGACAACGACCAGGGTGGTTCTCCTCAAAAGACTCGTGGGCCATTTTCAAAGTTCTTCCGAAACGCAAAAACATGCACCAACAAACAAATAGCAGGGATTATCAAGCAAGTAGATGCCTTAACGCCCCCCTTTTTTATGTTTTTGTTTTGATAATTTTTTTATTTTAAACCAAATCTGAAGTTCACACAAAATAGGAAGGACCCTGATTAACTTTGTTTCACCGCCGTGTCAACTAGGGTCACTCGTCTTACCGCAAATTGGTCAACTAACTCCGGAGAACTTCAATGGTACAACCAGCCCAGTGGACGAAGAGGGAATCCTTCGCTGTCGGGGACTTACGGAGGTCCCGGTGGAGGAGATCCTAGTCCGTCGAGAGGAATTCCCGAACGAATAGTCCTTCCTTCACCGAGAGAGGGTGATCCTTAAGAAAATAAAAAAGGGGTGGATGTATGCAATGAGGTGCTAAACAGATATATGGAACATAACAAAATAACATAGATAACAGTGGTATAATCAACACCCAAGAGAGATAACAATGCAAACCTCAAGGAACCACAAGGGATTGTGGGTGAAGTGCACGTGGTGCACGAGGGATAAGAACTGAAAATACTGATGTGAGCACGACTGTAGCGCGCGAGGGCGCAATAAGGAGAGGCACGGGTGGGTGCTGGGTGGAGGAGCACATGGCGGTGCCGAAATCGCAAGGGTAACCAAGAGAAAGTGAAAGAAAGTCCCACCGTGATCGCCAAGATGTGAGCGACGTCACACGGATGCGACGTCGTGCGGAGCGCGCGGGCTCATTTTACTGTGACACAGAAAGAGGGAGAGAGATAGAGAGACCACCTCGGGAGATTGCTCCGGTGGAGTATGCAGAACAGATACAACGTAATAAAATGCGGGGATTAAACGGCCATAGCGGGAAATGACTCTCCGCAACCTCGGGGGATGGGAATGGTGCAGAATTTAAGTGACAGCAATTCAAACGGCCATAGCGAGAAGTGACTCACCGCGGCCTCGAAGATATGAGAATAGCACAGGATTTAAGTGATCGAAATTTAAACGGCCATAGCAAGAAGTGACTCGCCGCGGCCTCGAATATATGAGAATAACACAGGATTTAAGTGACAGAAATTTAAACGGCCATAGCGGGAAGTGACTCGCCGCGGCCTCGAATATATGAGAATAGCACAGGATTTAAGTGACAGAAATTTAAACAGCCATAGTGGGAAGTGACTCGCCGTGGCGTCGAAGATATGATGTGATCGCCAGGGGCCGGAGACCCCAAAATAAGAAGAGTGATCGCGTTTACCTCAAAAGCAGGAAATGACGGGTTGCTTCTTCCTTCCCCTTCGACCGGCCGGCGGAGAGGGCCTTCTTTGGTTACCCTTGTAAAAGAGGAAACGGACAGATAGCAAATGAATCGAAAAAATGACAGTGTAGTATTAGTCCCTTGTGATGAAAATGGTGAAATCATGGCAAAACACACACATGGTTGGTGTTATTTTTTAAACCCCTCTCGGACAAGAGTAGGAGGAAAATGCTATGATGGATGGAGAATCATACAAACGTGCATAAAAATAGATCTCTCTTATGAAGTGAGATGATGGATGACGGGATGATGCATGCTACAGAAATGACAAAAGAGAGTGGGAGAGAATGGCTTATTGAAGATGCCGATGGCGGGATCTGGCGGAGCTTCGGCAACGCGGGGATGACGTGGAAGCACGGTGGATGGTGTTAGCCTTTCTCTCGCGAGCGCGGGCACCCGGGAAGTCGGCAGAACCTCCTCCTACAAAACCCACGGGTTAGAAAGGGGATCCGGTAGAGTTTGCCTCTCCTCTGTCGGATCTGAAGCTCTCTTACTTCGAGGGAGGGGGTCCTCTATTTATAGAGAAAAATTTTATGGGCGCGTCCTAGGTCCGGGACGCGTCTATGTTGAGACGTCCTGGGTCCCAGACGTGTCCATCAATTTTTTATAATTTCCACATTATTGGCGCGTCTAGCCTTCCGGATGCCTCAAATGGACGTGTCCAGGACCCAGGACGTGCCCATTTTTGCCCACCGAATCGCCATCAGAAGCCGTCGACTGTGGAGAAAGCGAGTGATTTCGGCGCATAACCGTGACTGTCGAAGGGCGCTTCTGATCGGCAAGACGTTGTTATGTTTGGATTCTTTCGAAACGTCAAACTGAGCGGTGGATCGGCGCCGTTCGGGTGCTGAACAAGGGGGTGTCCTGGGCCCCAAACGCCTCAAATGGAGGCGTCCTGGGTCCCAACGCCTCAAGGAACCCCGCCGGATTGGCACCGAAAAGTTATCGAGGAGGAGAAAGTGCGTGATTTAACTGTTACTTTAGCAAGATGTCTTCGTGTTCGGATTCTTTCGGAACGTTCGGTTGGGAGCGGCGCCATCTGCGTGCTGCACGACTTCCTTAGTGAGGAGACTTTCCTCTCGGACTCCGTCAAAAGAGGCATGACCCTCCCCCGCCTCAAAGAAAATTCTAAAAATGGCGAAAGAAACCTAAAAAAAGGAAATCACTTAAGTAATTCAAAAATGTGAAAGTCACTTCAGGACGTCATATTGTAATATGAGATTTACCCGAGATAACGTCAGAAACAGCCTGTCTACAGTCTTGGTTTGCTCCCAGGAAGCTTGTGTAAGCTTCCTTCTCCTGCTCGGATAGCGTAGCACCAATCCAAAGCGTTATGCTCGGGTCTTCCCCTACCTAGATGAGATATAGGTCTTCTGCTAGGGTGTTCGTGCTCAGACCCGGGCCCTCTGTCTTTGTCTTCTTCTCGAGTGGAGCCTCCTCGGTCTGCCGATCGCGCGTGGAGATCAAGTAGCACCTCCTGGACTCCCTCTGGTCTCCTCGGACTTCTCCCACACTGCGAGGAGTGGGAAACTTCAACTTTTGATGGTAGGAGGAGGGGACGTCACGGAGGGTGCCGAGGATACCTCGCCCTATGATGGCATTATACCCGGTCATCCCGTGGACTATAGTGAAGTCCGCTAGAAAAGTCACGTCTCTTGGTGAGGTTCCAAACGTGATTGGCGACGAGATACATCCTTCTGGGAGGACGGTTGTGCCAAAAAAATCATACAATGGTGTGTGCAGTGGTGTTATTTGTGATAAATCCACACCCATAAGTACCAGGCAGTCGTAAGAAATAACGTCGGGGCCACTTCCATTATCCACTAAAATCCGTCGCACAATACATTGGTTGATGGTGGCCGAGACCACCAAAGTGTCAGAATGAGGAGTGGTTACACCTTCCAGGTCTTCGTCTGAGAAGACGATGGGGTCCTTGAGGTGCTCCCGGGTGACAGTTCCCTGATGGCTACTGTCGCCTCGCTCCACGGTATTGATTGCTGATGCGTACCGCTAGCGCCTCCTGGAGCGATCGCCTCCTAAAGCTGGCCCTCTGGAGATCATCATGATCTCCTTCCCGTTGGAACAGTTGTCGATTAGTGGAGGGGTCCGCTCGCATTGCCGCTTCTCCTCAGCCTTGGCGATAAATTTATCGAGGAGTCCTCGCCGGATGAGGTCCTCGATGGCATCCTTAAGCTGGATGCAATGAGCAGTATCATGGCCATGGCCGCGTTGGAAGCGGCAGTACCTCCCTTTACTCCTTGTCCTTGGGTTGGACTTCATCTTCGACGGCCATTGGAGGAAAGGTTCCTCCCGAATCTCCATGAGGATTTGGTCGGGCGGGGCCGTTAGGTGCGTGTAGTGCCAGTACTGGCCCCTTTTTTTGTTCTTCGGGCCGTCACGACCTTCCCGGTCCCATCGCTCCCGCTTGTTACGCCCGTCCCGTGGTGAGTCGGTGGATCTTTTATGGTCGGACCGATCCGTACCGACCGTGCGGCCGAGGGTTGCCGTGTTCTCATCGCACCTTGCATGCTTCTACGCAAAGGCGAGGCGAGCGACCGCCGGAGGATGGAGTCCCGGGTTCCCTGCGTCAGGGCGGTGGTGGCGATGTTGATGTCGAGGCGAGGGATCCGGAGCGCCTCTGCCTGGAAGCGGGAGACGTAATCCCAAAGGGTCTCCTCGCATTGATGCGGGACGGACAGCGAACCTGGGACTCTAGCTCGCGACTCGTCCCTAAACGAGGGAAACGCAGGATCGTGCATGGTTGAGAAATCGGTAATGAGGTAAGGGTACTAAGCTCTTCCGTGCTCGGATCGAGTCACGGGACGGGTCACGCTCTCACTCACTCTCGCAGCAGTGATAAAATTTAGAACGAACTAGGTATTCTAACACTCAAGCAGCGGCATATGAAAGTATATGAGGAAAGCAAATGCCGAGAGGGGGAGCGGACACGATACCTCTACGCTTCGGGCGTGGGAAGACGACCCTGGCTGATCTCGTACTCCCGGTGTACAAATTTAACAATAATTACAGAATTGATTTAAGGCCCACTCCACGTAAGGAGGTAAAGGTCTACAATGTGGGGCCCGAGAGTAGCGAACTCGGGTTGACAGGCAGCAATTTGGGCCGTAGACGGGCCGCTGGTCTGACTCGGTTCTGACTTGGTACTGTTCCAACTCGATACAGCAAGGGAACTCAGCAACCAGGATGGCAGATTCCAGTCGACTCCTTGCTGCGGCGACATGCTGGGACACTGCTGATGGGTGGCCGATCTATCTCCAGGAGCAGCGGTTGCCGAAGGTGAGCCGGCATATTTTCCGAGGAATTAATTCCCAGACTGAGTTGCTGGCTTGGGCTTGGATCTGCTCTGCGCACCTTCACGAAAATATTTATTGCGGCCAGATCCGATGTTGGATCGATGCAAACTTGGTATCGACGGATAGAGGACTCAGATGGCTACAACATATGTTTTTTTTAAATCCATCAAGTGAATGGATGGAAAATTAAAATGACTGTTCCACAATGGTTTTTGCTGACTCGGACTGACAGACACACAGGACAAACTGAGTTTTCCCTAAAAATGAATTTTGATCGAAAGGAAAACACTAGATCTAGACTCCAGAAAAATTATGGTGGATGGGGGGTACGTGAGGGACATGTATGATGTTTTTGGGGATTTTAGGAGATGGCTAAGGGGGTGGGAAAAATATGGGATCAGGGATCTATCCTACAGATCTGCTGATTGGCAGACTGTCAAGGGTGGAATGAAAATAGCGGGAAAAATACCAAACGAGATCTGAATGGGGAAAAATCTATATTGCTGGAAAGCTAACAGAGAGAGGAACAAGCTCTCAAAATTTCAGCTCGATCAGAGTTAGGATCTAGGAGAACCGATCTTTTCTTCAGCTTACTGTTCTAGAACTCAGAGTTCTGGACAGCAAGGGGGATGGCGGCTTATGGCGGCTCCGACGGCGGCACGAACGGCGGTGGGGGAGCTTCACACTCCAGAGAGAAGATAGAAATTGGATTCACTCCAATATTGAGGGCTTCACACCCTGGATCTAGAGGAAGAATAAGAGAGAGCTAGAGAGAGAGAGGGGGCGCACTTGGCATTTTTCTTCAATTTCTCATCATTAATTCTATCAAAAATGGAAATACAAGGGATATATAGAAATGTACAAATGACCTTAACTACCCCTAAATCTAGAGTTAGAGAGGGGTAAGTAAGGGATAGCATTTTCTTCCCCCATGTGGTCAAATGACCAAATAAAATAAAATTACAACATGGAATAAACAATAATAAAAGGGGGCGCCCCCTTGACTTAAGGGCCATCAAATTTGAATTTTGCATTTTTTGTCCCCCCATGGTCCAAATCCAATCTTGGACTTTGAACCAGCCCCGCATGGGCCCTAAGCCAAGTGGACCAATGAGGGAGAGGGTGAGGGACCCTGCTGGACCCACTGGACTTTTACAAATAAACCCAAAAACTTTAAAGACTACCATTTTGGCTTATAATGCCTTACAATTGCAAACCTAATTAGCCAAGGGTATAAATACAAATAAAAGGACACAAATATAAAAATAAAATGTACGTGCTCGGAGTTGATTCCCATCAATTCTCCCCGGGTGGGAAGAACTCGACCCCGTCGAGTAAGGGGTGCGGCTGCTCGTGTGGCTCTAGCGGATCCGTCACCGAACCTGGAAGCGCGGAGTACGCTCCACTCCAAGTAATCGTCACATACTCATTCCGTATAGATTCGATATGCACACGTTGCTGTGGGAATGAGGCTAATGGTGGACACTCCGAGGTGGGGTCACTCTCAAAGGGGAGGAGGCGGCTCAAAAATTCACTAGGAATCACCGCTGGGTCCCTTAAGTGACTAGATCTGAGACTTGAGCTGATCCCAAATTCTCGAAAGGGACTAACACTGCGAGTTGACATGAGACTGGCGTGACTCGATGCATGCAGACTCCTAACAAGTACAAATGAAAAAAAACACACCCTATGTCCTAAACAAACCTAACACTATGCAGACCCATGCATATGCTATGGTGGACTAGGACACCCGAATGTATGATGTGCATGTACATGACGCAACCGGAGGTTGGTGGAATGTGGAACTCCTAGACACCCTAATATGTCCCTAGCATGCGGCTGCCTGTTGGATTTGGGAGACTTGGGAGGACTAGGAGTGCCGAATGCACCTTCTTTCTTACCCCTATATGATGACCGTGGAACGATCCCCTGGCTGAGAGTAGGTGGACTAGCCCGTGGGGAAGGGGTGTGATAGTGGACTTCCCTAACAAGTTGGAATGGATAAAGTGGTTCATAAAGCTCACTAGGGAAGGGGTCGAAGGGATCAAAGAAAGTATGACCCCTCGAACTGGGCTCCCATAGGTCACGGTCCCAAGTTTGGAATTCTTGAAGGTGTAGGTGGTCACCTTCATGCATTAGGGTATAGGGGACAGTGATCTCATATAGAAGGTATGGTTTCTCCCTCGGGGTAAAGGGAATGAAGTTTGGCTCGGCCGGCAAGGGAAGGAATAGGAGAATCTCCGTGGTGACACGACCCACAGTGTACACAGAAGTAATGGACCCTAAGGCGGGGTGGGTGAAGTTACGACTTGTGGGTTGGTCGAAGCCTTGGGCCAACATATACGTCAACTTTATTTGCGAGTCTAATCCCATAATAAGATCATCCAATGTATCAACATGGGAACTAAACCGAAAAGTGGTGTGGAATGAGTTGACGGGCACTATTTGTAGTGTGGGGTCCATGGATGGGTAGTAAGGCGGACTAGGGACCAAGCCTCTCTTGAACCAGCTAAGTAGTGGCTCGTCTATGAGTAGCTTCCCCGATAGAACTATTGGTGGCTCCGACTGAGGTGGCTTCGAATAAAGATCGGAGGGTGAAGGTGGTGGTAATGGAGCTCCCATGGGTGGGGAAGGAATGTCCTCCCTGAGGGGAAGAGTTTCTTGGGGTGGCACAAGGTTGAGGGGCTCGGGCAGGAATCCGTCAATTTAAGTACACATCCTATCCAACCGATCCGAAATGGTTTTGAAGAGTTCGGCAACGGTGGGGGTTGGAGTAGGGGCATCGTGGTGGACTCGCTCATGGACTCTCGGCCTAGTCATGGGTTTAGGCTCATCGACATGCGGGGCTCTTTACCTCTGACTATGACCCACTTGGTTGGAAGAGATTGGGTGGGGTCGATTGGAGGTGACTAGGCCGGGTAGGTAGACCCTTCTAAGCTCGCCCTTCATCTCTCGCCATGACTCTATAGGCCATTGCCTCCTAAGTTCCCACAAGTATTCTATGTCCCTCCATGTTTCGACGGCTTCGTAAAAAAGACGCCTTGTGGCAAAGTCGACTTACATGACATCGGACATAATGTAACACTCAAAGTATGTGTCCATAGCGGCTTCCCACTCTAGGTAGTCGCTCGGAACTTGGGAGCCATAGAAGTCCGGGGCTGCGGGCCTACGGAGGTGGTGGGGTTGGGCCTCCCATCTTTGGGCATGTCACCACCATGCATATGATGTGGGCTTTTGAGGATCCATGGGACACGGGGAGCTATAGGATGGCCATGCCGACACTTGGTGCAAGATGAACCGACTAGACACGACCCTAAAACAACAATGCAAGTTGGAATGCAGTAGACTCGACTACACACTTAGACTCAACCAATATCCGGTACGTGGCGGAGTTCCAAGATCTGAAGATCCTCTCACGTAAATATGCGACCTTCCCGATAGGCGTAACCTAACATTCAGACAACACCTTTTGATATACCGAATAAAAGAATGCAAATGCAACCTTGGACTGACTTAGACACTCTCTAGACTTAAATGACTTTTTTTAAACAATGACTACACTAGACTCAACCTTCCGCTCTGATACCAATTTGATGCGGGACGGACAGCGAACCTAGGACTCTAGCTCGCAACTCGTCCCTAAGCGAGGGAAACGCGGGATCGTGCGCGGTTGAGAAACTGGCAATGAGTCAATGGTACTCGGCTCTTCCGTGCTCGGATCGAGTCACGGGACGGGTCACGCTCTCACTCACTCTCGCAGCAGTGATAAAATTTGGAACGAGCTAGGTATTATAACACTCAAGCATCGGCATATGAAAGTATACGAGGAAAGCAAATGCCGAGAGGGGGAGCAGACACGATACCTCTACGCTCCGGGGGTGGGGAAGACGACCCTGGCCGATCTCGTACTCCCGGTGTACAAATTTAACAATAATTACAGAATTGGTTTAAGACCCACTCCACGTAGGGAGGTAAAGGGCTACAATGTGAGGCCCGAGAGTAGCGAACTCGGGTTGACGGGTAGCAATTTAGGCCGGAGACAGGCTGCTGGTCCGACTCGGTACTGTTCCAACTCGGTACAGCAAGGGAACTCAGCAACTGGGACGGCAGCTTCCGATCGACTCCTTGCTACGGCGGCTTGCTGGGACGCTGCTAATGGGTGGCCAATCGATCTCCAGGAGCGGCGGTCGCCGAAGGTGAGCCGGCGTATTTTTCGATGAATTAATTCCTGGACTGAGTTGCTGGCCTGGGCTCGGATATGCTCTGCGCGCCTTCACGAAAATATTTCTTGCGGCCAGATCTGATGTCGGATCGACGCAAACTTGGTACCTACGGATAGAGGACTCAGAGGGCTACAACATATAATTTTCTCAGATCCATCAAGTGAATGGATTGAAAATTAAAATGACTGTTCCACAATGGTTTTTGCTGACTCGGACTGACAGACACACAGGAGAGACTGAGTTTTCCCTAAAAATGAATTTTGACCGAAGGGAAAACACTAGATCTAGACTCCAGAAAAATTATGGTGGATGGGGGGGTACGTGAGGGACATGTATGATTTTTTGGGGGATTTTAGGAGATGGCTAAAGGGGTGGGAAAAATATGGGATCAGGGATCTATCCTGTAAATCTGCTAATTGGCATACTGTCAGGGCTGGAATGAAAATAGCGAGAAAACTACCAAATGAGATCTGAATGGGGCAAAATATATATTTCTGGAAATCTAACAGAGAGAGGAACAAGATCTCAAAATCTCAGCTCGATCAGAGCTGAGAGCTAGGAGAACCGACCTCTTCTTCAGCTTGTTGTTCTGGAACTTGGAATTCTGGACAACAAGGGGGATGGCGGCTTGTAGCGACTTGATGGCGGCTCCGACAGCGGCACAAACGGCAGTGGGGGAGCTTCACACTTCAGAGAGAAGATAGAAATTGGATTCACTCTAATATTGAGGGCTTCACACCCTAGATCTAGGGGAAGAAGATGAAGAACAAGGAAGAACAAGAGAGAGCTAGAGAGAGAGGGGGGGCGCACTTGGCATTTTTCTTCAATTTCTCGTCATTAATTCTATCAAAAATGAAAATACAAGGGATATATAGAAATGTACAAATGACCTTAACTACCCCTAGATCTAGGGTTAGGGAGGGATAAATAAGGGATAGTATTTTCTTCCCCCATGTGGTCAAATGACCAAATAAAATAAAATTACAACATAGAATAAACAATAATAAAAGGGGGCGCCCCCTTGACTTAAAGGCCATCAAATTTGAATTTTGCATTTTTTTGTCCCCCCATGGTCCAAGTCCAATCTTGGACTTTGAACCAGCCCCACATGGGCCCTAAGCCAAGTGGACCAATGAGGGAGAGGGTGAGGGACCCTGCTGGACCCACTGGACTTTTACAAATAAACCCAAAGACTTTAAAGACTACCCTTTTGGCTTATAATGCCTTACAATTGCAAACCCAATTAGCCAAGGCTATAAATACAAATAAAAAGACATAAATACAAAAATAAAATATACGTGCTCGGAGTTGATTCCCATCACGCACGCGTCCTTGCCTGATGGCGAGCAGGCTCACCACAGACTTGGCTTCCTTTCGACAACCAATAAAGTTCTCCTTGAACAGCTTCTTCAGCTGTAAGAAGGAGGTAATTGTCCCGTCCGACAGGGACTCAAACCACGTTCAGGCGTTCTCCCGGAGAGTCGTGACGAGCGCCAAATATTTCACAACGTCCGAGCCCCGGTGAAATACCAGGTTGGACTCGAAGCTGTGCATATGGTCGGCCGGGTTGGTGGTGCCATCGTAGGGGGTAAAGGCCGGCAATTGAAACTTTGGTGGGATGGGAGCTTCCATGATCTCCCTGGAGAAGGGGGCGTGGAAGTCCTGGTCATCATCGATGAGTCTGCAGGTCTTGGCGGCTAGCAAGACGTCGTCCAAGTACCGGACCTTATCCTTGATCTCGTCGATACGTTGTAATCGCTGGGCCATCTCCGAATTGGAGTGCAGCGGGCTGCGCACCCTTGGTGTGGGCGAGCTATGCGGTCGTCGGGCTTGCACAGCGGAGGCGTGGGAAGCTTCCCGCACCCGGTGGGAATCTGCTACAGTCGGAGCCCCTCGTTCTGAGGTTGTTCCGATGGGGGGCGGACTAGTCCCGTAGGCCTATTCAGGAGGTCTTGACACAGGTTCATCAGGGCCTGGAGCTATTGACGCATCTCGGTGAGCTCGTCAGCAATGACTTCCCGACATTGTCGAGTGGAGAATGAGGCTTCCTGCGACTCCCGATGGGAACTGGGGCCCTGGTGAGAACCTCGACCCTGGTTGCTGGCATTGCGATGGCTCCCACGAGATGCCATTGACTTTTTGATCGAGTTCCCACAGACGGCGCCAAAAAGTGTAGAGGCAGAAAACTAGTTCCTAGGCCTCAGGCCACACTTTTAAATTTGTTTATCGGGGAAGATCGTCCGGCACCCGTGGAAGCCTACAAACACCAGAGAGAAAGGGCGTCAGAAGGAGCCATGGGCGTTACCCCAGGGGACAACCGTCCGATGCTTAAGTCAGCACTTTGGGAGATGGAGAATAAAGAAGAGAAAGCGAGAGAAAGGGAGATGGAGAACATCGGTGTGGGCCTGGAGGAGCGGTCTATCTTCCAGAGGAATGCTCGTCGGACCTAGTGGGCACCCGGAGAGTGTTTGTTGGATGGTAAGGACGCTCGGAAGACCTCCCGCGCTCTCCTTCGTGGTATCCCCTCCCTAGGGATGGACAGTCCTCCTTTGCTATCCTTTGTGTTATCCCCTCCCGAGGGATGGACAGTCAATTCTTGTTGTCTCTCTCTAGATTATGTCTATTCGTCCGTCGCTGCCCCCTCCGTGTCCGTTGAGGGCCTGTTTATATGGGTTGTCCAGAGGGCGAGGGCATGTCCCTTAGCAAGGAAGGGTGCGAGTCGTGGAGTAACGCCTCCCCGCGACCATGGGGAGTTTCTCATTGAGGGTCCATTCCTCTGGAGTCGGACGGTTCTCTGGCGAGTCTTATGGCACTGGTGCGGCGTGCTCTCTTTTAGTGGGAGGTGAGGCCAACGTTGTGGGATGTAACGTTCGATCACCGGAGGGTCATCCAACGGACGTTGTGCCTGGGTCGATGCCCTTCGTGCGTTGGCGAATCCGAGGATAATCTTCCTGGGTTGTCCGTTGTGGGCCACAGCTGGCGGGGGCCCGTTACATGCGTTGTAGAGGCCTAACCGAAGCGGGCCTGTCATAGTGGGTCCTATATGGGCCGAGCCGATTTTACCCTCCTCAGAGCCGATAAAATGATGGGTGTGGAGAGGCACCTAGCTCGGAACCACACCCCAAGAACAGAAATAAGAGGGGTGGGGGGGTGGTTCTTCTAACTAGGCAGAGGGTGGAAATATTTTTTCCCACGGGAACCATGCACCAAAAGCTGAGTACATATTATAATTGCGATGCCATTGTTGACGATGAGGAGGAGGAGACGGGGAGAAGGAGAGTGTGGCCTCTTGGCAGTTGGTTTCACCCCCTTCTTTTGATGTTTTGTTGCATTCATAAAAGCAAACCACGCGGATTTGTGTCCCCTGTGTGCCCCCTTCTCTTTACTCATTTTGCCCATCTTCCTCTTATTCTTCCCTATCTCCCTCCTTGACACACACACACACTCTCTCTATCATACCCAGATTCAAGATTTTTATTACAAAAAGGGTCTTAATGTATTGAAACACAAGAGAGTCTTCATGTGTTGGAAATTGAAATTGGAAGAGAGTAGAGTAGTGAAATGGATGGACTATAGGAAGAGTCGAGGGAAATGGAGTATGAGATATCAAAATTTTTAATGGCAGGAGGGCCTTGATGTACTAAGATTGGAAAAGAACAGTGGCAGGGATGGTGATCAAAGCAAGAGGCCAATGGAGATGAAGTATGGAGAGATCCGTCTCACAGTGGAGTGGAGAGAAGAAGGCATAAGGACACCAAAGGAAGTCCCTCACAACCAACACCAATAGCCCCACTTTCTCTTTCCTAGCTTTTTCTCTATTTCTTGGAAAAAATTGTTTGTCATCCACATAGTGGCCGTCTACTTTTTTTGCTGCCCAACAACTCACCTTATCTAGAAAACTCAGTCTTTTATTTTAGCACATCGTTGGTGTATGTCCATTAGGGTGAGGGTTTGCAGTGCCGCACTTGATTGATGAGTATCGCATTTATCGGATCATGTTAGTCAAAAATCGGTACGTTGGTATATTGTTGCGCTCTCATTCTAGTACCATTATTTTAATAGAAAGTATTTTTTGATAAAAAAAGAAAAAAAACTCATTTATTAACACAGTACCATATCGTATTTGTGAACTGAGCAGAACAAGAGCAGAACAAAGTAGAACAAGAGAAAGAGACAGCAAACAGTAGGTAACGAGAATGGTCGTTCTTGATACTCTCCTCTATTTCTGTTGGGGAAACACCCCATATTTATCATGTACAAATCTCCTAAATACAGCAGCATATACAACTATTAGCAATAACCATATACAGCAGGAAATCTAATAATAGTAGGGGCAACTTTCACGTCCTCTGTTCACACCCCCCCTCAAACTGATGATGTGTCAGCATCAGTTTGCTAACATAATAATCATGACGCTTCTTTGTTTGTGATTTGGTAAAAAAATCAGCAAGTTGTTCTTTTGAAGAAACATGTGGAAGGGAAATAAGTCCTTGTGCAAATTTTTCATGGACAAAATGACAATCCACCTCAATATGTTTTGTACGTTCATGGAACACCGGATTACTAGCAATCTTCACCGCACTTTCATTATCACAGAATAATGGAGTAGAAGAAGAGAGCTGAAGACCAAAATCAGTGAGAAGTCGTCGAAGCCAAATAATTTCACCGCAGGTAGATGACATTGCACGACATTCTACTTCTGTGGAGGACTTAGAGACAGTGGATTGCTTCTTGGATTTCCAAGAGATAAGAGAGCTTCCAAGAAAAATACAATATCCAGTAGTGGAGCGACGTGTCTCTTTGCAGCCAGCATAGTCAGAATCAGAAAATGCTCGTAACTCTAAAGGCGCAGTAGAGAGATATGACAAGCCCAAGGTGGGAGTGGAACAGAGGTAACGAATAATGCGAAGAACAGCCGTCAAGTGTAATCTCCGAGGATCAGAGACAAATTGACTCAAAATCTGCACTGCATGTGTGATATCAGGGCGTGTAACAGTGAGATAAACTAAACTCCCAACAAGTCTCCGATACATAGTTGGATCAACAATGGGATCCCCATCTTGGCAACCATATTGTACATTCAACTCAAGTGGGGTATCAGCAACTTTATCATCTGTAAGACCAGCCAACTCCATAAGGTCTTGAGTGTATTTTCGTTGGCTAAGAAAATAGCCACTAGAATGCTTGGTGATTTCTAAGCCGAGAAAATAGGCTGCTAAGCCAAGATCTTTCATTTGGAAGGATTGTTGAAGCAGAGTTGTAAGTGCTTGAATACCTTGAGTATCATCTCCTGTTATTAAAATATCATCAACATAAATAAGCACAATAATACGACCACGGCTAGAGGAAGCAAGAAACAAGGAATGATCATTATGGCTCTGCTCATATCCACCAGACTGAAGCACACTTTTCAGTTTAGAAAACCATGCACGGGGAGCTTGTTTTAAACCATATAAAGCCTTCTTCAGTTTACAAACCATATGAGGATCAGAGCAATATCCTGGAGGTGGTTTCATGTACACAGTTTCTGACAAATCCCCATGGAGAAAAGCATTTTTGACATCCATTTGATAGATGTCCCAATCCCGAATAGCAGAAACAGCAAGCAAGGTGCGAACAGTGGTCATCTTGGCAACAGGGGCAAAAGTTTCTTCATAATCAATGCCATATGCTTGCTTGAAACCTTGAGCTACAAGACGTGCCTTGTAGCGATCTAAAGAGCCATCAGATTTCAGCTTTATGGAGTATACCCATTTGCATCCGATGATAGGATGGTTAAGAGGGGCAGGTACCATATCCCAAGTGTGGTTGGATTCCAAGGCAACTAATTCTTCCTGCATTGCATGATTCCACTCCACACTATCTGCAGCTTGTGTGTAAGAACGAGGGATAGAAAACGGGGTAAGTGTGGAAAATAGGGAAAGACGATCGGGCGGTTTAGGAATGCGAGAAGAACGACGAGGGCCAATAGGTGGTGCTGGTGGAGGTGGTGGAGAAGATGGGAGGGAAGGAAGAGTACCTGAGTCCGGAGTTGGCGAAGAGCAAGGCATGGGAGAGGGAACACTTGCTGACCTGCAACTTGGAGAAGTACCTTGCAACCGGTTAGGAAAGGAGAAGAAAGAGTCAATGGAGGGAGGGGATGGGGAAGAAGGAATTTGCGGAAAATATGGGGTGTCTTCAAAAAAACAACATTTCTGGAAATTCTCATTTTCTTGGCAGCCCACTCATAGCAACGGTATCCCTTCTGTGTTTCTGAGTATCCAAGAAATATGCACTTCACAGATTTTGCATCAAGTTTAGAATATTCAGACTCATGAAGAAGCACATAACAGGTGCAACCAAAAATTCGGAGCAAATTGTACTTTGGAGAACATCCAAACAACTTCTCAAAGGGGGAAACATTTTCTAACAATTGAGTAGGCAAGCGATTAATCAAGTACACAGCAGTCAATACACTCTCTGCCCAAAAAGTCTTTGGCAAATTTGCTTGAAGTCGAAGTGTGCGAGCAGTTTCCAAAATATGCCGATGTTTTCGTTCAGCGACACCATTTTGTTGGGGCTGGTGAGGACAGCTTCGCTGATGAATAACCCCTTCTGTGGAAAGATAAGTTGCAAATGGCTTCGACATATATTCCCCCCCTGAGTCACTACGTAGGATTTTTATCTTTTTGCCAAATTGTGTATATACCATTGCATGGAAATATTGAAACACCTGTGGAACCTCAGATTTATGGCGCAAAAAATATACCCATGTGAAGCGAGACCAATCATCCACAAAAATGACATAATAAACCTTTCCAGTCAAAGAACCAACTGAAGCAGGCCCCCATACATCCGAATGGATAAGATCAAAAGCAGAGGTGGTATGATGCATATGCCTACTAAAAGGCAAAGTATGAGCTTTAGCAAGAGCACAAATTTCACAAGTTGTAATAATTTCTGATTTATGGGGAAGTTTGGCTAAAGAACCAGATGCAAACAAGGAATTCAAATTGAAAACATGAGGATGGCCTAGGCGACAATGCCAGAGCTTCCACAATTTATTTGCGGAAATGATTTCACTAGATGAAGGAGCAAGGAAACAAGCAGGTGAGGTGCTCGATCTTCCGAAGTCCAAGACAAAGAGTTCCCCCTTCCTATGGCCTTTCCCAATCACCTTCCCGGTCTGCAGGTCCTGTATGAGACATCCAGAAGCAGAAAATGAGACAACACAATTCTGTTTAACAAGTTGACTGACAGAAATAAGATTAGCTGATAATTTGGGCACATAGAAGACATTAGAAAGAGACAAAGGTGGAGAATTGGAAGGCCTAATCGTCAATGAACCAACTTTCTTGACAGGAAGAGTTTGCCCATTAGCAACAACAATGCTTTCATTTTCACCATATGGAATTGTATTGTCCAAAAAATCTAAATTGCCAGTCATGTGATGTGTTGCACCGGAGTCTAAAACCCAAGATGTCGAACAGGAGATCTTACCAAACCCAGAGGCATGAAGGGCCTGTATAATCTGTTGAAGTAGCTCTGGTGAGAGAGGTGAGGACTGACCGGATGTGTTAGAAGACTCCCCAACCTGTGGAAGTGAGGGGGAGAGAGGCATTTGCATTGGTTGTGGACCAGTCGCTGCATACGCCCTTGCCGGTCCACGTTTTGTAGGTCGCTTCTTACAATCTTCTAGCAAATGACCTTGTTCTTTGCAGTATCTGCAGAACAAGATAGCCCCATCATTACCTTTCTTCTTTTTACATTGATTTGAGTAATGTCCCATCTCGTGGCAGTTATAGCATTCAACTTTACTCATGTCTCGAAATTTTCCTTTATGTGAGTTGGCAAGGAGAGCAGTATCTTGTATAGATGCAATAGACGAAAGAGATCTCAAACGTGTTTCTTCAGCAAGTAATTCTGGTAGGATCTGATCTAGATTTAAACTACTCCTACGATTCAAAACAGCAGCACGAACATGTTCAAAGTCAGGACGCATTTTCATCAAAAATTGGCGAGTTCGGGATTGTTTTCTTATCTTCATGACAGTCTCAATGGCCTCTTTGGGAATATTGCTTTCTATCATATCCATTTCATTCCAGAACATCATCATGTTGCTGTAAAATTCTTGAATACTAGAAGATCCCTGGGACAGAGAACTTATCTCCTGTTCTAATTGATAAAGACGAGCTTCATTGTTTTGTTTATAGATACGTTGGAGATAATCCCACATTTCTTTGGCAGTAGATAGAGGGCTCAAGTTCATAGCAATGGAATTGTCAACCGATTCAATAATCCAAGTCTTGATTTTGGCATTATTGATTACCCACTTAGAAGTGGAGGAACCATCCGAAGACTCTGGAACACTTCCTTCAATGTAACCCCAAAGATCGTGTCCTTACAGAAGGCTTTTGAAGTAAGAAGCCCATAGAAAATAGTTTCTCCCATCCAATCGGACAGCGATTCTATGCGAGTCCATTGAAACAGAAGAAACGAGAAGCACAACAGGTTGAAACTGGATAAAAGGATATAATATCACCTGATGCAAGGAGAGATTTGATTGTGCAAACGGACTTTCAGAACAAGACCAGAGTCAAATCTTCTAAAAAAAATAGAGGTTGATGTCGTAAAACAAACTTCAGACTTCTAGGATTTAGATAAATCGATCGATGAAGATCAAACTCGATCTTGAATAGGCTGCTACCCAAGAGATGAAACTTGCTCTGATACCATGTGAACTGAGCAGAACAAGAGCAGAACAAAGTAGAACAAGATAAAGAGACAGCAAACAGTAGGTAACGAGAATGGTCGTTCTTGATACTCTCCTCTATTTCTGTTGGGGAAACACCCCATATTTATCGTGTACAAATCTCCTAAATACAGCAGCATATACAACTATTAGCAATAACCATATACAGCAGGAAATCTAATAATAGTAGGAGCAACTTTCACGTCCTATGTTCACAGTATTATATCACCGGAGCATCGGCATGGTGGGTGCATAGGGCATGGCGACCATTACCCACTATCTTACCCACCCCAGTCAAATCTCCCGTATCACTGATCTTTCTCATTTTTCTCATCTCTTGTTTAAGTGTCCAAGTTTTTCAATCATCTTCCTCTTAGGCCGCATTTGATAAGATAGGTGAGAATAAAAGGATTTTCAAGATTACATAAATACGTAGACTCCACTTAATCATTGAGAATTCACTTATTTTCTAAAAATAGTTCGAAAGAAAAATTTGGTGGGGAGAAAAAAATTGACATTTTGTGTCTATCTTTCTCTAGAATATAAGGACGAGATTTTGAGTATTAAATTTTAAAAAAAAATACATCAAATGCACTTGTCTCTCCTATATTTTTCACTTTCAACATTTCAACTATCAGAATCTATTTGAAATGGTGAAACCAAACGCACCCTTAACTAGAGTATAACTGTGTTTTGATAGAGAGAGAAAAATGTCCACGTAGTCTCATTTTCCCTACAGTGGAGTACAGTACAACTTAATGAAGAGATCTTTAAGTTCGTGTAGTTTCCTTTCTCTATCATACTCTAACCTGGTTAAGAAGGCATCGATGTCATTTATAAGATGCATGGTTATGGTTGGCCTTCGGCGACTGACCGGTGAAAAAAAAATTTAATGGTCTTAAGGCTGCAATCCTAGCGTTAAGTTCAGCTGCGAGGTTGAAACAATATTCTAAATAAATATTTTAAATAAAAGCATCGTTGAAACATGTCTCAAGGCAGCATTTTGGTGCTGTGCCTCGGTGGATTATCTATGAACCACTGGGCTTTGAATTTTTCTGATCATATTTTTAGAATATCCATTCCAAAGCTACGTTCATGTTCTTTTTCTAGTTGGCTAACCTGTCATGCACCAAACTTTAAGATTGTCAAGTACGGCTTCATGGTCTATTGTCCATTGATCTCTATACTTTCCAAGAGTGAATCGTGATGGAGTCTCTAATTTGTGCGGAGACTTCAAAAGGAGGATCATAAGATCTCATATCATAAATTATAAAGATGGATATATGTTTATAAATAAGATTTAAGCCTTCTTTTTTTACGGCTCTTTTAATAGTAAAAAAGGATAAAATTTTAGTCGTCTACGAAGATAACCAAATTTGTGTAACGAGGATAATATCTCAAAAGAAGCGTCCAAATTTGTGTTGCGACAACAACATCTTTATATAACGAGGACATTATCTCAAAAGAAGCATCCAAATTTATGTAGCGACAATAATAACTACGTCTACGTAATGGCACCGTCTGTCTACGCTTTATATATTGGATAAGCAGGTAAAGCTAAAATTTACATGGGAATTGTAGCCAGGCAGATACAGGGAACATGCCTACTTAAATGTGGATTCGATAATGCAGTGCTCTTATCCTGTGTCTTATGAAATATAGAAGTACTAAAGAGAATATATGTTTAGAAGTGGAACTCAAGTTGGCCTCGCCAAATTCTCCACACCACACATGGGAAACATGATTAGCATAATTTACTATCCTTAACAATGATGGAGAGACAATAAACTATCCATGAAATAGATTGGCCACATCTATCAGCTCCATCATTACCAGTCTGCTCAGTCAAATTGAGCATCTTACAATCATTAAAAGAACAGGGACAGCCTTTGCTTGGGAAAAAAGAAGCTCCTGATGGGCAGCATGAAAATAAATTATACCAAGGGCTTTCCACCATGCTTTCCTTTCTCTTATATGCATCCACCAGACTCTCCAAACAGTTGACAGTGAATGACCCTTGTCCATGTTGGATGTAATCCCTAACTTTGCTGAGAATTTTTGGATGCCTCAAGTCAAGCTTCTTCCTGACAAAGTTTCATGAGGTGAATTCACCAGGGATTAAACATTATGTAAATTAAACCTAATCACAGCACATGATGATGTTGGATAATTTTCTTCTTTTTCACCTAACTTCACATTAGAAATCCTACAGTATTCCAATGTCCACATTAGACATTCACATTGGAAAAAAAAATTATAGAGAGAGAACCAATTAGAGATGAATTACAGTTACATTTTTCATCACCTTTCCAAAAGTCATTATAAACCTATGCTTGGCAAAATACTTATACCGCTGTCAAGATTAAAAGAAAATTGTATGCCCCATTTACTATCACAATCGCTTGAGAAGGGACCTTTTCCCCCATGAGAAGATGTTTTACCTTTTCTTGTAAAGGACTGTTTGTCACTTGCTGCAATTTGGGCACCTCTTTCTCTACCATCCTCTATCTTGGTCACTTTCATCTCCTCCTCCATTTCTTTTCTCTTCTCCATCTTCTTGTCTGGTGGACACCATTTGCATCTTCTTTGCCACACTTTACACAAGATCCTAGCTAGCCTCCTTTCAATTTCTTCAGCTGCTTGGCATTGTGATCATCCTCTTCTGTTTCTTCTACCTGAAAGACTGGAAGAGCCCATTTAGCTTCACCTCCTAGGTGGCATAAATTGTTCCACATACGGTAAGCCTCCTCAAGCTCATACAATGGAATCTTTTTATCTTAAACAAATTATATAAATCTTAGGGGGGGGGGGACAGAAGCTACTGGAGTGGAGTGGAGGCAAATGATGGAGGACCACAAATGAGAATGAAAAATATGTAGAAAAATAAGATGAACAGGCAGGAGAATAATAATTGGTGCAACATCTGAGGGACTGTGGAACAATTTCCCATTATTTATTAATTTTAGCTGTCCCCTTCTTCTTTAACTTTTTTTCCCTCTCTCTCTCTCTCTCTCTCTCTCTCTCTCTCTCTCGCTCTCTATACCCTCCACCGCAATCCCACGCTCCCCTCCCAGCCTCACCGTCCACCTCCCCTCCCCTTTATATGCATCTCTCCCGTCTGCCCCTCCTTCCTTAGGGGGAGAGAGAGAGAGAGAGAAGAGGAACCCCCACCCACGTTCTCCCTCCTCCCCTTCCCACCCACCATTCCAGAGCCCAGAGTTCCTCCTCCTCCTCCTCCTCCCTCCTCTTCCAGCAGCTGTGATCTGCAATCCACAATTCACCTTGGCTCTATCCCATCCACATTGCCAGAGAACAAGGAATACGTAGTGGGCATTGGGTCTAGAGAGAGAGAGAGAGAGAGCAGCGGCAGGAGCTAGCTAGCAGCAGGCAGGAGAAAGGCGATGGCTTTCCCGCCGGACACGAGCAAGACGACCAAGCTGGAGCGGTACAACAACTACCTCCGCCGCGTCAACAGCACCAAGCTGCTGGCGGCCTCCTCCAAGCTCCTCTTCCGGGCCACCCTCCTCGCCGCCCTCATCCTCATCCTCTTCTTCACCCTCAGCTACCCCCCGTTGTCCGCCTCCTCCCACGCCTCCCCCTACGCCTCCTCCCACCGCAGCCTCCTCTCCTCCGCCCTCTACGGCGGCGCCTCCTCCTCCGGCGGCCCCTCCGTCGGCGGCGCCTCCTGGGAGCGCCAGGTCCGCCAGTCATCCACCCCGCGGCGCCCGGGGGGCATGTCGGTGCTGGTCACCGGCGCCGCCGGCTTCGTCGGCACCCACTGCTCCCTGGCCCTCAGGAAGCGCGGCGACGGCGTCCTCGGTCTCGACAACTTCAACTCCTACTACGACCCCTCCCTGAAGCGCGCCCGGCAGTCCCTCCTGGGGAAGCACGGCGTCTTCGTCGTCGGGGGCGACATCAACGACGCCGCCCTGCTCGCTAAGCTGTTCGACGTCGTCCCCTTCACCCACGTCCTCCACCTCGCCGCCCAGGCCGGTGTCCGCTACGCCATGCGCAACCCCCAGTCCTACATCCACTCCAACGTCGCCGGCTTCGTGGCCCTGCTGGAGACCGCCGCCAAGCGCGCCGACCCGCAGCCCGCCATCGTCTGGGCCTCCTCCTCCTCCGTCTACGGCCTCAACGAGGTGAACCCCTTCTCTGAGTCCCACCGCACCGACCGCCCCGCCTCCCTCTACGCCGCCACCAAGAAGGCCGGCGAGGAGATCGCCCACGTCTACAACCACATCTACGGCCTCTCCCTTACGGGGCTCCGCTTCTTCACCGTGTACGGACCCTGGGGCCGCCCCGACATGGCCTACTTTTCCTTCACCAAGGACATCCTCCAGGGCAAGCCCATCACCGTCTTCGAGGCCGCCGACGGTGACCAGGAGGTGGCCCGCGACTTCACCTTCATCGACGACGTCGTCAAGGGCTGCCTGGGCGCCCTGGACACCGCCGAGAAGAGCACCGGCACCCCCGGTGGCGGCAAGAAGCGGGGGCCCGCCCAGCTCCGGGTGTACAACCTCGGCAACACCTCCCCGGTGCCCGTCTCCCGTCTGGTCGCCATCCTCGAGGGCCTCCTCGGCACCAAGGCCAAGAAGCACACCGTCCGGATGCCCCGCAACGGCGACGTCCCCTACACTCACGCCAACGTCAGCCTCGCCCACCGCGACTTCGGCTACCGCCCCACCACCGACCTCGCCTCCGGCCTCCGCAAGTTCGTGAAGTGGTACGTCGAGTACTACGGCATCAAGACCCCGGCAGCTTCAATGGCCGCGGCGGGCACAATCACATCCTCCTCCTCCTCCAAGACCAAGAGGGTAGGCGGCCGCAGCGCCAGCAACCGCAAGGACTCCACCGACACCGAGGACGCAGGTGACTCCTCCTCGCTGTCGTCGTCGGCGTAAGAGGACTCCTCCGGCGAGGAAGGAAGGGAAGGCAAGTGTAGGGATGGGAACGGAGGTGGGTGGGGGAAGAGTAAGAGGTGGAGTTGTAGATTATTGCTGCTGTTACTGTCCATCCTGTCATCGTCGCCAATCATCAAGTGTATGATAAAAATTTACTCGGTAAAAATCAAGTGTTACATAAAACCATATATGGCCATCATTCTCCCCATGTTCCTCTGTTCCTCCTGCAAGCCGGCAGGCAGGAAGCATGGCGAATGGGGAAGGAATTAAAAAAAGGAATGGCCAAGATGAGATTTTGTTATTTGGGTTTTTTGTTTCCGAGGGGAAGTCGATCGATCAGGAGCTGCTGTTACATATGATGATACGGGGTCTGCTGTGAATTACTCAGATTATTCAAGTTAGATCCGCCCCCTCCTTTCCCCATCAGCGTCTGTTTATCTCTGTATTTTGTGATTAATTTGGAAGAGCAATAAGTTATGATGCCAAAGCAGGCGAATGAGTAGAGAGAGGGAGAAAGAGATCAGAAAGATACTTTTTTTTTTCAATTTAGTGTTATTGCCGTTGTTGCTGTTGTGGGTCATGATTGAACAAAGATGTCGTCATGGCTCTTCCTGTTCTCTTTATTTCTTCCCATTCTCCCTGTTCTGTACTGAGAAGAACATCTCCCCTCCTGCTGCCGTGCCTCTCTCAGAAAGTGTAATTTGCTCTGCTCTCTCCTTTGTATGCATATTGATTTTGCCATGGTATACAAATGTGCAAGTTACATTCTTCTTCATCTGGAGGTCAGCTCACAGATGGAAGAGAACCCAGCATGACAACTCGAAGCATCATCTATGAGTTGTGGGGGATTCAGATTCCCACCCCATCAACTTGCAGTTTCTTGTGCAGGTCAAGTTCGTGTGGGGGAAGAGAAGAACATGATCAGAAGTCACCTACCCCATATCAGAAATGGGATTTTAGCAGCTCACTGGACTCGGATTACGCTGGGGATGTGTGCGCATGTCCTGGCACTTTTTCCACGGAATCTGATCGGAGAGACCCCCTGTGGTCAACAGGGATTAGCTCGGTAGCTGGATCCTTCTTGGATCCAACAGGTCGCCTCTGGCTTTGGTCAATGACATTAATTTATTTTGGGATTCACCCAACGGATAATTTCTGCATGGGGATGTGGAGCTTACAAAAGATTTTGACTTGCCTGCCCAACAACATAGATCTGGTCTAAACTGGGATGTCCCATTTTACCGATCATCATATTCCTCATCTTGGAGAACAAACAACATGGGGAGACTAAACGGCGTCTCCGTGTGGAACTACAAGCATGAACGACTCGGAAAAAAAGAGAACGAACGACAGAGAAGGGGGGTGGTGGGTCTAAGCAAAAACCATTCTTTGTTACCTCAAATCAAGGCGCAACCCGCGGGAGAGAGGGAATTATAAACAGTAAAGACAGTAGTTTCGAGGGGAATGCGACTGAATGGGACGTCAAAATGTCACATTTGAGAAATAAATATTAACTTCTCGGATGAGAGGGTGTGACTCGGTCGAGGGTTATTTCGGTATTTAAGAAGAGTCTATTTTACGTGAGAGTTGCGGTTTAAAATTTTCTTTCATCCGACAATTACATCTTCTTGTAATAGACTACAATCACAATGATGTTCGTTCTTGAAGTGCACCATCACGTTGTCGTTAATTTGAGTTATCGTATCTTGAATACAATCTTATCGTGAAATCTATCGAGGTAAAAGATTTTAAATAAAGTGATTATACATTTCTACTTGGGTTCGTAATTCTCAATTGATTAATTTTTTAAAATTTCCGTACTTTTGATTTATTAAAAAATTTATATCCGTGCGTAGACTTTCCAACAAATTTGTCAGTGGCAGACCGGGGGTTCCCATTTCTTTGTCACCGTGGGCTAGAAGATTTATGCTCTGTTCCCCAAGCGATGGCTGGAGCAGAGCCTACTGCCCTGCACATTTGGCACCATTGTTATGCCCATTCGTGTTCCAAGAGGAGGAGGAGGAGGGGGAAGAGGAAGAGGAGGAGGAGGTCTACATCCCTGATCCCCCCACAGCTGGTCGGGCAAGGTGAAGGGGGGGGGGAGCGTGGGATTTGACCTGGGTCGAGTGGCCCTGGTTAAACAGTTGGGGTAGCGAAAAAAGGGATGGCCCAGAGGGCGCCCCCAACGTTGACACCCGGAATATCGCGTCAGGGGAGACTTGGGGGGCACAAATCCAGCTGTCCTTGCGGCTGCTGTGTCGGTGTGGGGGAGCACCGCTGGATATTTTTGGACGTGGCATCTCTGCTCGGGGGCCGGCGTTGGGGCTCAGACGTTGAGGCGGAGAAATTGGATGGTCACAAAGGGGGGGTGGGGGGCGTTGGTTCAGCTGTGGAGTGGATCGTGCTGTTCTCGAGTCTGAGAAGCCATGGGGAACGCAGGGAAAGGTAGGTGTCCCGGGGGGGGGGGCGGTTGAGCTGACGAGGAGAGGGGGGGGGGGTTGAGCTGACGAGGAGAGTGATGACCCTCTGACTAGTAGAGGACTCCCAAGAATTCCTTAAGAACAGAGATCTACCTCCATATATGTAAAAAAAAATATTTTGGAGAATTTTATATATCAGACCTCCGAGTTTCTCCAATCCCACTATTTCATTGTTTCTCCTCAGAATCTACTCCAAGAACTCATGCAGTCTCATTTTGAATATAGACATTGATGAGAGTAGCCAAATTAGGGTTCAGTCCAATGAAGAAAATACCTAGCCAATGCCCCTCTCTCCCCCCACATAATTGTCCCTCAATCTCCCTTGCCAGTCTCTCTCTCTCTCTCTTCATGGTCACTTGGCTTCTATTCGATCTCTTTACAGCCCTAGATTTCTCTAATTCATATTGCATTAAGTAGACTCCTTGCTTTATCTTTATCTATCTTCCGATTATTGTTAATAGGAGATCCTTCGATGCTTAAGTCAGTAGACATGTAAAAGGAGGGAGTGCTCTCAAAAGTAAAGGGTGAAGAGTGACCTAAACGCATAGGCCAGAGGCGGCAAGAGTAGTCGAAGGCAGCTGTGGCCGAGGGAGCCGGATGTAGTGAGGTAGAGGATGTCGGAGGCAGCCACAGTGGAGGCCAGAGGGCATTGGGGCGCTACAGGAGGGCTAGAGGCCACCGTGGCGTGCAATAGGTCCCTAGGACATACTGGAGGCAATCAGGGCAACTAGGGGTCGAAGGACGACGACGGCCTTGGCAAATCTGGGCGAATGTGGCCTGGGGGTCGGGCGATGGTGGCCTGAACAGATCTGGGTGCTGGTGCCAGTGGGAGGCAAAGGGTATTGGGGCACCAATTGGAGGCTACATGAGGGAATAGGAAGTGTCGTCGAAACAAGCCACATGGAAGGCAGTCAAGGCAAAGCAAGCAGCGTGGAAGGCAAATCTGAAAGAGGGCTAACATTGCACAACCGTTGAGATGATCAAGGCTGGCTGAGCTCTTGGGAAGTAGCTAGGCAGAGAAGGCTAGTGGCAGAGCTACTCGAGAGCACCGGGGCCGTCGTACCCCCAGTTGAGCTTGGTGCTCTGGGTAAGCAACACGAGTCATAGCGTTGGCGTGTTGGTGTCATTACCGAGGATGGCCGAAGGTTCGAGAGGGATCCCCTGGTTGATGGGCCTCGGGCTTCTAATATGACTTCACCGCCTGGTGTGGCAGTCGAAGCTATAGCTGTTATGGGAAAGTGGAGCAAATCATGGCATAGTAAAGGGGCGCAAATACGATGACATAGGCCTTCCATAATTATGATTTCAAAATATTAGAACTACCAAGTGAAAAACCCTAACTTAGCAGGAGTGTGACCACGTGGTGGTCATCTATCAGTGCGCATGCATCACTTGCCCCCCAACCCTTGGTGCGATGCTAGGCATGTGGATTAGGGCAAGGGTGATGGTTTGCATAGCATCTCCAAGGGTTCTGAGAAGCTTTTGAATTCCCACGCTGGTTGCGGCACTTTGTATCTTGAGCGGGGGTGCCTGTGGGGCTTAGTGCCTTTACAGAGTGGAGTGGCGTGACTAAACGTCTACTGTTTTGTGTCTGTACCCAGTGTCGAGGGCTTAGCTCAAATTTGAGATGTGACAGGGAGCCTAAGGCTTTGCCTGAAAGAGAGGGAATCTATCAAGCACCTTGGGCTTGTCTGAGGAGGGAACGTTTGTATAGAGCACCAAAGACTTAGCTCATTTCGAGATGTGATCAAGTGCCTAAGGCTTTTCCCAAAAGAGAGCGCCTGATAGGAGCCTAAGACATTGCCTGAGGAGAGGGAACATATGTATCGAGTGTCGAGGGTTTAGCTCAATTTTGAGATGTGATCGGGTGCCTAAGACTTTGTCCGGAAGAGGGAGTCTATCAGGCGCCTCAGGCTTTGCCTGAGGAGGGGATGTCTATATCGAGCGTCGAGGGCTTGGATCGATTCTGAGATGTAATCGGAAGCCTAAGTGATGGGAATCAACACCGGACACTAACATTTTTATTTTATATTTATGTCCTTTTGTTTGTATTTATACCCTTGGCTAATTGGGTTTGCAATTGTAAGGCATTATAAGCCAAAGGGTTAGTCTTTAAAGTCTTTGAGTTTCCATGTAAAATATCAGTGGGTCCAGCAGGGTCCCCCACCCTCTTTCCCATTGGTCCACCTAGGTTCTAGGGCCCATGTGGGGCTGGTTCAAAGTCCAAAATTGGACTTGGACTAAGGGGGGATAAAAAAATAGAAAATTCAAAATTGATGGCCCTTAAGTCAAGGGGGTGCCCCCTTTTATTATTGTTTATTCCATGTTGTAATTTTATTTTATTTGGTCATTTGACCACATGGGGGAAGAAAATGTTATCCCTTATTTACCCCTCCCTAACCCTAGATCTAGGGGTAGTTAAGGTCATTTGTACATTTCTATATATCCCTTGTATTTCTATTTTTAATGGAATTAATGAGAAGAAATTTTAGAAATTGGTCCAAGAGCCCAAAGGCGCCCCTTTCTCTCTCCCACCCCCTTGCAGATGGATTTCTGTGAAATTATTGAGGTGTGAAGCCTCCTCCCCTCCTCCTCTCTGAGTGTGAAGCTCAGAACCGCCGCCGCCGCCATCGAGCCGCCGTCGCACCGCCGCCGCCGCCGCGTCAGAATTCTCTCCACATCAGGATAGAAGGTTGAATCCCGATTTTTATCTCCACATCAGGAGATCTGATCGAGCTGTAATTTTGATTGTTTGTTCTTCTTGTTAACCTTAGTCTCCATTTTAAATTTCGTGTCAATCATAGGTCATTTGCTGTTTTTCCCATAATTTTAGTTCCACCCCTGATAGTCTGCCAGTTTACAGATCTGCAGGATAGAAGTATGTTCTTCTATTTTTCCCAACCCTTTATACATCCCCAAAAAATCCCCAAAAATTCATGCGTGTTCCTCACTTTCCTACCTTTCACCCATAATTTTTTTAGGGTCTAGATCTATCGTCTTCTTGTCGGTCAAAATTCATTTTCAGGGAAAACTCAGTCTGTCCTGTGTGTCTGTCAGTCTGAGCCAGCAGAAACCTTTGAGGGACAGTCATTTTCATTTTCAATCCATTCACTTGATGGATGTGAAAAAATTATATATTGTAGCTCTCTGAGTCCTCTATTTATCGATACCAAGTTTACATCGATCCGACATCGGATCTGGCCGCAAGAAATCTTTTCGTGAAGGCACGCAGAGTAGATCCGAGCCCAGCCAGCACAATCAGTCCGGAAATTAATTCCTCGGAAAATACACAAACGCACACTCGGTCACCGCCACTCCTGGGGATCGATCAGCAATCTTCCAACAGCGCCCCCACAAGCCGCAGCAGTAGGCAGATGCCCGGGTACCGCCATCCCAGTAGTCGGACCCACATGCTGTCCCGCGGGCCCGGCAGAACCGTTCCGAGTAGCAGCCCGTCTTCGGCCCGAGAACCGTCCAAATTACTGCCCGTCAACCCGAGTTTGCTACTCCCGGGTCTCACATTATAGCCCTTTACCTCCCTGCGTGGAGTGGGCCTTACAATCATTTCTGTAATTATTGTTAATATTTATACACCAGGAGTACGAGCTTCGGCCGGGGTCGTCTTTCTCATGCCCGGAGCGTGGAGGTAAACTCGCCTCCCTCTTTATCGCATTTGCTCAATTCGTATATTTTTTGAATGCCGCTGCTAGAGTGATAGAAACATAGCTCGTTATATCAACTTTATCACCGCTGCGAGAGTGAGTGAGTAGAACCCGTCCCGCGACTCGATCCGAGCACGCGGAAAAGCCGATACCCTCGACTCATTGTCGATTTCTCAACCGCGTAGATCCGCACGTTTCCCTCGCTTAGGGACGTCCGCGAGCTAGAGTCCCAGGTTCACGTCCTGTCCCGCATCAAATTGGTATCAGAGCGGAAGGTTGAGTCTAGTGTAGTCTTTGTTTTAAAAAAAGTGTCTCAGTTTAGGTGTCGCATTTGCATTCCTTTATTCGGTATATCAAAATGTGTTCTCGGAATGATAGGTTACGCCTATCGGGAAGGTAACAGCCTTGTGTGAGTGGATCTTCGGATCAATTAGCTCAGCCAAGTACCGGATATCAGTTGAGTCTAGGTTTCTATTCGAGTCCGCATTCGAGTCCGCATTTTACTCCTTTTTATCATTTGGAGTCGTGTCTAGGTGCTTGCATTAGTCTTGCATAAAAGCTTTGGGTAAAAATATTTTTAAAAAGTGTTCCAATGCATGCCCACTCCTAGGGGAATCAATTCTCATCTTATGTGCAACTATGGCCAACCAATGCACCCCAATCAGACCCGTCCAAGACAACAAGTCCGTGTTTGAATACATTCGGGAGTATGATAAGTATCGGTTGGAATATGGAGTTGGAGAGGAGAGCACCACGACTGCCTTTCTATTCCAGAGAGGTTTGCGGCTTTACTTCCAGTTTGAATGTCTTTGCTGCGACGCGACCACTCTGGCGCAGTCTTATCTGGTCGCTCTAGAGGTTGAGCCTTTCGAGGTAAGGTTTGATGTCGCCCTTCGGCGAGCATCTACCTCTCAGCCGAGTCCCGAGTTGGTCGGACAGCCTACCCCACGGCCTCCCCCACCCCAGTCGGGGAACCCCTCCCCTAGAGCTCGATTGCCATCTACATCCAATCTTTATTCGGAGTCACCTCATTTGGAGCCACCTCAGCCCGTGCCATCCGTGTTTCTAACAGGAAAGCTTTTCATCGCCGAGCCACTACTTAGTTAGCTCAAGATAGGCTTGGCCCCTAGTCCGTCTTACTACCCACCCATGGATCCCACGCTACCATTAGTGCCGGTCAACTCATTCTATACCACATTCCGGTCTAGTCACCATGTTGATACATTGGATGACCTTATTATGGGATTAGACTCGCAAATGAAGTTGACTTATATGTTGGCCCGAGGCTTCGACCAACTCACAAGTCGTAGCTTCACCCACCCAACCTTAGGGTCCATTACCGCCGTGTACACCATGGGTCATGTCACCACGGAGGTTCTTTTCTTCCTCCCCATGCCGTCCGAGCCTAACTGCATTCCCTTTATCCTGAGAGAGGAACCATATCTTCTACTTGAGGCCACTGTCCTATTTACCACAATGAATGAAGGTGACCCTCTACACCTTCAAGAATTCCAAACATGGGACTATGTCACGAAGGAACCCATCTCGAGAGGCCACACATTCTTTGACCCTTTCGACCCCTTCCCTAGTGAGTCTCGTGACCCACCACTTCCTTTCTACTTTGTCAGGGAAGTCCCCTGCCACTCCCCTACCACACCCCTCCCACTTGGGCTAGTCAACCTACACTCAGTCAGGAGCCCGTTCATTGGCAAGAGATACACACATATAGGGGTGATGAAGAAGGTAGTTTTAGTTCTCCTGGCCCTCCCACACCCAAGTCCAACGGGAAGTCATTGTCGGACTGGTTCATACTTGGATGTCTAGGAGTCCCCCATGCCACTAACCTCCGGTTACGTCAAATGCATGCGAGTCACACATTCGGATGTCCTGGTCCACCATTGCATGGGTATGCATAGCATTAGGACTAACTAGGATATAGACTGTGCTTTTTCCTTTATTTGGTCAGAGTCTGCATGCATCAAGTCTAGTCGGTCTATGCAAGCTCGTGTTGTCAGTCCCTCTCGAGTGTGAGGCAAGTCGGATCTAATGCATAGGTTGTAGACTTGCTAGAATTTGGGATCGACTCTACCTCAACATATCGAATCTAGTCACATAAAGGGACCCAGCGGTGATTCCTAGTAAGTCATTGAGCCGTCTCCTTCCTTTAAGAGTGACCCCACCCCGGAGTGTCCACCACTAGCCTCATTCCCACAGCAGCATGTGCATATCGAATATATACGGGATGAGCAGGTGACGATTACTTGGAGTGGAGCATACTCTGCGCTACCTGGTAGGTGATAGATCTGCCGGAGCCACACGAGCAGCCGCACCCCTTACTCGATGGGGTCGAGTTCTTCCCACCCGGGGAGAATTAATGGAAGTCAACACCGGACACTAACATTTTTATTTTACATTTGCGTTCTTTTTTTTGTATTTATACCATTGGCTAATTGGGTTTACAATTGTAAGGCATTATAAGCCAAAGGGTTAGTCTTTGAAGTCCTTGGGTTTCTATGTAAAATGTCAGTCGGTCCAGTAGGGTCCCCCACCCTCCTTCCCATTGGTCCACCTAGGTTCTAGGGCCCATGTGGGGCCGATTCAAAGTCCAAGATTGGATTTGGACCAAGCGGGGACAAAAAATGGAAAATTCAAAATTGATGGCCCTTAAGTCAAGGGGTGCCCCCTTTTATTATTGTTTATTCCATGCTGTAATTTTATTTTATTTGGTTATTTGACCACATGGGAGAAGAAAATGACATCCCTTATTTACCCTCCCTAACCCTAGATCTAGGAGTAGTTAAGGTCATTTGTACATTTCTATATATCCATTGTATTTTCATTTTTGATAAAATTAATGAGAAGAAATTTCAGAAATTGGTCCAAGAGCCCAAGGGCGCCCCTTTCTCTCTCCCACCCCTTGCAGATGGATTTCTGTGAAATTCTTGAGGTGTGAAGCCTCCTCCCCTCCCCTTCTCTGAGTGTGAAGCTCAGCACCATCGCCGCCGCCGTCATCGAGCCGCCGTCGCACCGCCACCGCCGCCGCGTCAGAATTCTGTCCACATCAGGACAGAAGGTTGAAGCCCGATTGTTATCTCAACATCAGAAGATCTGATCGAGCTGCAATTTTAAGTGTTTGTTCTTCTTGTTAACCCCAGTCTCCATTTTAAATTTCGTGCCAATCAGAGGTCATTTACTTTTTTTTCCCGTAATTTTAGTTCCACCCCTGATAGTCTGCCAGTTTGCAGATTTGCAAGATAGGATTTTGTTCTTCTATTTTTCCCACACCCTTATACATCCCCAAAAAATCCTCAAAAATTCATGTGTGTTCCTCACTTTCCTATCTTCCACCCATAATTTTTTTAGGGTCTAGATCTATCGTCTTCCTATCAGTCAAAATTCATTTTCAGGGAAAACTCAGTCTATCATGTGTGTCTGTCAGTCCGAGCCAGCAGAAACATTTGAGGGACAGTCATTTTCATTTTCAATTCATTCACTTGATGGATCTTAAAAAACTATATGTTATATCCCTCTGAGTCCTCTATCCATCGGTACCAAGTTTACGTCGATCCGACACCGGATATGGCCGTAAGAAATCTTTTCGAGAAGGTGTGCAGAGCAGATCCGAGCCCAACCAGCACAATCAGTCCGGGAATTAATTCCTCAGAAAATACACCGGCGCACACTCGGTCACCGCCGCTCCCGGGGATCGATCAGCAACCTTCCAGCAATGCCCCAGCAAGCCACAGTAGCAGGGAGACGCCTGGGTACCGCCGTCCCAGCAGCTGGACCCACCTGCTGTCCCGTGGGCCCCGCAGAGCCGTTCCGAGTAGCAGCCCATCTTCGGCCCGAGAACCGTCCAAATTGCTACCCGTCAACCCGAGTTTGCTACTCCCGGGTCCCACATTGTATCCCTTTACCTCCCTGCGTGGAGTGGACCTTAAAATCATTTCTGTAATTATTGTTAATATTTATACACCGGGAGTACGAGCTTCAGCCAGGGTCGTCTTCCCCATGCCCGGAGCGTGGAGATAAACTCACCTCCCTCTTTATCACATTTGCTCAATTCGTATATTTTTTGAATGTCACTGCTAGAGTGATAGGAACGTAGCTCATTATATCAATTTTATCACCACTGCGAGAGTAAGTGAGTGGAACCCGTCCCGTGACTCGATCCGAGCACGCGGAAAAGCCGATACCCTCGACTCATTGCCGGTTTCTCAACCGCACAGATCCGAACGTTTCTCTCGCTTAGGGACATTCGCGAGCTAGAGTCTCAGGTTCGCGTCCCGTCCCGCATCACTAAGGCTTTGCCCAAAAGAGAGAGAATCTATCAGGTGGCTAGGGCTTTGCCTAAGGAGGGAACATTTGTACCAGGTGTCAAGGGCTTGGCTAAGTTATGAGACATGACCGGGTGCCAAAGGCATTCCTTAGTAGAGAGAGGATTCGTCAGGTGCCTAGGGCTTTGCTTGAGGAGAGAGAACATCTGTACCGAACTTCGAGGGCTTAGATCGGTTTGAGATGTAACCGGACACCTAAGGCTTTGCCTGAAAAGGAGTGTCCATTAGATGCCTAACGGTTTGCCTGAGGAGAGGGAATGTTTTGACCAAGCATCGAGGGTTTACCTTGGTTTTGAGACATGATCGGGTGCCTAAGGCTTTGCCCGGAAGAGGGAGCTCGTCAGGCACCTAAGGCTTTACTTGAGGAGCGGATATCTATAATGAGCACTGAGGGCTTGGATCTGTTCTAAGACATGACCGGGCACCTGAGGCTTTGCCAATAAGAGAGCATTTGTCAGGCACCGAAGGCTTTGCCTGAGGAGAGAGAATGTATGTACTGAGCACCAAAGGTTTAGCTCGATTTTGAGGTATGACTAGGCACCTAAGACTTTGCTTAGAAGAGAGAGTTCATTAGGAACCTAAGGTTTTGCCTGAGGAGGGGACGTCTATACAGAGCGCCAAGGGCTTGGCTCGGGACTGTCCGCAGGTATACCTAGAGACCATCAGGGACCGTAGACTTTCCCTGACGTACCTAGGGACCTTTATAGGCTGAAGGTCGGTGCTCTAGGTGAGCAACACGGTGGAGGCGGGAGGCGGCCATGGCATTGACATGCTAGTGTTGTTGTCGAGGATGGCTGAAGGTCTGAGAGGGATCCCCTTGTCACGCCCCGACGCGGAATATCGGGACTGGCAGTAGGAAACGCTAGTAATGATAACATGCTAAGCTAAGAATTTTCATAACATCATGAACAGAAATAACTCCAAATCTATTACAATAGCCATCAAATCGACTTAAACATAATCAAGCATAACCTCTACTTGACTCTGTTACAATAACTAACACAAGCTCTAAGGCATAGCTAGATGTAAAACAACTATAACAATCTCAACATATCTACTAGCTGATACACTCCAAGTCATCACTCTGGCTCATTCCCATCCATCTGTAAATCTTCACCTGAGCTGCCTGGAAAGGGGGAAACAACTATATGAGCGAACGCTCAGTAGGTAACAACAGGCAAGTGTAAGTAATTAACCAATTAATTACATGTTTATATGAAACGGAAAGAAAAGAAATGATGATCAAATGAAACAACATAAAAAGAACGAAATGGAATAACAATATGGCAGGATGATATAACTACAAGAATTTCAAGTTTAAGAACAATATAAATAACAGGAAATTGTAGGAGATTGGCCAATAAGCAAGAATATAACCAAGTCGAACACGATTCAAGTAAGAGATTAAGAGATCATTGTCATAGACATCACACTAGTCATGCACTCGGTGTAATGCCTCACCATGTCATTACAAACTCCCATGGGCACAAGTACTTTTCGGACGCTCTCCCTAGGACCAGACCGGGCCCCTATGATGCGTTGGTATTGATTTATTGGATCCAAGATCTCAAGTTGTCTAGACTTTAATCAAGTTAAAATGGCCAATTATAATCAAGTACAAACTTACCTCGGAACATCCCAAGGCTAAGTTGAAGAGATATTGTCCAGAATTTCTGTCCAGAAGTTCAAGTTATCAAGAACCATCATGTTCTTGGATTCAAAACCATAAAACACAGAGAAAACTCGTCTCTGGGAGATAGGCAGTCACTACTGGGCCGCTCAATCACTGGGCGGTCAATCTGAGCCGCTCAAGCACTGGGCTGGAGATCAGCCTCCATGAGGTCAAGGTTGAACGGATGATTAAGAGCCGCTCAGAAGTTGGACGGTAATTACTGGGCCACGCAAGTCAGATGAACGGGCACTACGGGACCGCTCAAGAAACAGACGATCAACAATAAGCCACTCAGGGCCCGAAGGTAAGAACAAGATATACGGGCAACATTGGGCTGCTCAATAGAAGGACGGTCCAATATGGGCCGCCTGTAATATGGACGGTCCAATATAGTCCGCGCAACATAGGGCCTATCATTAAGTTGGAAATTCGCCCAAGTGGGCTCCCAGGCTACCATAGACAGGGTGAAACTGAACCAGAGTCCAGCCCACTATCTGTTGGTCGGCCTAGGGCTTACTGGGCTGATCAATTCGGGGTTTGGTCGAAGATGGATCAAGGATAAATGACCAAGGTTAATTGGCAATAACCAGAAGCGAACGGTCTCTAGTTGGCCGCTCAATGATATAGGTGGTCCATTGATGGCCGCTCAATCTCTGTCAGGTCCGAAGGCCTTATGGAGTTGGGCGGTCAGTAGGGTGCCGCTGAGGATGTTGAACGGTTGAAGACTGGCCGCGCTTAGGTTGAGCGGTCAGGGATCTGCCGCGTGTCTCTGGTGACGTAACAACAGTGAAATAGTGGAACGGTCGAAATCCGGCCGCTTATATGGATACGCGGTCTGTCGCGAGGCCGTCTAAACCAAAACAGGGGGTCAGGGAAACGATCGGAAGTCGAAGCCTTGGACGGTCAGTAACTGGCCGCCTAAATGGTTGGGCGGTCTATCGGGAGGCCGCGCAACCTCAACAGGTCGCTGCCCCTTCTGCCTTGCCCGCCTCCGGCGAGGTTGGCTAGGGTTAGGATAAAACATAAAATTCGCATGATATAAAGCATTAAATTTTGGGCTTTTACTATCAAAAGAAAGAGCACGAAAAACTCTACAAGATGTATGAATCAATTTTATGTTTACAGCCTGAAATTACTACTTAATCGAAAGGGAACAGTTATAACCCTAGATGTGACATGCTTCTACTAAAATCAAAAATTCTCGCAGAACACTTGATAAAATTTAGGACTTTCTACATTAATGAAAAGCTGACACGATGATGCTTCCAACCATATATTATTTGTAGGGTTTAGCTTGCTATCACCTACCTGAATCGGATGAAGAAGGAAGGAGAAAGAAAACCCAAGGCGCTGGTACACGCAGCCCCTAATTGCTGGAGATCTCCCTCGATCCAGCTCCTCTGCAGCCGCCACTGGTTCTAAACGATTCTAGGGTTAGAGAGCTTCATTTTTATAGGTCACACGCCTTCTAGAGGGTTCTATGCGCGGAGTATTCTTCCACGCAAGTTGGGTTGATGCGAACGCCGCCGTAATTGTTGACGCAATCCAATCTCCGCCGATTGCATCTCCTAGGGTTAGGGTTTCGGGAGATTAAGAGAGGTTAAATGATCATCTCATCCTGGCCTTTCATTTGCCACTGGTTTGTGCTCATTTGATGGAGTAATGGGCTCGAATTTTACGTTCAAGGTATGGTTAACTAAGTGTTTAATTTGAGCTTAATCCACTAATTCTACCTATTTACGGATTTTATTTGGGTTGGTCATAGAAGACAAATTTGTTAAACGTGTTATCCTATACAAGAATATAATGTTTATGAATTTTTATAAAATAGTCAAAATTTAACTTATTCTATTTATTAAGGAATTTCTAATTAATTTCTTGAAAAAAATCGGGATATTACACCCTGGTTGACAAAGTTTAGGCTTTTGATATGACTTCACCGTCTGGCGTGACAGTCGAAGCTACAGCCATTATGGTGAAGTGAAGCGAATCATGGCATCACGAAGGGGCGCGGATACAACCCGTCATAATTATGAGTTCAAAATATCGAAACGCTGCAAAAAAACCTAACTCAGCGAGAGTGTGAACATGTGTCAGTCATCCATCGGTGCACACACATAATCACTATATGTCTCAACCTTGTTGGCAAGTGGGGAGGATGCATGGTAATCTAATTTGCATGCAAGGCCATTTAGCTCTTGGATAGAGGCTTGTAAATAGTTGGCATTGGATGATCTGTATGATATTGCCACCTGACATTAGTCAAGCGATTTTTTAGCTTTGTGAAATGCAAGAGTAGAAACCAATTTTGACAAGAGGAAGGCGGCCTAACCCACACCCCTTCCTCTTACTCTTGTTCTTCCATATCCAAATGTCATCTTTTCCATGATAACTTAAGCTTAAACAAACATTGAGACCATATTTTACATAATATATTTATCATCCTTCATACCATGCAAGTTCATGATATGTAAGGATGATATTGTTGAACCCCTGATTATAAATGATTGGGTTTACATGCTTTAATTGATACTATAAATTATGCAAAACTACATAAGTAGGAGCACAAAATTGACGATGACAAAGAAAAGGGGAAGTAAAGTCACACTTGGGACTAAGCAACTATTAAACATCATATAAATTATAATTTCAGTCCCAACACTAAGTCTTTATGTCTACTCAGTAGTACTCTCTCAGCTAAATCTTCAATCTAATCAAATGTCTAAAAGGCTAGCTATTCCGTCAAAATCTAGGACACCCTGTAACACCCCAATTTTTAAAAGGCCAAAATATATTTGAAATTTTTATGATAAAAGCCAAACATAAATATATCAGATTTTTTTTAAGAAGAACCCAATAGATCGGCCTATTTGGTTAGTTTAAGAAATATAGACGATGCTTAGAACAAATAGATGAAGAAAGTTAGCCAATATTCAGAAAGATAGGAGATGTGAGAAATATATGATATAAGATAGGCGATGTTCAGAAAGATAGACAATGAAAATAGGTGATGCAAATTAGACAGAGCAAAATAGGCGATGCAAGTTAGACGGAGCGAGATAGGCGGTGTAAGATAAGCAATGGAAACTTAGACGATAGACCACCCAACTTAGATGAAGAATTGTCTAGATTAGATGATGGATCATCCAAATTAGACGATGGTTTGGATGATGAAAAGTTACGTGATGACTTAGACGAAATAAAAGTTAAATGATGTGAAAGTAAATGACAATGTAGGTGATGCAAACTTAGATGATACCGCACAAACTTAGACGATGTTGTGTTATGTTTGATGATGTAGATTTAGGTGATGTCTTAAGAAAGATAGGCGGTGCACTTAGGCAATACGAAAGTAAGATATACGATGCAGTTAGATGATGTAAAATAGGTGATGCAGACTCTTAGGCGGTGCAGGTGAGCCAGAGGTGGCCTTTGGCAGTTTGTTATTATAGAAAATAAATAAATAAATAAATATGAGCTTGGCTTTTAAGATGGCATTGGAGAGTTTATGTAAATTACAAAACTACCCCTATTAGGATTATTATATGTAGAAATATTAATTTCTTATTTTCTTTAGGCGGTGGTGACTAAGAAGAAGATAATACATAGACGTATATATCAACTTCTTATTTCCTTTTAGGCAGCGGTGACCGAGAAAAAGAATTAAAACTATGTAATTTTTGTGGCGGTGGTGAAGATTAATCTCTTTGGTAGTGTGGCGGTTAAGGCCATGGCTATTTAGATGAGTCATGCTCATTTCTTTGAAGTATTTCCAGAAAGAGAACAAGAGAGAGAACCCTAGCGAGAGAGTGGGAGAATAAGAGGAAGAAGAAGAGAAGAGAAGAAGGTATGGGCTTCTATTATCAATAATTATTAAGGAGTATTTGATGTATTAGAAGATTATTAATTAGAAAAGAGTATTTATCTCGTATTTAGAAATAGGAAGAACATCTCCAATATTTGATGTACGTCAAAAGGGTGAGCAAGGATCATTAAGAGGCTTAGGAGAATTTATAGAGTCTGTTGGGAGATCTCATCTTTAAGGTAGGCATGTGATGAATTGAGCCCATACTATTCTTTATTATATTATTTTAAATTCTATTTTGATGATTAGAAGTGTGATTATGCATAGCTACACTTGAGATTTATTTAATTAGTATATTTGACTTGCTAATCTATAATTAATTCCTATTTAGCAATAATAATATTTGATGTGTTGTCAATCAATTTATTCTACTAGTTTCAAGCTATTCAAAATGAACTTGTCAATAAGATTAATATAAAATTAGGCACATGGACAATGCCATCTCAAGGAGGTGTGGGGAGACCCGTAGCAAGCGTCCACTACGGAATTGGGCCCATAGTCCAAGGGCAAATGGACTTTTGTTAAAAATTTAGAAACCAGAGCGGATGATGATCTAGTGGATGGTGGAGTATTAACTCCCAGTCCTACGCATTGATTAAGGCTAATAGGCCCCAAACGTTTAGGCCATTTGTCTATATACCTTCGTATGGGCACCACGGTATATGTTTGCTACTCCTTATATATGGTGGTTTGGATGTATGTCCGATATGTGAAAATAAGTTGCACATGATTTGATTAAGTTAACTATCCTACCTGAACTAAATTTAAGAATTAGCATATTAAATTGTGATATGATTTGTGAGGCTTGCATATGTGATTTGATCTATTAAGTTCGTATGAATATGATCTGATTTGTCCTACAAGTCATCCGTAAATAAGAATTATTTGACAATCAAATTGGATGATGGAGAATTTTATACATGTGTCTAATTTCTACTTTGTTCCATTATTTACATCCCTTGGTTTTAAGTTATATGTTTAAAACCTGTTGAAATTGTGATAAGTTTAGAATTATTATGTGATTTGTAATAGTTATTATATAGTAATCATGTTATTGGTTTTGAGGTCTACTGAGTTGTAGGACTCACGTGTGTGGCTTAACTATTTTTCAGGAAATCAATAAGTGTGTAACTTTGGACTGTCACAAGGAGTAGGTTGGAGAGAAATCCAGGCATATTTAGAATTCCGCTATGTAAGTAGGTTTAAGTTCTTTCTAGATAGTACATGTGAACATGACTTTTGGGATAACAAACTGATGAGACGTGGAGTTTAACTCTCTAAAAAGATGTCCTCTAACACTCCTAAGGAGAGGGAGTGCATGAGTAGGGTTCCTTAGGTCTCTGTCATATGATCCATCATATATGTTATACTATGTACAAGGCCTGATAGTGCATACTCCGAGTGTTATGAGCGGGTATCATGTAGATTTAGATAAGTAGTATTAGAATACTATGAAATGTATCCTTAAGCACTTGAGAAGGACTAAAAATATGTTCTTGGCATGAAGAGTAGATGACTTAAAATTTCAAGATTGCACTGACTCGAGTTTCTAGTTAGATGTCAATCATAGCAAGTCGATTTTAGGGTTTGTATTCAACCCTGAATGGCGGGACAGATAGTTGGAAGAGTTCCAAACAAGGCACGACTGCTGATTCAACAACTGAAGTAGAATATGTCACTATTGCGAAGGCTATTAAGGAAGTTGTGTGGATGAAAGTTCCTCACCAAGTTGGGAGTTGTCCCCATCATCTTTGATCCTGTACCTATGTTCTATTATAATAATGGGGCTATTACACAAACTAAGGAACCAAGATCTCATAGAAGTCAAAGCTCATTCTGCGATGATTCCATCTTATCAGAGAGATCATAGTTAGAGGAGATGTCACTATAGAAAGAGTTTCTTTTGCAGATAACATTACAGACCCACTAAATAAGTTGTTGACTCAATGTATATTTAAGCATCACCTAGGGCTGATGAAAATCAAATATGTAGGTGATTGACTTTAGTTAAAGTGGGAGAAAAAAAGAAGTTTATGCCTATCAATCCAATCACTCGTGAAGTGATGGCATTATTTCATGTCCATTCTCATTCAAGTTAATGTACTTTATGGTATATATTCATTATATCTTATATGAATGCATATGTTATTTCCTCATATGATGAAGTACATAACCTTATTGATGCGGGACGGACTGAGGAGACGACACTAGACACGACTCGACCAGCAACGACACGACTACTAGAGCGACCTCGGCTCGACACTAAGAGCTCCTATAGGCTACACGTCGCTAACAGAAGTGCAAACTCACTCGTCATCCCATGCGAGAGAAAGCGTGGATCGTGCGCGGTTAAGAAACCAACAGAGTTCAAGGTAGTCTGACTCAACTTCCGGACTCGGATTGAGTCGCGGGACGGGTCACTCTCACGCTCACAGCGGTGACATGGACACACGGGCTAGGAGCCTACACTCTCGACAGCGGCATATGACCGTATACTAGCTAAGCAAGTAAATGCCAAGAAGGTGAGACCATTACCTCCACGCACCCAGCGTGGGGAAGATGACCCCGGCCAATCACGGACTCCCGGTTAAACAATTTCACAGCAGTGTACAATAACTTGACCCACTCCACGTAGGGAGGTAAAAGGTCACATGCGGGGCCCGGGAATCACGCGAATTGGGTTGACGGGCAGCATCTTGATGTCGCCCGGCAGTGCCGAACTCCGCGTTTTCGTGCTGTTCGGACGGCGCGATCTGCGGGTCCGTGGGTACCACGGGTGGCGCTGTCCTCTCGGCCTACTGGGGTGGGGCCCACTGTGATGGAGACCCCTGGTGGCGCGCCTCCTCGGACTACTGTCGGCCAGAAACGCCGATCGGTGGTCGATCGGCCCCGAACTCCAATTCTTGAACTAGCTGCCCACGGATTTCAGGTTCTGTTTTCCGGCGCGCGCTCTGGTGAGAACGGCCGCTGCGATCAATCCCGACGTCGGATCAGGGCGCATGAGCTATCGTTGGAAAGCTCTCTTCAAATCCTTCAATATAGACCCAGAAAGATCTGTTGGATCTGGTCGGATCTAAACTTTATTGAATTTTCAAGTCCCTATTGTACAGTACCCGAAACCTCAGATCTGCAGGTGAGTTGTCTGAGAACTGCCATTGACCGCGAGGTTGATGGCCGATTCATCTCCTAATTTCTTCACAAAACTTATAGGATTTTGAACAAGGAAGTTGGAAATATTTTTTATGGATTGATTGGAGGTGGATACGAATTGATGTGAGTTTTTTCCTGGACAGAGGTCGGATCTGGGAACAGGGGGGACAGCACTATAGCTAGCTCTGAAAATGAATTTTGAAAAATAAGTGGAGGGCTGATAAAAATTCATACAAATTCGTAGTAGGAGGGGTGGATGGACAGAACTCTCAGTAAAATTGGGAGCCCTAGAAAAAATCACAAAGGGGTCCGCACATGGGAAAAATAGGGCGGGTGAAAATTGAAATAGCAAGCAGATAGATCTGGGAAATGAGATTGGGAGAAAATGGGAAATTGCCAAATGGAATAATTATGACCCACCATTTTTTTTAGAATGTGGGGAACACCTCTAGAACATCCCCTCAAAATCCCAAATCGATCTGAGCTCGTGGCTGACTGCAGAATTTCGTGGAAGGGGCTGCTGCAGGTAGAAGGTAGAACTCCGACGGTTGCGATGGCGGTGCGGTGGCGGCTCGTGGCGACGGCGATGATGACCGAAACCGATAGGGGAGGAGTCACACCTCCAGAAGGCAGCCTTCACAGCTGCAAGGGGGAGAGGGAGAGGGGCGCACCAAGCTGGAGCTCCAAGAATTTCTTCTAATTCAAATGCATTAATTGTATCAAAAAATGGAAATTACAAGCATATATAGGTCACCAATCTAATCAATCCTCCACCGTTGGATCTAGGGATGGAAAATGGAGGGCTGGGATTGCATGTGACCATCCACAAAAATTACAATTAAAAAATAAAAGGGGGGGGGCGGCCTATTGACTAGAATGGCAAGGGGGGACATGGTAGGTGGGGATGGGTTGGGATTGTTGACCTTCTTGGTCCAATGTCCCCCATTTGGCCCACCCTTCTAGAAGCCATCATTTGAATGGTTGACCGACCCCACATGGGGCCCTAGGACTGAGGTGGATCAATGGGAGGGGGCCTGGGGGTCCCGTGGGGCCCAGGGGTCCCATTTTACAAATAAGCCCCTCTTACAATCAAAATTACATACTGAATAAAATGAAGTAAACACACATTAAACACAAATAAAGTCTAACTAAATATGATAAATGCCGGGACTCAAGGGGGAGTCTCCAGGCTATCTCCGAGCCAGATGGATGCTGAGGTGGCTCGAGTCGTGCTCCATGTGCGGTACCGGTGGCTCGGCGTGTCGCGCCGCTCAACTGCTCGGGTGTCTGCACCAATTCTCCCCGGGTGGGAGAAACTCAACCCTGTCGAGTAAGGGTCTGCATCGCTCCTGTATCGCTCCAGAAGGTCCGGATCAATCCGCTGCAACTCTCCATGTGTGATCCACGTGTGCTCGGTAGCGGGCCGTCCTCTCCATCGCACTAGGTAGCGCGGGTAGGATCCACTCCTGGTAACTGTCACCTGCTCATCCAGTAAATGATATATATGCTCACACTGCCGTGACAAAGGGGCTGGAGGTGGACACTCAGGTGTGGGATCACTCTCAATGGGAGGAGATGGCTCGAAAGGCTCACTAGGGATCACCGCTGGGTCCCTATATGCAACTAGATCCGAAACATTAAAAGTAGAGCTTATACCGTATTCCTCGGGCAGGTCCACAACATACGCATTGGATCCAACACGTTTTAACACTCTAAATGGACCGGCTCCGCGAGCTTGCAACTTCTTAATGGTTCCAGAGGGAAACCGTTCAGGTCTTACCCTGATCATGACATATTCGCCCTCTTGGAACTCTCGGTTGTGTCGGTGGGCATCGGTTAGCTCTTTGTAACGTGCATTGCTGGACTCAATGTGACGACGGATGTCGTCATGCAAACTCCTAACATGCCTAGCAAACGACTCGACCGACTCCGACACACGTGCATGGATAGGCATGGGGACAAGATCTACTGGCTTCCTAGGCCTACGACCTGTGACAATCTCGAATGGACTCATGCCGGTAGACCTATTCACCGAATCATTGTATGCAAACTCAGCCATGGGTAGAATGAGATCACAATCCCCAATGCAGTCCCTAACTAGACACCTCAAAAGGTCACCCAGACTCCTATTGACCACCTCGGTCTGACCATCTGTCTGGGGATGATATGCAGTAGAAAACTTGAGGTGAGTACCCATCATATGCCATAGTGTCTTCCAAAAATAGGAGGTGAATCTCACATCACGGTCAGACACTATAGTGCGAGGCAACCCGAACTTGCACACCACGTGAGTAAGGAAAAGGCGGGCTACCCTCGAAGCATCCGAAGTCTTCGAGCAAGGGATAAAGAGGGCCATTTTTGAGAAACGGTCAACCACCACATAGACTGAATCAAGCTTCCTGGAGGTACGTGGTAATCCCAAAACAAAGTCCATGCTAACATCCTGCCACGGGGCATCAGGCACGGGAAGAGGCGTATAAAGGCCCGAGCTTTGCTTCTTCATCTTGGCCGTAGCACATGTACGGCATTGAGCCACGATGTGAGCAACATCGTGCTTCAAGCTCGGCCAATAAAATCGATGCTCAACTGCCTCAATAGTCTTGTTCCGACCAAAGTGGCCGGCTAGACCTCCCGCATGTAGTTCCAACACTAAAAAATCTTGAACCGAAGTTCGGGGAACACATAGCCTACCTCCACGAAAGAGGTAACCATCCTCGAGCACATAGTCATCAAGGTCTCTCGAGGGTCCGGCCTGGAGAGTGGTATAAATCTGACCGAAGTCAGGACAGTCAACATAGGCCTCTCTCATCTTTTCCAACCCTATGACCTCGGTACTCATGGTGGTAAGCAAACATGCTCGCCGACTCAAGGCATCGGCCACCTTGTTCTCCACTCCAGCCTTATGTTTAAGCACAAATGTGAACTGCTGGAGATACTCGACCCAACGACTGTGACGCGAGTTAAGCTTCTTTTGAGAATGGAGGTACCTCAATGCCTCATGGTCGGAGTATAAGACAAACTCTTGATGTAAAAGATAGTGCCTCCAATGCCTAAGAGCCTGAACAACTGCGTAGAATTCTTTATCATAAGTGGAATATCGCAGTTTCGCGTCATTCAGCTTCTCGCTAAAATATGCGACTGGGTGGGCCTCTTGACTCAACACACCTCCTATCCCAACACCCGACGCATCACAAGAGACCTCAAACACCTTCGAGAAATCAGGTAGTCGAAGGATAGGTGTCTGGGTCATGCGCTCCTTGATGTCCTTGAAGGCGGCAGCTGCGGCCTTCGTCCATACAAATGTGCCCTTCCGGATACAATCCGTGATCGGGGCGGTGACGGAGCTAAATCCACGGATAAAGCGACGATAGAACGTTGCAAGGCCATGAAAGCTGCGGATATCATGAACCGTACGGGGTTCCGGCCACTCAACAATGGCCCGGATCGGCGGAGACCCCAGTACTAGACACAATAAAACCCAAGAAGGTAAGCTGAGATGTCATGAAGGCGCACTTCTGTGGGTTTACAAAGAACTGCTCTCGCCGAAGGAGAAGACAGACCTGCCGAAGATGGTCTAAGTGGTCCCCCGTGGTGCGACTATAGATAAGGATATCGTCAAAGTACACGACCACAAAGACTCCAATGAAAGGTCGAAGGACCTGTGTCATGAGTCGCATGAATGTGCTAGGGGTATTGGTCAACCCAAAAGGCATGACCAACCACTCATATACACCGTCCTTGGTCTTAAAGGCAGTCTTCCACTCATCACCTGGCTTAATCCGCACCTGATGGTAGCCACTCTTAAGATCAATCTTTGAAAAGATAGTGACACCAGCCATCATGTCTAGCATGTCATCCAGGCGGGGAATAGGGAACCTGTACTTCACGGTGATTTTGTTGATGGCACGGCTATCAATGCACATTCTCCACGTGCCATCCTTCTTCGGGGCGAGTAAAGCGGGTACAGCACATGGACTCATGCTGTCCCGAACAGAATCTCTCTCCATCAACTCATCGACCTGCCGTTTTAACTCGGCATGTTCCGTGGGGCTCATGCGATAATGTGGAAGGTTGGGCAATGAGGAGCCCGGAATAAGGTCGATGGCATGCTGAATATCCGGCATAGGTGGGAGTCCCTCGGGAAGCTCATCGGGAAAGATATCAGCAAACTCTTACAGAATGGGGACAACCTCGGGTGGGAGCTGTTGACACCTTGAAAATGAGCAAGGGCAGAAGCAGAATTGAAAAGGAGATTAGACCAACAGTGAAAGATCAATGACGAAGCTCGTCAACCGTCTACCCGGCTGAAGCCTTTTCCTGGCCAAGCTGAGGTCTGGTGCCATTGCCAGTCAGACGGCGGCGCTGATGAAATAGCAGTCACTTGACTGATGAAACCCCCTAGCACACTTTAACAAGAGCTACACTACGGCCTCGTATGAAGGTATGCAGATGACATGTCATATCAAGTCAGATATTGATTTGTTGACAGATGAGATGTGAGCAAACATAAAGATAAAGCCAGAACCAGCAAATGAAGATTGTGAAGATTCTGGCAAGGTCCGAGTCACGGAAGAATTACCACTGAAACCATTACCCGGCTAAAGCCTCCTCGGGCTAAAGCTGATGTCCGATGTTATCGTCATCCAAACGACAGCACTGATGAAATCCCAGTCTCCCGACTGATGAAATCTCAAGATGATCTCAACAAAGTTACGTCACTAATACTGGACCTTCTCCAGTTACGATGAATATCAGTTTAAAGAATTAAGAGAAACCAAGGCACGTGTGAGGCCTAAAAGCCCTAAATGGGCCGGCCAGATGGGCTTCCGGGAGCGGCGCCGGAAACCTCAACAGGAGGCCACTCGGCGTACCGGGAGCTGCTGCGAGCAGAGTGCCGCGCCGACTTCCACCCGCCGAGAGGGTAAGAGGATCGGGTCAATAAAAACCCACCCCTTCGAAAAATGAAAAAGAGGACAGGGAGAAAAAAAAGCTCAGAAGATCCTCACCCTCACCACCGCCAGAAGGAAGAAGAGAGCCTCCTCCACTGAAAGAAAGAGAGAAGAGACCAAAGGAGAAAGCAGAGAGAAGGTCTGAAGCTGATTGAAGGTGGGCACCGGGGAGGGAGAGGAGTCAATGCTCCGCCCTCCCCCCCCCCCCCCCATTTCTGTATTTCATCTTCTTGTAATTTCGATTGATGCTACTTCTTCTTCTTCTGATGTATTCTGCGACATCGTAATCGGTTTTCATGCCGCTAGAATAGGACTTAGTCTTTGTTTACAATTTTCTTCTATGTACTCCGTCCCTCTGATGCATGGATGTAATAGTCATGTCCGAATGAATAAACAAATGGAACAGGCCGCGATTGTCGCCTGCTATTGTCTCTGTGCAGGTTTGCCCCCCTATCCCCCTCCCCAGTCTGATTATTCATCTGCATTTTCTTTCTCAAAGATGCTTCCATGCGCTTGTTCCAGAGCCAGGGACAGGCCATCCCTTGGCCTTCGGAACAAAGCCAAGCCACATGACGATTCGCATCTATGAGATTCCGGAGTTTCTGATGCCCGGTTTGCTTATCGACATCATCAGAGTCGTTTCTGGACCAGAGACAGATATCTCTTGGTTCCCAGGACGACGAATGATAACATCAAGCCATCCTCCTAGAATTCTGCATAAGTAATGGTGACAGAGGCTCCTTATGTTCGGGTTTTCTTCCCCAATTCCCCTCAGCTCCTGGCCTTCTTTTGAAACATAAACCAAAATCAATTGAAACCCGATGAATCCATACGTTTTGATTCCACAGAGCCCATTCACCTTGGCCTGAACCGCCAGGAAACCCCTGATTCATCGACAAATCCGAAAACAGAGTGCCGTAAAACCCTAAATTCATCTCGGCGCCCTCGTCTGTCTCGGCTCCACAAACAGTAAAACGGATGAACAGCCCTCGGCGCAAGCCTTCTTGCGCCGAGACCCTATCTCCTTAGCGCACCGGGAGCCTCCCTGTTGTTTTACCTCGCGCCGAAAAGCCACCCCACCTCACTATTTCTCCTCGCGCCGGGAAGCCCATGCCGGGAGCCTCCCTGGCCTTCTTTCCCTCGCGCCGGGAAGCCTGTGCCGGGAGCTTCCCTGGCTTGCTCTTCATCGTGCCGGGAAGCCCGCGCCGAGAACCCTTGCCTCCTTGCCATTGGCGCCGGGAACCCATGGCCGTTTGGCCCTTGCGCCGAAAAGCCTCCTTGGCCTCCTCATAGTGGCGCCGAGAACCCTTGCCTCCTTGCCACTGGCGCCAGGAGCCCCCTGGCTTCCTTGCCATTGGCGCCGGGAACCCATGGCCGTTTGGCCCTCGCGCCGAAAACCCTTCTTGCCCCGAGAGCCGGGAACCTATATGCACATCCAAGCTGCCCCGAGAGCCTGCTTTGCCACTCAATTGAACCCCCGGCACCTGGATCAAACCCACCCAGGGATGCCCATGAATCACCAGACCTGTCCCGGGGATAAATCGAAGGGAGCCAGACTCCCTTATGTTCCATTGATCCGCACCGGATTCCTGAGCACCCCCCTTTTAGCTAAAGTGAGCTCTGCCACTGCATGAGTGTCACCGGCTTCTATAAGGGAAGAGTCAAACATTGCCCCAGGGCATACATATGCAGTGTGGGAGGTTCGCTCCCTCTTTTTCTCAGCTTTCATCCCGGCACTCCGTGGGTGATAGCCTATTCTCCCCTGGGCATAATCCAGATTATGGGGAGATGCTACCGAAATGTCGACCGATGTTTAACCCCGATAAGCCCCGGGAAGTACACGTCATGCACCTCCCGTCCGGCCCAATCCTTCGGGGAATATGAACACTGCGAGGCCATTGGCCGGATGAGAAACGTGAAGGGGGACATGTCCCCGATGACTGTCCGGACCCTGCCCCGTCACTGCGCGGATGGTGTCCTATCTCTGCCCGGTACGACCTACACAGAGGGGTCATGCTGATTTAATAACCTATCGTTTTCCCAGTTACCTCCTTAGAATAATAATAGCTTCAATATCATGCACTTCATTTTTTTAGCCGCCCCGAGTGGCCTCCTATTTTGGCGTTTAATCAAGGGTTGTCCTTCTTAGGTAATTAACGTCATAGCCTTTATGGTATGGCGGACTTTTAGTCCCGACTCAGACTTCACAATCGACTGACCAAGTCAGATCGAGCGCACAATGAAATCGTCACACATGTGACTGGCACGCCAATTAACCAAACCAATAAATCAATGAATCAAGAAAACATTCCAAAATCTATTAAAAATAAAAATCCCTGCGTCCACAAGTCTGGCATGCCCGGTGGGACCTAATCTCCCTTCATCTCTACGCTGAAATAGGAGGCCCAGTGGGCCCCCCCTCAAATTTCTGATTCCGTGCTTTCTCTATTTTCAGGAAACTACAATGACCGCTGGAATCATCTCTGTACACTTTGATCAACAAGTGGTCGATGTACATGTGCGAGAGGGCTACCTGGCGGTACCTCTTGCGTTCGGATCGATGCCGCCTGCTGTCGGGATGCCCAACTGCCTGGGCCTCATCTTCACCGACTTGCTCGAGATCGACAACCAGGAACAAAAGACTGTTGTCGATACATTGCCACAAGCTACCATCCCCAAAATGAGCCGGGGGATGCAGGATACTCCTGAGGTCGTGGCCTGCTTCGTCCATCACGAGGCAAAAAGGGGTGCACCCTCTGCTGCTGGAAGGAGGAGGAGATCCGACAGGAAAGCCCGATCCACTGTTGCGGGACGTCGGATATCCAACTCAGGAAAGACAATGATGATCGGAGGAATCCGGACGAACCTCAACGGCCGCCTGAGGGGGGTCAACCCAGATGTGGTCGTCCCGAGAGTACCCACCACCAACAGATTCCCAACTCTGGCTACTATGAGGGCCGACGTCGAGAAAGAGGATCGAAGGCCGTTGGCACCAAAGCCGCCCAAGTTCAGGCAGATCTGGCGGCCGAAGAAGATCCAGAGCTGGGTTCCAGCTCGAGAAGAAGAAAACATTGTTGACACCCCTGTTGCCCGCTTCAGGGCAGGAAGCGGAAGGGGAAAAGGAAGAGACATAAGAAATGCTGCAGCTGTTCACCCCGGGGCTCGGGGTAGGAGAGATGAGGAAGAGAATGAAGAAAGAAATCTGACTACTACTCGCCCTAGGATGAGGGGCGGAAGATATGAGCAAAAGGAAGACCTAATGGTCACTCACCCCATGGCTGGGGGCAAAAGATGGGAAGGAAAGAACTACGCTGCTGCTGCCAACTACTGCAAGGATGGGAGTAGAAGGTTCAGGGAGATAAAGGAAATGAGAATAAGTGAACCAGTCGCTGCTGCCACTCTAAGAAGACCAAGAGCCTGCGCCAGACAGGCCGATATACTCAAATACTGCAAAGCCGAGCACCTGACTGCTTAGGTGGGGAGACTGGCTTATCAGCAGAAGAACCAGGAAAGATTGATGCTCCAACCAAAGCCACGAAGGCACAATCAAGAGGAGATGAAATAAGTGGCTCAAGACTACTTTCACTACCTGGGGAATTCTGCCCTCGGTCAGCAAAGATTATCCCGTGCCTTGGGCACCATGGATGAAGAAGACAAAGAAACCCTTCAAGAAATGATGATCGGAGTCTCCTCCTCCGACTCCAATGATTATGAAGAAGGCCACAGAGCCTGGTATGGGAAAGAAGACCTGCATAGGGAAGAAGCCAGAGAAAGAATATCAGTCTTTGACCGGCTCAAATACCCCAATCAGATGAGAAGGAAAGTCTTCAGGCAGAGGGAAAAGATGTAGATCTTTGCCTGCAATATGGCCGGGCTTGTCAAAGGGCAGGATGTGTTGCCGACATAGCCAGATGAACTGCTCAGATTAGCAACCAGACCAGGCCCCGTCACAAGAAGAGGCCAGACGGCAAAAGATAAGATGAAGACTAATGATGAAGCCTGCAAGATCACCACTATGACAGTTAATGTGGTGACAACGGAAGAGGAAGACAATCCCTTCGTTGATGATGCTGAAGGGACTTCAGAAGATCTACAGATCCTGTCAACCCTGGATCCCATGATCCAGATGATGTTTAGAAGATATCAGCAAGAGATCAATGCTCTCAGAAGACAGTTAAATGAGAGGCATGAAGCTACACCGGTCTCCAAGCAAGCCGAGCCTGTGGGGCAGACTGCCAGTTCAACAGAAATGGCTATTCCAGCTAATCCTCTCCTAGCTGATAAGGGCAAAGCACCGAGCCAACCCGTTCTGCAGCAGACGATAGCTCAGCCCTCTGTATCTCAGACGCAGCCTGCCGCGCCTGCCTTGCGCGCAACTGTGATGACAACTCCTTACAGTCAGCAACAAGCTCACTTCTTCCCGAAAAACATAGATCCAGCCATGGCCCAGAAGCTGATGATTGAAAAGATTGTGGAGATGAAGCTGTCTGAAAAGACTGGTGATGATGCTAGTACCTACGATGTATACAAGGTACCATATCCTCCCCAGTACGCTGCTAAGAGACTACCTCCAGGCGTCAGTAAGCCGCCAAAGTTTGAAAAGTTTAATGGCCAGGGCTCTCCCAGGGAGCACATAGCTTACTACACCACAATCATGGGTGACTTGGCAGCTGATGAAGCTTATCTGCTTAAGTTCTTCGGCTCATCCCTCACCGGGATAGCCTTTGAATGGTATTCAAGCCTGTCGGCTGGGTCAGTGACCGATTGGCCTGACATGCAAAGAAAGTTTCGCGACAGATTTCACGTCAAGGAAAGAGAAATTATAATAGCAGAACTATATGCGACCAGGCAAAAGCAAGATGAAACAGCACTGGACTACATCAAAAGGTGGAGGAACTTAGCTATGAGATGCAGAAGACCTCCTCATCAAGAAGATGCAGTGCAAATATGTAAGCAGAGCCTTAGGAGAGAGGTACTGGAAAAGATGATTGGTGCAGATGTCAGAACATTTGACCGATTGAACAATATAGTAGCGGAGGTCGAGACGTTCCTGTCTAAGCGTCCGATCGCCAATGCTCCAACTGTGCCAAAAGGGAAATCTAATGATCGACGACCAACGCACTCTGAGGCCAACACCGTCGATTTCAGAACCTTCGAGCAACAAAAAGGGAAGAAGGGGGCAGATGAAGCTCCCCCACCAGCAGACATAGCAGAAAGAAAAGATAAGGTCTCTCTGAGAAACAAAATGAGAAAGCCGTACTCTTTCCCGAAAGATAAGACAGCCGCACTATTCAACTGGGCATACAAGTTCAACAAGGTAACATTGCCTGAGCCAAAGAGACCCGATGACGCGGCGAAGAAAGGTGATCCACTGTTCTGTCCATATCACCGTGCGCTGGGGCACGCAATTGAAGATTGCTACGTCTTCAAAGATATTATGGAAGGCATGGTCAAAAAGGGCGAGCTACAGCTGGGAGATTACCAGGTAGAGCCACCTCGTCCACATGAGCCTCCGGCATTAAAAATGGCCACCAATATGATTTCAATCTACCAGCAGCTGCCTAAGGAGGCCGTTGAAGAATGTACTAAGCATACTTATGAAGCTTGCTTCCTCACCCCACTGAAGGATCAGGAAGGATGGCAGATGAAACCCATAAAGAACAGAAAGAAGACTCCCGCAGCCAATACCGATAGAGCAGTTATCCGCGGTGTCACACCAAGACCTGAACCGCCTCCAGTAAAGCCAGTATGGCACACAGCTGAGACAGGGCCAGTCATCCGGATCTCCACTCATAATCGGAGAAGACAAGTCCCCCTACCTATACATAAGGAAGTAAGTCCTGCAGCCAGGCGTCTACAGCAGTATATTAATGGGCTCGATGAATACGAACAGAAAAAGCCCGGGCACCTGCTGGTGAAAGACTATATACTCTGGGAACAGCTCGAAGAATTGAAAATTAAAGAGCAGTCAGAGGCAGAACAAGAAAAAGCTGAGACTGAACCCTTCTGGGGGCAGGGGCCAATAAAGCCAAATTCCCAGAAAAAGAAGAGACGGCCCAAGTCCAAGAAGGGAAAGAGGGTCGTGACAGTACAATGCAACACCCTGTCAGCACTCTTTACCTCACCCGGGGAAGACGATGAGGATGAAACATCAAATGCCCCGCTAGAAGCCAACCATGCTGAGGCCTCAACCTCGGCACATGCAACACGCTCCGGAAGAAGGTGGGGGCGCCCACCACCAGCTAATCATAACATTATGTTCAGAGGGGAACAGCCCTACCAGATTCCCGAACCGGAGGTACGAGGTGTCCAGGTTCCTCCCTCTACCGACTTGTACCAAGAAAAGAAGAAAGGAGGTCAAACTCCAACATTTCTGGAATTTCTGTCTAGTCTAGAAAATGGGCAGTCGATACAGGCTGGGCCATATAAAGGTAAGGGACCTCAGCAATCGGCGTCTATAGCCTACGAGCAGAATGAGAAAGAAGGGGATAACCCTTTGACGGCATCAGGGGCCGTTGCTATAGAAGAAGCCCCCCAAGAAATCAGTCCCGGGGATGAAACCAGCACTGGGCAGCAGAAGCCACCTCATCCACATGAACCTCCAAAACCCCGATGGGCGGAAGAAATGAGACTGTCTAATGTCAGGGTGGACAGCCGGATCATGAAAATGCTAAAAAAGCTCCCTACCAGATTCTCCATCTGGGATATTCTCTCTCTGAGTGAGGAGGCTAGTCAAGCAATTGTTGATGCCTTGCAGTCGCCGGCACAATATGAAGCACGCTTGACAAAAGTGAATTCCGGGCCGTCAGTTACATTCACAGAGAATGACATGCTGATTCCGAATTCCGGCCATAACAGACCGCTGTATATGAGGGGCTCCCTGAACTGTCAGCCACTAAACAGGATACTGATAGATCCCGGGGCTGCCGTGAACATTCTCCCATACCGCATCTACCAAAAATATTACTTTGATCTGCAGCTTACCAAGGTCAGAGACATGAAAATTGTAGGATTCAACCAGAAATGTGAGACGCCCCTTGGGGTGGCTGATTTTAACCTCACATTGGGGGATCTCACTACCGTGGTACGATTCTATGTAATCGACTCCAACACCACATATAAGGCCCTGCTAGGAAGACCGTTGCTGCATGAATATCAGATAGTGCCGTCCACGCTACATCAATGCATTAAATACTGCCATGAAGGAAAAGAAGAGAGGGTGTTTGCGGATCTGCATCCCTTCAAAGTATTCGAGTGACATATGCTCGATGCATCCTACTACACGGAGGTGTCGCGAAAGGGTGAAGAGAAAGAGGCTGTGGTCAGCCAGAAAAAGCCGGTGACGAAGGCAAGAAATTGGTCTCCACCGCCACCAAAGGGCTATATTAAAAAGCATGAGGTATCGCACATCTCTTATGCCTGTGACTTTGCTCGGATCACTCCTCCTAGCATTCACCCGGACGATATCAATGAAGAAATGAAAGAAAAGTACACACAAGTGGAGGTGCCGCAGGGTTTGTTTAAACCCATCGTCAACCTTGAGTACCAGACGGTGCTACCACTAAAGACTATGGAAGTCCCTCGCTTCTGCGAGCCTCCTACCATATTCTACACTGGGGAGTCAGTCGAGGAAGATGATCAAGACTGCATGGTCCCTGAAGAGGTTGCAAACCAGATGGTGCCAATTACAGACTTAGATTATACTACCCGACGGGTTTCGCAGATGTTCTCTAAGATGCAGATGCCATCACTACAACCTGCTGCCCAAAAGAAGGCGTTCCAGGAGCTATGGGATCCGCCTCGGGATAATAAAGAACTGAGGAAGATCACTCAGCACCCAGGATTGGGTTATACCCTTCAAGAATACTATGAAGCTAAGGTGGATGTCATATCTGTCTCCTACCAGCATGAAGACCCTCCCGAGGTGGGATATGACAAGTACCCCTCGGAAGATGAAGAAATCATTTATCAATCCATAATGAACAATGAAGCCCCAGCCAGTCAGCAGGAGACGAGGACGTCTGATGAAGCAAAGAAAGATTGGTGCTGGGAAGACCTACCTTGCAAAGAAGATCTGTTCCATGCTGAAGCAAAGTTCGACACGGGAATCCTGGATGAGGATCAAGCAGCCAAAGAGCTGAGGGAATGCCTAGAGTTTGAGCACATCCTAGAAGAAGTCCGGGCTCTACAGAATGATGATCTCTCAAGGGAGTCTGCATCAGAAGAGCCTCTAAGGGCGGAAGACTCCGTCTTCAAGTTTCCTGTTGATCTGGTTACGTCCTCGGGGCATACTGAACAAAATACAGCAATATTGGCCGTATATGATGAGCCAGCAACCGCTGATGACCAGTATGATGAAACAGAAAATCATGAAACTGAAGAAGATTATATCCCGGGAGGCTTCATTGACTTGCAAGAAGCCCCGCCCGAGGTCGAAGATGGAGGTCAGGCCACCGTCGATGAGCTTGTAGAAATAAATCTGGGAACCGCAGATGAGCCAAGACCGACATTCCTCAGTGCACTGCTGGAGCCAGCTACCAGGGAACAGTATATACAGTTTTTGAAGGAATTCCGAGACTGCTTTGCATGGACATATGATGAAATGCTGGGACTGAGTTCTGATGTGGCGCAGCACCGATTGGCAATAAACCCAGAGGCTAGCCTTGTAAAGCAACCTTCCAGGAGAATGCGCCCTGAATTAATAAATCATATTAACAAAGAGGTTGACAAGCTGATTGATGTAGGCTTTGTTGAAGAAAATCAATACACTACATGGCTGGCCAATATAGTGCCCGTAAAGAAGAAGAATGGGCAGATTAGAATATGTGTTGATTTCCGGGACCTTAATAAGGCTTGTCCGAAAGATGACTTCCCAGTACCAATCACTGAAGTGATGATCGATGCGACTACTGGTCATGAGGCCCTATCATTTATGGATGGGTCGTCCGGATACAACCAAATCTGGATTGCTGAGGAAGACAGAGTGGACACTGCATTCCGTACCCCGAAGGGGATATTCCACTACAAAAGGATGCCGTTTGATCTCAAGAATGCCGGCGCTACCTACCAAAGAGCTATGACCAAGATCTTTGATGATTTGCTCTTCAAGAAAGTAGAGTGATACATTGATGATTTGGTAGTAAAAACTAAAAGAAGAGAAGACCATTTGCAAGACCTGAGGGTAGTATTCCAGAGGCTGCGCAAATATGAACTCAAGATGAATCCCATGAAATGCGCCTTCGGCGTGTCCAGTGGAAAATTCCTCGGGTTTATTGTCCGTCATAGGGACATTGAAATTGACCCATCCAAGATTAAGGCTATCCAGGAGCTCCCTCCACCAAGGAATCTGTCCGAGCTGAGATCTCTACAAGGGCGTCTGGCCTATATCCGACGATTTATATCAAATCTGTCGGGAAGATGCCACCCCTTTCACAAGCTCATGATGAAAGATGTGCCGTTCCTCTGGGATGATGGCTGTCAGGAAGTCTTTGAGAAGCTGAAAGAATATCTCAAGACCCCTCCGGTGCTGAGGGCACCAATTAAGGGCAGGCCCTTGATACTGTATATCGCAGCCACATACTGTTCCCTGGGGGAAATGCTGGCACAGATAAATGAAGAAGGCAAAGAACAAGCCTTATACTATCTGAGCAGGAGGCTGATTAGAACTGAAGAAAGCTACAGCTACATAGAAAAGACCTGCTTGGCACTAGTCTTTGCTGTCAAAAAGCTCAGACACTATATGTTATCACATGAAGTCAGATTGATATCTGCAGCAGATCCGCTCAAATATATATTGACTCAGCCAGTTTTGAAGGGCCGGTTGGGCAAATGGGCAGTGATCCTGATGGAATTCGATATTACCTATACACCCCAAAGGGCAATAAAAGGACAGGTCGTGGCTGATTTCTTCAAAGAGCATCCTGTGCCGGAAAATGATATGCTAGGGACTGAGTTACCCGATGATGAAACACTCGAGGCCTGCCAAGCCCAGTCAGTTATGTGGCAACTATTCTTTGATGGGGCATCCAGAACAGAGACAGACTCTGATGGAAAGACCAGAATACGGGCTGGGGCCGATATTGTGCTGAAATCACCAGAAGGGGAGGTCGTGCATACTTCCTGTTCTATAAACAAGCCATGCACCAATAATGAGGCCGAGTATGAAGCTCTGATAATCGGGCTATATGTCAGCCTCAACATGGGTATCCAAATGCTTCAAGTATTCGGGGATTCAATGCTGATAATAAAACAGATCCAAGGGGAGTTCGAAGTGCGGAAGCCAGAACTGAGTCCCTACCACCAAAGAGCTATGCGCCTCATCGTGAAATTCTACCATATTGAGCTCAAGCATGTGGGCCGTGGACACAATGCCCAGGCTGATGCACTGGCGAAGCTGGCCAGCTCCCTGGCAGTCCCACCAAATAAGACACTGAACATTGTCGTTATGAACCGGCGGCAAGTCCCCAGTATGCTAGAAGAGTGCTCCGAAGAAGACGAGGTTGCCACCATCAGCACAGAGCAAGCGTCTGATTGGAGACAACACCTGCTGCAGTGGTTTCTACACCAACAATTGCTACAGATAAGAGAAGAAAAGATGGAACTCATAAGAATCAAAGATTCTTATGAACTCAGAAATGGAATTCTGTTCCGAATAATGGCAGATGCACGCAAGAAGATTCTACTCCGCTGTCTGTCCACTGAGGAAGCCTGGCAAGCGATGAAAGAAACACATGCTGGGACAGCAGGTGCCCACCAGGCTGGTCCCAAGATGAAGATAGAAATCAAGAAGCTGGGCTACTATTGGCCCACCATGTTTGAAGACTGCTGTAAACTTACAAAATCATGCCAGAAATGCCAGGAGCATGCTACTGTGCCTAGAAGGCCTCCTACGACTCTGCACCCTACAGTCCCCAGTTGGCCGTTTGCACAATGGGGAACTGATGTAGTCGGGCCACTGCCGACTTCCTCGGCCGGACATAAGTACATACTGGCCATAACAGATTACTTCTCCAGATGGGCGGAGACTATAGCATTAAGAGAAGTGACTGGTGAACTGGTCGCCAGATTCATCAAGCAGAACATTATCTTCCGGTTCGGGATCCCCAGCCGAATAATATCTGACAATGGAAGTCATTTCAGAAATCAGAAGGTCTATCGGCTTGCTGAGAAGTATAAGATCGAATGGAGGACCTCCACCCCTTACAATCCACAGGCAAACGGATTGGCAGAAGCTTTTAACAATACTCTCTGCACCTTGCTGGCCAAGGTCGTCAGTTCTAAAAAGAAGGACTGGGAAGAGAAAATGTATGGAGCTCTGTGGGCATACCACACCATCTTCAAGACACCTACAGGGTGCTCACCATACTCGCTGGTATACGACTCAGAGGCTGTGGTTCCGCTAGAGCTGGAAGTCCCGTCACTCAGAGTGGCAGTCCAATATGGCCTGGCCCGTGGCGAACAGACCAATGCAGAAAGAAGACTAGAAGAACTGGCTGAATTGGAAGGGAAGCGCCTCCAAGCCCAGAATAGTATCCAAATGTATCAGGCCCGCATGACCGCTGCATTCAACAAACTCGTAAGAGGACGAGAATTCAAGAAGGGTGACCTCGTCATGGTTAAGAAAAAAGAAGTCATGGCGTCCAACCCAAAAGGAAAGCTGAATGCTAATTGGGAAGGTCCTTATGTGATACAGAGGGTCTACGAAGGAGGGGCCTACGTGGTTGTTAACCATCGAGGGGAAATCCAATTCTCCCCACTCAACGGAAGACATCTAAAGCTGTATCATGCGGTACAACCGGCATTCCCCGAGTGATCAGACAAAGCTACCCATTCCTTGGTCTAGCGGCACTCCGCCCTAACCAAGCTACCCTTTCCTTGGTCTAGTGGCACTCCGCCCTAGTCGAGCTACCCATCTCTTGGTATAGCGGCACTCCGCCCTAACTGAGCTACCCATTTCTTGGTATAGCGGCACTCTGCCCTAGCCGAGCTACCCATTTCTTCGTCTAGAGGCACTCCACCCTAGCAAAGCTACCCCTTCCTTGGTCTAGCGGCACTCCGCCCTAGCCAAGCTACACCCTTTCTTCGTCTAGCGGCACTCCGCCCTAGCCGAGCTACCCATTTCCTTGGTCTAGCGGCACTCTGCCCTAGCCGAGCCACCCTTTTCTTGGTCTAGTGGCACTCCGCCCTAACCAAGCTACCCTCATCTTAAGCTGGTGGCATTCTCACCTGTCACCCTCTAAAAAGGAAGGAAGAAGAAAGAACAAAAAAAAGTAAAAGTAAAAAAATGGGGTTAAAAATAGAGATACCCCGCCAGACTTGCTCCTATATTAGGGACAAGTGCAAAAATGGCCCAAAACCCAGCTGTGGTGAAAACCCGAAAGGGCACTGCAGGCAAAATCGGGTACCCCGCCACGTGAAAACCCGAAAGGGCGCGTGGGCAAAAGCAAGAGGGGGCCGGCTCCGGCGAAAACCCGAAAGGGCGCTTGAGTCGGTAATGTGGTGATTCCAAAGAAAGCCTCACCTCCCACCATAAAACTCCTCGTCGATCGACCGGCGCCTTGCCCGATCAACGATTAAACCCATCCGGAATGGACCTTACGTCTATTCTGTTGAAGCCTTCATGCATTGCTCGAGAAAAATTCCCTCGATAATAGGCCCACCTCAGGATAGACCTTCCGTCTGTCCTGATAAAATACTTTCACTTGTTTCTATCTAAGACCCACAACAATGAAACCCCGTCTGGTTTAGACCTTACGTCTATCCCAATGAAACCTATCCTACGTCTCACCGTGATGAAACCTGCTGTTGACCGATTAGCACACTGCCCGATCAACAATAAAACCATGTCCGGTTTAGACCTTACGTCTAT